>JACRUU010000023.1:13301265-13353765 GCA_030449085.1 Kryptopterus vitreolus
AATTGTCCACCATAGGATAAGCCAAAAATATCCACAGCTGCCAAAAATATCCACAGCTGGTTGTAGCTGACAGGAAGTGTACAGTGTCTTAAAAAAAACACCCTTTACTTTGGTGAGCAGAAGAACATCATAGCATGCACAAAATATTGAATGTAGCAGCAATAGGCAATGGGCAATGGGCAATAAACCAGGGGTCAGACCCCGGTCCGAATACGGACAGCGTCCCGGTGGTCAGCAAGGCCTTTTTCACAAATAGAGATAAATCTACGACAGAAGCTATTTTCTAATAAAATCTCATTTTTATCCAGGCGCATCAAGGCGAAGCTCGGCAGAAGCGTTTGGGTCTTGAGGAGAGACCTGATGCGCAAACAGATGACACTTTCAGTGTGTGGAAAAACAACTCATAAATAAGTACGTTTCTTGAGATAAATGTGGGGAAAATATGCATGTACTCATCGTGCATATACACTTAGAAGAAAACTATCCTCAGCAGTCCGAAGTCATTGCACTGAAAACACACACACAAACGCAGCTCAACAACGAGAGTGTTCACAGGGAATACAGTGGGTTTTTGGAAATCCGGTTACACATTCGGAAATAGTAAAGGAGTGCATGGGGTCTGGGTGTGAAACACTTTTAGATGGATGGAGAGTAAAATATTAAACAAAACCCCCTTCAGTTGCACAAGCTACAAGAAGATGTGAAAGATTAGCACGGGATGTGCAGTTACAACTATGATGCTGCTATTCGGACTGCACCCTGCAGGGCTTTGGCAGTTGATCAATGGACTGATGTTAATAACAATTCTCAGCTTGTGGTGTAGATCAGATTTCAGATTTTATAGAACCTGAAAGGCACAACTGTAAAAAAAACACACAAAAAAACTTGTAAATAACATATCTGTACATTCTGTACATATCCCTACACCTATATACATTCATTCATTCATTCGTCTTCTACCGCTTTATCCGATCTTCCCTCGGGTCACGGGGATGTCTATCTCAGGCGTCTATGGACATTAAGGTAGGATACACTAGGGACAATTTTCCAAGGTGCTAATCAACCTACCGTGCATGTTTTTGGACCAAGGGAGGAAACCAAAGAACCCGGAGAAAAAACCCCTGAGGCACGGGGAGAACATGCACAAACTCCACACACACACATGGCCGAGACGAGAATCGAACCCGGACCCTGGAGGTGTGAGGGGAACCTGCTAACCACTAAACCACCGTACTCCTCACCTATATACAATGCACTATTATTTATTTTCAGTCTCGTTTTATTGTTACATCCCATCTATGTTTGTTTTTTCTTCTGCACTGGAAGCTCTTGTCGCCAAGTCACATTCTTTGTGTGTGTAAACATACATGTGGTGATTAAGTTATTTCTGCTTCTGATTCTGTCCAGAGAATAAGGAACGAGGGATGCGTTTTTATGATCTGTAATCTCATTTCATGTGAAGCAAAAGCACTTCATCTTTATCTTTTGTTGTACCTTTATTTATTTGACTATTTCATTTTGAATATTATTTTACTGTTATTGTTTATTCATTTAAATTCTGGCCAATAAAAATGTTGTTATTACTTTATTACTGTGTGTTATTACTTTAGACTGGTATAGGAAAAAAAAAAGCATCACTTCATGTTTTTAGGCATATACAATAGTGGACCTCTGTTTTACTGGCATGTACCAGGGGTCGGCGATCTGCGGAACCCGGAGCCGCACGTGGCTCTTTCGTCCCTAAGATGTGGCTCAGTAATGAGTATTTAATTCAAATGTGTTTTATCTTAGTGCATTCATTTTTTTAATTCATTCATTCATCTTCTACATCTTCATCTTCTAGCCCATGCTTTATCCGATCTTCCCTCGGGTCACGGGAAGCCTGTGCCTATCTCAGGCGTCTATAGGCATTAAGGCAGGATACACCCTGGATGGAATGCCAACCCATCACACACACACACACACACACACACATACATACAGGGACAATTTTCCAAGGTGCCAATCAACCTACCGTGCATGTTTTTAGAACCGGGGGAGGAAACCGGAGAACCCGGAGAAAAAAAAAACCCCCTGAGGCACGGGGAGCGATTGAGGAGAACATGCACAAACTCCACACACCACATGGCCGAGACGGGAATCGAACCCGGACCCTGGAGGTGTGAGGCGAAACGTGCTCCCCATCTTTTAAATGTAAATATATATGTAAACATCCGCCAGCGCTCAATTCCAGGAACTTGACATGAACTGACTGCACGCGACAGTAAAAGGATGACGGCGAATATTCACTGAGTATTTTACTTGAAAATTAACCTTCAACCCGACAGTTCAAAATGTTTTTTTGTTGCATGCAGGAATGGAATTTCGTTCCCTCCGCCGCCGTTCACCGATTTCATAAACGCAACACATTACAGTTTAGATTATACATAGCATAAAGGCAAAAACAAAATCATTATATGTGGTTTTATTTCTTTTTAAATATTTCTTTATTGTGGGAAATACTTGACATGTATATGGGAGGTGGCGTAGCCCAGTGGTTAAGGTGTTGGACTCTGGACCGGAAGATCATGGGTTCAAACCCCACCACCATCACCAAGCTGCCACTAGTGGGCCCCTGAGTAATACCCTTAACCCTCTCAATTGCTCAGTTGTAAGACGCTCTGGATAAGGGTGTCTGCCAAATGCTGTATATATACTTTTTCACCAAACCATTCAGTAACCCCTCACGATGTAGAAATGTACAGGGTTATCTCCGAGCACTTAGATAAAAATGTTTTCATCACATGATCAAAAACCCAAATATCCCCTGAAAATATCTGTAGGCTATTAAAAAAAAAAAAATGTCGAATACGTTTACTGAGGGGGCACGGTGGTTTAGTGGTTAGCACGTTCGCCTCACACCTCCACGGTCCGGGTTCGATTCCCGTCTCGGCCATGTGTGTGTGTGGAGTTTGCATGTTCTCCCCGTGCCTCGGGGGGTTTTTTCTCCGGGTTCTCTGGTTTCCCCCCGGTCCAAAAACATGCCCTGTGATGGGTCCATCCAGGGTGTATCCAGCCTTAATGCCCATAGACGCCTAAGATAGGCACAGACTCCCCGTGACCCGAGGGAAGATCGGATAAAGCGGTAGAAGATGAATGAATGAATACATTTACTTTCCAAAGTTACGATTAATGTAACAGCACTATTCACTAGGGCTTCTCTAGAGCTAGGTGTCATATCATGAGATTGTATAAGGAAGTGTGGGGATAAATGTGTATAGTGTGGCAGAGCTCACAGATAGATAAGGACTTTCAACCTGTACTGTGGGTTTATTCCATAATATTGAACACATTCGTCGGGGCACTGATTCACTATAGAGTGCGGTTATATGGGTGTTGGGGTGGGATTTTCTAATCCATGACATTTCAGTTGGATTAGTGTAAGATGACGCTGCTGACGCTGCATGCTCAGGGTGATGAAAGCCATATCGAAGTACCTTCTCTGTGGCCTGAGGAAACTTTTTATGGGTTTTTTTTTTTTTTTGCACAATCCACACTTCACACTTTATTCAGTGTCGGTAATATGTCAGGGGACAGACACCAGCCAGAAGGTGGAGGAGAAGAAGGAGAAAGATGGAAAGCCACAGAGGAGAGAGAGAGAGAGAGAGAGAGAGAGAGAGAGAGAGAAGAGGAGAGACGTCATTGATCTTTTTCACTCCAGCTACTTAAGTCAAGCTCCTGCCTCTCTTGGGAAAATCCTGCGGGGCCAAATCAGCTCTGACAAAACTAGGGCATAGTGTTCAACATGCACACAGGCACAGAGCAAGCACTGAAATGCAGCCCCCCACACACACACACACACACCACCCCACCCACCCACCCCAAAAGCCCCGTAGTGTAGGCGAGTTCTTAGGAATTTTAAATTGTGAGGATTGTCTGCTTTCACGCGTGTCACCAAGGCACAGCGACGTGGATGAACTTTCGCACTTGTGGTAGGAAAAAAGCAGGTCATGGTTAAGTGCAGCACTGCAGGAGAGCTGGCAAACACTTGATGGAGATAAAGCTCTGAGAGAAAACGCAATAACATGAGTCTGACGCTATGTTACATTTAAGTCCGAAGGTAATACGTTTTAGTCAGGAGGGAGGGAAGGGTGTAGCTCAGTGGTCTAAGGAGCCGGGCTGCTGATCGGAAGATCCGGGTTCGAGCCCCGGTATGGCCAAGCTGCCTCCCTTGGGTCCTTGAGCAAGACCCTTAACCCTCTGTGTGCTCCAAACAACAAGCTGGGATATGTGAAGAAAGAATTTCACTGTGCTGTAATGTTTATGTGACAAATAAAGGCTATTCTATTAAAGTGTACCTTTGTTCGTCCTTCAGGAGTGACCGCTCAAACGAATATACGATGCGCTAGTAGAACTGGGCGATGCTTCATATAAATTGTATCTCTGGATTTTCAATTTTGGATGCAGGGGGGGAAAAAGTGTGAAAGATATTTGTACCTTGTTTGTAGTGGGTGTGTTTTGGGTTTTGTCGCTGTTTATCGTCCATGTTTATCCCCCCCCCCCCCCCCCCCCCCCCCCCCCCCCCCCCCCCCCCCCCCCCCCCCCCCCCCCCTCCCCCCCCCCCCCCACACACACACCACACACACACACACACACACACACACCACACTTCCCCATTCAACAACGTGAATAAATAAGTCGTGCTGCTTCCTTTAGTCGCCACAAACTTTAGATAAATGTTAAATGTTACAGAGGGGTTTTGATTTGTTGAACGCCTCAAGTCACAAACCCGAATCGTTTCCATACGACTGATGAAACTCCGCCCCCTCTCGGAAACGAGCTCCTCGGATTCGTCAAAGCGCCGCCGTGTTGCATTTGGTATTTCGCACAAAGTACGGGGGCGAGAGGCGGAGAACTACGGAAGCTCGCCGCGTCAAACCGAGAGGAAATCGTCAAATCCGATTTTCTTCATCATCGGTATAAAGCGTAAACTCGAATTAATCCATAAAGAGGATTAATATCCTACCCAGTAGTATCAGTAGTGTTTGTTTTTCATCCCCAATCATTGAATCATGTCTGAATAATCAAAATAACAATAATTTAAAAAAAAATTTTCCACACAAGTTCATTTTCTTAGATATACCTCGGTATAATTTACACTTTGCGTGGAATTGTGTATTTACTCTGTGTTTGATTCTCAATATACAGAATACAATATCATATACAAAAGCAATATTGTTCAAAGGTATTGCGAATCCTTCGATTCACTTCCGATTCTTTATGATTCACCAATCACTCAATTTAAGTCTGTTTTTTTAATTCAATTCATTAATAAGGGGCACGGTGGTTTAGTGGTTAGCACATTCGCCTCACACCTCCAGGGTCCGGGTTCGATTCCCGTCTCGGCCATGTGTGTGTGGAGTTTGTGCATGTTCTCCCCGTGCCTCAGGGGGTTTTCCTCTGGGTTCTCCGGTTTCCTCCCCGGTCCAAAAACATGCACGGTAGGTTGATTGGCACCTTGGAAAAATTGTCCCTAGTGTATGAATGTGTGTGTGTGATGGGTTGGCATTCCATCCCGGGTGTATCCTGCCTTAATGCCCATAGACGCCTGAGATAGACACAGACTCCCCGTGACCCGAGGGAAGATCGGATATATTCTTCTCCCCGTGAAGCGGGGTAGAAGATAGCGTAATGCGGTAGAAGATGAATGATGAATGAATGAATGATGTATTTTAGTTGATATATGGCTTTACTATCACTCGAATTAGTTAATCATTAATTCTTTGTGCTACGTTGAAATTCAATCAACATTTTGGGCAAAACTTAATTTGAATTCCCGCTATCTATTTTCTGAGGCACATGTCCTTTGAATCAAAGTAAGCGATAGCTCGGTTATTGCGTTTGACGCGTAAGAAGTGCGGGGTAGCGAGCGACGAGAGAAAGTGATAACCCTAGTGTTACCTGCATCTTCAGTTGTACATCTTTAACACTCCCCTGCTGTTAACACCTTCGCTGTGGATGTTGAACGAGCGAGCGCACCCGCGATTCATCATTGTTGAATTGTGAAACTTTCTCTCCATCTCACTTTTTTTTTTCTTCCCTCTTTCTCTCCATTCAGTGTTGAACCTTATCAATTTACACCTGCCAATGGCTTTTTTTTTAAACAAGGGTTCCTTTTCTTTCCTACTTCTTTTTCCAAGGTGTTTCGAAAAGTCCAAAAAAAAGGAATAAAGTAATTCGCCAAGATCTTTTTTTTTTTTTTTGCGAACACTTCTACAACAAATGGGCCAACAGCAAAAGAAAACGGCGGATGATTCACGGCGCTTTATTACAGTAGCGCTAGACTGCATAAATTTAGCTTTAAAGCTAGAATGCATGAATTTACAGTTTGGGATATTTTATTAGGACCATCAGTGGTGCGCTTGTATTTTACATTTTATATTTTAAAATAGGGGGGCACGGTGACTTAGTGGTTAGCACGTTCGCCTCACACTTCCGCCAGGGTCAGGGTTCGATTTCCCGTCTCGGCCATGTGTGTGTGGAGTTTGCATGTTCTCCCCGTGCCTCAGGGGGTTTTTCTCCGGGTTCTCCGGTTTCCTCCCTGGTCCAAAAACATGCACGGTAGGTTGATTGGCACCTTGGAAAATTGTCCCTAGTGTATGAATGTGTGTGTGTGTGTGTGTGTGTGTGTGTGTGTGTGTGTCCTGCGATGGGTTGGCATTCCATCCAGGGTGTATCCTGCCTTAATGCCCATAGACGCCTGAGATAGGCACAGGCTCCCCGTGACCCGAGGGAAGATCGGATATAAAGCGGTAGAAGATGAATGAATGAATATATGTATCTATGGCCTGTATGTATACAAATATATATATATATATATATATATATATATATATATATATATATTTATATATTATATTTTATCTATGTATGTATATATGTACAAAGGTATGTATGTAGAGATATGTATGTATCTATGCATGTATGTATAAACATTCATTCATTCATTTTCTAGCCGCTTTATCCGATCTTCCCTCGGGTCACGGGGAGTCTGTGCCTATCTCAGGCGTCTATGGGCATTAAGGCAGGATACACCCTGGATGGAATGCCAACCCATCGCAGGGCGCACACACACACACACACACACACACACACACTCACATTCACACACACATTCAGACACTAGGGAAAAACCTACCATGCATGTTTTTGGACCGGGAGGAAAACCGGAGAACCCGCAGAGAAAAAACCCCTGAAGGCACGGGTAGAACATGCAAACTCCACACACACATGGCTGTGATGGGAATCGAACCCTGGCGGTGTGAGGCGAACGTGCTAACCACTAATATATCCACTAATATATATATATATATATATATATATATATATATATATATATATATATATATATATATATATATATATATATATTTATTATTTATATATTATCTATTTCTATGTATGTACGTACATATGTATGTTATGTCTGTATGCTAAATAAGTCATTCAAAA
This sequence comes from Kryptopterus vitreolus, assembly GCA_030449085.1. NCBI lineage: Eukaryota > Metazoa > Chordata > Actinopteri > Siluriformes > Siluridae > Kryptopterus > Kryptopterus vitreolus. The sequence goes on from JACRUU010000023.1 coordinate 13,308,757, forward strand.
TCAAAAATTAGTATATCCTTATTTTCCCTCCTCCGGTTCCTCATGAGGCACATGTGTAAAGAGGAGCAGGTGAAGGAGTATCTGTAGCTGAAGGGAAACTACAGGAGCAGCGAAGTAAATTAATTGGCTCACCGAACCTTCTATAATTAGTCCTGCCTCAGCTGGGGCACAATGTGAAAGATGAACCAGCATTAAGCGTCCTGGCTGACTCCGAGCCTGTTTACGCATTCATCTGAACGTACGGCGATTAATAAAAGCAAAGGGTAGGACGAAATGAACAGAGAAAAGAAACGAGGTTCGAGGTTAAACGCTTACAAACAAAGTTATTATTTACCTAGTTATCACGAATTAACCAGACGTACGTTTCCCGTCTCCTCCGAGTTTTCTCCGCGTCCTACATTTTCGGTAATTGCTTCAGAATCCGGCGGTCTATCAGGGGAATGGTGTGGAACATCGCCTGAACGAGACGCTATAATAGTGCACAGAAACACAAGCCGCTGTCCAATTTAGCTTTGGAAAATTAGCCACTAGGTTAAAGTTATTATTCCATTAAATAAATAAATAAATAAATAAATAGCAATATGTAATTACCAGAATGATTTTTGCAGCCCGATTGACTTTTACAGGAGTGTTTCCGGCTCCGATGAAATGTAGGGATAAAGGGTGAGGCATGCATATGAAGCATGCGGGACCTGAGAGAATTACACTTTCGCTGGAAAAAGAAACTTCGCATCATGAGAAATACGTAAAATACTGACCGAAACGTTAAAAACAGGGGGCTTTCTTTATTTTATGGCCACTCCATTGCTTCCTGTATATTCATACCTCCTAATATCACTCTATATAAATAAATATATACATATCTATAAATAGAAAATGCAGTTAAACAGTGATAAAGCAGTAAGAGAGAGAGAGAGAGAGAGAGAGAGAGAGGCAGAGCCAGAAAGCCTGAGAGGCTGTCTAAAGGGAAAGGCGAAACAATGGAGGTGGCGTCCCGCTGTTGGTCTTCACTGAACCAGATGGACCTGCAGAGAGCTTAATTTCCTGTGCGGACCGCTGCGATCACTCCGCACTGCTCTCGTTCCACATCATTCTTTCTACCAGCATCCAGCAAGGACTCTCGCATGGCAACCACACAGACGGACTTTACATTCCCGTATCGCGTGTCTGCACTGGAAGAGGTCACTCTATAAAAATAACAACAGACAGATTAATAGCGAGGGAATCCTTATAGTAAGTGTTTTAATACTGAGGTTAAAACAGATATTTATCGATAAAAATGTAGTTGGACAGAATTTTCAAACTAGTTTTATTAGACTGTGAGGAAAAGGAATTTTTTAAGGAACCCAAAAAAACATATGTGAAAATGTTTTTGATGGCATCATATCCTGCTGTAATCTCCTGTACATCCAGGTTTTTATTATATTTTTTAAATATATATATATATATATATATATATATATATATATATATATTATATAGATATATATATAAATATAATAATATATATATATATCTATTATATATATATTATTGTTTTTAGGGCTGTCAAAGTAACGCAAATTGACTTTAAAGGCACTAATGTTATTAACGTGTGATTAACACAGTGTGCGTTACTATGTGCGTTTAATTGCCTTTGGGAGGTGGTGGTAGCCCAGTGGTTAAGGTGTTGGACTCTGTACCAGAAGATCACGGGTTCAAACCCGACCACCACCAAGCTGCCACTAGTGGGCCCTTGAGCAAGGCCCTTAACCCTCAATTGCTCAGTTGTAAGTTTCTCTGGATAAGGGCGTCTGCCAAATGCTGTAAATGTAAATGTATGTGAGTGATCTGCTCCTTCACTCTGCGTTGTGTTGGCGAATGAACGAAACCCGAACAAACAAAAAAACAAACGAATAAATAAACGTTCAGTGCGTCCACTCACGCTTCCTAAATTTCCCCCGAATTACGCCTACCTAGCTGCGCATTCACAACAGGTACGATCTCCTCACTATATTAGCGTATATTAGCCGTATGGAACCTTACGCAAGCGCATCGCATTCCCAAATCCGTATTACTGCAATAAAGCGCAATTTTTACTGAACGCAATAAAGCGCTTCCGTATAACCTAAACACCGTATCACCAGTTTATATGGAAAAGCAACCGGAACACAATTCTTAAAGGAGCCACGTCCCATATTTTACACTTCAAACCAACCACTAAACAAAGCAACACTGAAATTAACATGAAATTAATATTAAAAGAATCATTTCCAGAGTAAAATAAATATTAAATAAGCAATAATTTTATTAAAGGGAGAGATTTGGAGAGAAATGTATATAATTATAACATCCGTTGTAGATAGTTAGAGTATTAGAAACATGAAATGTATTCATTTATGTTTCATTGAACTCATGACAATTGCGAGATTAAATATTTTAATCGATTGACAGCCAGATTATTGTTATATAGTTATAAATTAATATAGTTATATTTATATAGATAATGTGATAATAGATAATCTATTACATAATAGCAAATTAGCAAATTGTCATGTCATAATTTAGCATAATTTAGATTTTATAAACCTCGCACATTTTATAAAAGTTTCATATCCGTAACTTTAATTCAAGGTATATTATTGTATATCTTATGTCAAATTGTTTGTTTTTTTTAAGTATTAAGTGAAATTAACCATATACTTGGTCATATACTTTGCAGTTTATATAATATAATTATAATAATTACATACTATCTTGAAATAATGAGCTATTAAGCGGTAAAATATTAAACGATGATGTAATGAGATTCTGAATTACGACAAAAATAAACAAGGATACGTGTTTACAAATGAGCTGAAGGGGAGGAAATATTAGTAAACAACTCTCTTGGCAGGTGGTACAAGTCAAATTAGCATCCACACCATGTCACAACCGAACATTACCCAGAGCATCACACCGCATTCGCCAGCTTGCCTTTTTCCCACGATGCATCCTGGTGTTATCGTAAGTGTCGCGCGCGCTGCCGATCATCCGCATGATGTGATTAAATACAGAGCTCTCCCCGGGACGCTTTCTTCTGTTCCTCCATAGAGCAGAAAGACTAACTTTCACTCCCCATACATATATCAGTGAGCTGTGCCTATCCATGGTTGATCCCCTGATCACGGGTTGTCCTTCATCCCATGGTCGTACACTGGACGTCCTTTGTCCTGGATGGTAACAACCACTGCACAACTGAAGCATACCAGAAGACGTGCTGTTTAAGAGATGCTCTGACAAAGTCGTCGTCTGTCAATCAAAATCACTATCATTTTTTCACATGTTCTCTTGCTTCAATCCCCTATAACAGTGTGCTTGACGTCAACCTGTTATGCTAGATATGCATGCTATGGCCAGTGTTGGGAATGTGTTACTTTGGAAATGTAACACATTACAAATGACTCTATTCAAAATGTAATAAGTAACTTTTCAATGACATTATAAAAGTAAAGTCACATTCGATCACTTTCATTTGGCCACTAGGTGGCGCTTTAAGTTAATATTCTCAGAAGAAAGTTTCAAACCCTCGGGAAAAAAAAAAAATCGGTTCTATATTTCGAAATGAAACCGCAGCAGATCGTCGTCATTCAAATCCAAACCATGCCGTCGTTAGAGGGAGGGGGGTAGCTCAGTGGTCTAAGGCGCTGGGCTGCTGATCGGAAGATCCGGGTTCGAGCCCCGGTATGGCCAAGCTGCCGCCCTTGGGTCCTTGATCAAGACCCTTAACCCTCTGTGCTCTGTATCATGGCTGATACTCTGCGCTCTGACCCCAGCTACCAACATCAAGCTGGGATATGCGAAGAAAGAATTTCACTGTGCTGTAATGTATACTGTATGTGACCAATAAAGGCTATTATTATTAATGCGCTGATTTTACATGAGATTGTTTGGAACATTTTCATAAGTAATTGTCATTTAATTACACATTTTTACTTTCCTCAGTAGCTGTAACAAATTAGCGTTACATTTATATTGTGGTTAAATTGCGTAACGGCGTTACATGTTACTAGTTACTCGCCAACACTAATCAGTTTACACTACTATAGAAACGATACGACGCCTAGCGCACTGACGTATCCTTGCAGCCGGAACTACTTCCCACAGTTTCTGACCAATCAGAGATGAGAATTCCACAGTGCTGTGGAATAAAAGGGTAATAAAAGGACACAAATGTCAGCTGGCGAATGTGTTTAATGGCTGGACATGCTCACAGTGAACCGCAGATGGTGTGAAGTGCCAATTATACACATGGACAAGTGAGAATAAACTGAGAACACTGCACATGTGATCTTTGTGTTTCTGTCTGACATACTGTGATCCAAAGCTAGATTCAAATCTTCAGGTCGGGGGTTTAAGGAATAAAATTCTTTTGGAAGTTATTGCCATTATTAAAAGAAATCCGTTCAGACGAGGTCAAAGCGGTCTTTGTTGCGTCGGGGGACGAAATTGGCCACGTATAGTTTAGGAGCCAGATATGAGTTTTACGTAGCGGGATTTTTAGATTTCCAAGTCTAGCTGTGGAGCAGCAGTGTGCCATACAACCACTGCCATCGTTTTATGAACAATATTCTAATCACCCATAAAGCACAGACTCTCAGGGGCCTAAAATCTAATAAAGCCTTTAGCACATGATCCAGACTAGCAACACAACTACACATTTTTAACCCCTCCCCCCCCCTTAAAACTCAACCTAAAGGCTTATAAGGCCACCTTTGTACGCCAGTATTATTCTCATAATTCTTCATGCCTTGGCATCTATACACAACAAAATTACAGAAGGATCTAAATTACAGTCTATAAACAGATTCATTGTTTTGCCCAATACCACTCTGTCTATTTCAAAACACGTACGGCTCGTCACACTCTTTTACGTCTATTCTCCATGTCAGTATCATCGGCAGAACGGTAGTCCATACGTTATTGTCTGTTAGGTTGCGTACCTCGTGTGTTTTCTGCGGCACACGAGATTCAAAGAAGAGAAAAGGACTAAAAACACACAAATTAAAAAGGTGTCCGTGTTTCTTTCTTTTTTTTTTGAGCATGGGAAACTTTGATGAGATGACATCATTATCGTAAAGTTGGTCAGTTTCTGGTTTTACCAGAATGTGATGAGAAAACACCTAAAGAGTCTTTAAAAAAAATAAATAAATAAAAAACAACAACAAAGAAACAAAGGAATTCTTGAGTGTTTTGCGCTTGAAGTCCTCATGCTAAGGGTGACGACAGCGTGCGCGTCATCCCTCTCGCTCCGCCCCTTTCCCGCCTCACGCTCTACAGCTTTCTCTTCATCTCCGTCCAGTGTAAACAGCGCGATGGTGTGAAGTGTGCGTCGTCAGCTCCTGTTCAGAGGTGGGACGAGGTGGAGAAGCACAGCTTCAGGGTGTAGGGGTTGGAGCCGTCTGTGGAGGCGGAATCTAGTTTACTATTTCTGAATAAATTACAGCACTGGCTAATAAAATATGACATCTACTATAATGTATACTATGTGAAAACGACTATACAACAGGTCATGCTGTATTATGTTTAGAATTATGAATGTAACAATGCAGTCAGGACAGGATCAGCAGCAATGTGCGTATTTTTCTATGGGCGTATAAATTGTGTTGTATTTTTCACCCATTTTTCTCCCCATTTTATGCACAGACCAGAATGACACACAATTTTTATTCATAAAGAAACCATTGCATGGATTATGAATGCAGTTGATTTAATGATTTATTGCAAATTTGAACAATAAGAATAATTTATTCATTCATTCATCTTCTACCGCTTTATCCGATCTTCCCTCGGGTCACGGGGAGTCTGTGTCTATCTCAGGCGTCTATGGGAATTAAGGCAGGATACACCCTGGATGGAATGCCAACCCATCACAGGACACACACACACACACACATTCATACACTAGGGACAATTTTCCAAGGTGCCAATCAACCTACCGTGCATGTTTTTGGACCGGGAGGAAACCGGAGAACCCGGAGAAAACCCCCCTGAGGCACGGGGAGAACATGCAAACTCCACACACACATGGCCGAGACGGGAATCGAACCCCCAACCCTCGCCTGTGTGAGGCGAACCTGCTAACCACTAAGCCCCTTAGAAGAAGAAGAATTATGATGTATTCTTGAGATAAATCAGTATTACTAAGCACAAAGCACTACATCATCAATCCTTAAATCTTTATGTCTGAATGTAACAGAGCATTGACTCTAGAAAGTAAATATCAACGACTAATGTCTATTATGTTAAGTTCATTTAATAGAAAAACCGATAAAAGCTTTCAGTTTTCTTCTCATTAACGCTTGGGATTTTCAGTGATGACAAAACATTTCCCTGCAAATCGAACTGTGTGCGTTTGTGTGTGTGTGTATGTGTGTGTGTGTGTGTGTGTGAGAGAGAGAGAGAGAGACAAACAGAATTGAAATTCCCCAGAAGCTGAATAAACAATAAACACTCAAGTCGGGAAAATGAATAATCATTCCATCATTTCCATTGTTGTTCTGTTAAAATGGGATGCTCTTCATTGTACAGCACAATCTACCACAAACAAAACAAAAATAGCCTACTGGTATTTATGTATTGCCTCGTAACACAAAAGCACAGGCAGCCACCTGTTTACTTTGTCCTCGGCTCAAAAAGAAAACGCCTGCTGTGACTCGATTACACAGAGCCATGTTACATTTACCACTGCAAGATTAATTGCACAGGGAGATGCACATCACACAAAACCGTTAAGAGGCGTACTGTTGTGTGTGTGTGTGCGCACGCGCCAGCTCGTGGATAAGTACGACTATCAAATCCAAATTACCGACTCGAATAAATTGTTTAATCCAAACGCCTGCCGCTTTCCGCCTTTTACGGTTCTCTACGCTACCTTAATCTCCTTTTTTTAGCACTAAAATGTGACTTTTTTCCTCTCACAGTTTGCCTTGTTACATAAAACAAACAAAACAGAAAGCTATGAATGCTGTATGTTGTATACTTGCACAACGGAAACACGTCATCAGGGTCGATGCTAAACACGTGTTCCTAACGAAGGTCAAATTCAATTTAAGCATTATTCACTTAATACACGAACCGTTACGAAAAAAACAAACAAAAGAAGCTTAGAACTAGCAAAATGCATCTTTCTGTGTGTTGGCTTGTTGTCTTTTGTCTTTTCCATAGTCAGAAATATCACTAAACGAAAGCTAACTTCTTGTAGCCGAGCTAGTTTTCCACGCGTTAGAACAATGTGGTTTTATTTATAGTTAGTGAAAAAGTTTACCTCAGAATATTAGCCAGACAATTTCCGAAGCAGGAATCCATTCAAGATTCATTATTTATAAGTCCAGAAAGGTGCTTTTAAAACGTGTTTTCCAAAAACAAAACGTATGTTCAGGAGGGATTCCGCTGGCTAATATTTTGGCTGCTAACACTTCAGGGCAGAAGAGCGCACACAACAACAAATAGCGAAAACAATTACGATGTACTCACTGGGTATTCTGATCTGGTAATGATTCAGGACTGTCAATACTTCCACTGCGTGTGTTTTGCTGTCAAATTCCAGGAGGCCCGAGATGGTTTTGGAGCTCGCTGTAAAAAAAAAACACATCAAATATAAACCACATATACAGTATGTGTACATTAACAGCACTTAGAGCCAATTTTGTCTTATATACTCTCATATTTGAATTGCATTTTTCATCTTGGCCCTTCCATCCAAATGTATATTCATTCATTCATTCATCTTCTACCGCTATATCCGATCTTCCCTCGGGTCACAGGGAGTCTGTGTCTATCTACACCGTGGATGGAATGCCAACCCATCACAGGACACACACACACACACATTTACACATTCATACACTAAGGACAATTTTCCAAGGTGCCAATCAACCTACCGTGCATGTTTTTGGACCAGGGAAGGAAACCGGAGAACCCGGAGGAAAACCCCCTGAGGCACGGGGAGAACATGCAAACTCCACACACACATGGCCGAGACGGGAATCGAACCCGGACCCTGGAGGTGTGAGGCGAACGTGCTAACCACTAAACCACCGTGTCACTCTCCAAATGTATATTATTATTATTATTATTATTATTATTATTATTAATAATCAACAGATGTGTTACAAACTGGGATGTTTTATCCCATGAATACTTTTTGGATTTACTCCATTACACCATTACTAATATTAATAATAGTACACTAATATTAACCCTATTGCGTTGCTTTTGCCTATCTTATACGAAGAGTAACTGAAAAGCTTTTTTCTTCGTTTAGAGCCGTTAATTAGAACAGCTACGCAATTTTTTGGATTTGACCAAGGATCAAGGACATACCAAAATGTGCCAAGTTTCATGAAGACACCTCATTACGTTTAGGAGTTATAGCATTTGTGTCAATGTGGCCCGCCTACTTTGAACTTTTAGGTGTGCCGTTGCAATGGTGAGTCGAAAGTATTTTGATAACTATTGATAAGCTCTGTCTACTGAACATTTCTACACTGCTTTTGTTGCGATGCCACAAAAAAACTAGGACTAGTGCACAAAAGTAGGTTTTTAACATAAACAATTTTTACAAACTTCACAGCATAAAACCACCAATGAGGATTTTCTGCATTTTGACCCAAGGATTCCAGAAATAAATAGGCTTTGAGTGTCAGATCAATTTTCTACGAGCTATGACCAAAAATGTGCAAAAATGTATGTGCAAAACAATTTTTTTTATTATAGCGCCCCCCTGTGCCCAAATAGGTTGAGACACTCTCTCTCTCTTTCTTAAGACCTCTCCCCAAATTGAGCTCTTCCATCTGTCCAAGTTTCAAGTCTCTAGGACTTACGGTTTGGTCTATACGATCAGTTTTCGGGCGTAATAATAATAATAATACTAATAATAACAAAACTCCATTATGGGTTCAGTAGTAAGATTGTAAGTAAAAGCTAACTTTAAGAACTCTAAATTTGGAAAAATAGAATGTGTCCCAGGCACGGTGGTGTAGTGGTTAGCACATTCGCCTCACACCGCCAGGATCCGGGTTCGATTCCCGTCTCGGTCATGTGTGTGTGGAGTTTGCATGTTCTCCCCGTGCCTCAAGGAGGTTTTTCTCCGGGTTCTCCGGTTTCCTCCCGGTCCAAAAACATGCACGGTAGGTTGATTGGCACCTTGGAAAATTGTCCCTAGTGTATGAATGTGTGTGTGTGTGTGTGTGTGTGAATATGAATGTGTGTGTGTGTGTGTGTGTGCCCTGCGATGGGTTGGCATTCCATCCAGGGTGTATCCTGCCTTAATGCCCATAGACACCTGAGATAGGCACAGGCTCCCCGTGACCCGAGTGAAGATCGGATAAAGCGGTAGAAGATGAATGAATGAATGTGTGTCCCAGAAGCGAATCGCACAATTTAGCAGAATAAGAATCGTAAACCCTGTGGAGATTAAGTGAATATCAGCATGTTTAGGATAAACATTGCAGTCCGTAGGAAAAAACAAAAAAACGGGAAACTCATCTGTCATCTGTTGATTAATGATAATGCAGATAAACTGATATTGCATTAAAGCGCCGCACTGAAAATTGCTGTCCAAATAACCCATCTCACTTAAAGTGTCCCACATAAGATAATATGAGACAACACATTTACATAACTAATGATTCGTCCTAGTATGTGGAAGAATGTACGAGAAGTGTAAAATATGTATGTATGAGAGTACACTACGACTTAAGCCTATACACTCAAGCCTATCAAAGAAAAGTACAAACAATTACAATCATTACAAACACAAAAACCCGACATAAACAACATTGGGACTTACGTTTGGCGTCAAACACTTTAAACTTGATGAAGCCTGGCACGTCCTGCTCTGTGCATAACTGGAAAAGATGAATAACACGTTGAAAGCACGAACAACAAAGCGCTCAAAACTTAATAAATAATAAATGCATTATTTGCTGGTTTGTTTGTTTATATATTATTGTGTACACTGTGCGTACGTAATACAATATATTCCATTGTACTCGATTGTTCATTCAAGCTCCAAAATGGCTTATTTCACACAAACTCTCAATAGACTCGCGGATAACAAGTCCTGATTTATTCTTATGCATTCAATTCAAAGAATTAAAGAACGACATTTATTTGTATTATAGTGGATTAAAAAGTTCAGTAGTAGCTGCCACTAGCTGCCACTAGTGGGCCCTTGAGCAAGGCCCTTAACCCTCAATTGCTCAGTTGTAAGTCGCTCTGGATAAGGGCGTCTGCCAAATGCCACAAATAAGTAAATAAGTACAATACTCGTTTGGTAAGCAGAAATACTTCCTTACTGTCTGTCACCAATGATAAATGAATAAAACCAAGTATGATGTCACTGTATACATAAGGGATATTCAATTTGGTGGCCCCCCGAGGTAATTTGTTCCTTCCCTCCAAATAGCCATGTGTGACAAATTCATATCTACTGTATAATAAAGTGTAGTTTAGTCGAAAAAGATGCCGCTACAGTTATGAATACGAGCATGAACTACAGTTGAAGGCTGCAGAGCATGAGCGAGTGGCGCCCTCTCTGGTGAGACGCGGTGACTGACAGATCGATGATAGATGATCACTTTTGTTCATTTCTTCTGTTTATTTCTTTCCTCGTATTTTTCCACAAATTCAGTGTAAAAAAAAATGACCCTACTACAGCCTCGGTATACAAAATGTCTATTTCAACTTTTTGAAACAGAAGACGTTTAAAAAAAATCACACATGTACTTGATTGAATGTAAGAAGATTTGTGCATCTACAATACATATTGTGTTGTTGTTTGTGCAGTTTCAAATTACAACTTGAAAATTTCATAGAAAAACTATGAAAATCCTGCTTGAGCACTGCTTCAAAATACAACATTTGAATATTCATTCATTCATCATCCGCTTTATCCGATCTTCCCTCGGGTCACGGGGAGTCTGTGTCTATCTCAGGCGTTTATGGGCATTAAGGCAGGATACACCCTGGATGGAATGCCAACCCATTGCAGGACACACAAACACTCACAATCACACACACACACACACACACACACACTAGGGACAATTTTCCAAGGTGCCAATCAACCTACCGTGCATGTGTTTTGGACCGGGGGAGGAAAACCGGAGGAAACCGGAGAAAAACCCAGAGAAAAAAAAAAAAAAAACCCCTGAGGCACGGGGGAGAACATGCAAACTCCACACACACATGGCCGAGACGGGAATCGAACCCCGATCCTGGAGGTGTGAGGCGAACATACTAAGCCACTAAGCCTATTGTACAATGCAGCGATGCTATGCAGCTTCAAAATACAACATATTAAGATGTTTTAATGTAGAAAAAAACCTACTTGGGTGTCTTAAAGTGCAAAAATAAAACATATGGGCTCTTATATTCCTATATAAGCCCATATCTTATTTAGACCCTCATTGTGGATGCTTTTGCATGACCTGCCCCCCCCCCCCCCCCCACCCCATGATAAACTAATTGAATACCCCTGGTATACACAGTATTTCATATTTATCTTATATATAAGAACGAACGCTTACTGAACGTGCTGTTCGGACGAACTTCAGTATGTAACTCTATCATCGTGCTTTATTTATGACTTAATGGGCGTACGACGAGAAGTCATTTATCACGGTTATCGCGCCAACTGGCATTTCCACCTGTGCTAAATGTTATCAGAGCGTAACATGGAGCGTACTCGGACGGCGGCAGGTGACGGCGACTGACTGGCGGACGTTTCCGTGCTAACAGCTGCATCGGCTTGGCCTGCTCTGCCCTTTTTAATCCATCATCGCGTGTCTCCCGCTCGTTTAAGACTCAGCCGCATGCACTAACCCTCTGCAGGTCGTCCTCGGTGATGGAGGGAGGGACGTTGTAGAAGTGCAGCACGCACGACGGAGGCTGGATGATGTTTTTGGACGCCTGCCCAGCGCTGGTGAAGCGGTTGTTGCGGGTCATGGCGAAGTCTTTGTAGCTGCTCGAACCGTCCTCCAGCTCAAAGACCTGGCTGGGGATGACTGCGTGCTGCTTGGACACGCTGTATAAAGAAAAAAAAAAAAGAGAGAGGGAGAGAAAGAGAGCAGAGACGTATTGAGGAGAGAACCGGGAGACAGAAAAAATGACAGACGTTTCAATCAGCGAAGGACACGAGAAACAAACAGAGGCAAACTAAATGGTGGAGGAGAGACAAGCGAGAACACAAAGGAGTGAATGTGATTATCATCTTTCTGAAGTGAAGGGAGCATCAGTCAGGAAAGACAGATTTAGAGCACTGGGAGAGGGAAAAAGAAAAGGAGAAAAAAAAAAAAAAAAAAAAAAGCACCCTTCGGTGTTATTCTGGAAACGACAACACGGGTAACGAAAAGGAGACATGGCTCCCGGCTAGAAAAAGAAAGAAAGGAAGGCAAGAGAGAGAGAGAGAGAGAGAGAGAGAGAGAGAGAGAGAAGCTATATCTTATTATAAACAGCTCGACCTTCAGCTGCTGGTGTTTTTGTTTTTTTTTTGTTTGTTTTTTTTTAATAACCTCGTTACCGCTCATCCTCAGTGTACATCTTTCACCAGTTTGCCAGTGCGGAAGACACGGCTTATGTAAATGCGCACACCAGCTTAAATCACTGTCAAACAAAGCTACCTTCTTCGGGTCTGTACATGCCCATGCTTTTTGAGCTGGAGGATAAAAACAGCATATTATTTTTATTTATTTATTTATTTATTTATTTATTTATTTATTTACAAGCTGGTCAGGCTAATGAAATCGCCCCGCACGCTACAATTTCTCTTAAGTTAATCCGCTCCTACGCACGGTTTATTATCCTGATGGATGAAGTGGGTCGATTTAGCCAGACGTCTATTCACCCCCCGCCCACCCACCCACCCACCCCCGTCCCTTCCTTCCCTCCCCCAAGGGCTCTCGGAGGAAAATGTGATGAGGAAAAAGGATATTTAAATGTTTTAACTGTATTACGCTTCAACATTCAAAATGTAACATGACGGAAACCCTTTTTTTTATTGCTATTGTCTATGAATGACTTTGTGTTCGAGAAAAAAAACTCATTAATAATAATGAGTATATGGATATGTACTATGGATAATGCTGATTATACTTGTTTTCTCATCTCTAAAAAAATAATCAAACAAACAAACAAATAAATAAATAAAATATAAAGAAGTCCTACTTTCAAGTGTTACCGCGAGCCTTAGCAACTTAGCAAAATTTATTGAGGTCAAATGTGTTTCATTTAATACTACTACTTATCTACTACTACTACCATTACTACTACTAGTAATAATAATAATAATAATAATAATAATAATAATAATAATAATAATAATAATAAAGAAATTATAATAAAGGAGGAGTCTGGGTCGGCATGACACAAAGTAAAAAATAAGAAAGAAAAACAGGAGCACCAATGTGTCTCAATACACAGTTCAAGCTGAGTGAGTGTGTGTGTGTGTGTGTGTGTGTGTGTGTGTGTGTGTGTGTGTGTGTGTGTGTGTGGTGTGTGTGTATGCAGTCGACAGGGCCAAGGATGAGTGAAATAAAAAATGAAAAATAGAAACGAGAAAAATCCGTAAGAGAGGGCGATGCGCGTCTCGGAATGGAAGCTTAAAAAAGAAAAGCATAAAAAAAAAAAGAAAGAAAAAAAAAAAAAACCTTCTTTCTTTCCACAACTGTAAAAGTGTGGCGTTTTTCATGGGAAGCTCAGTGGTTAAGGCATTGGGATCTGGACTGAAAGGTCATAGGTTTGAATCCCAGCACCTCTGAGGTGCCACTAGTGGGCGCTTGAGCCCTTTATTGCTCAGCTGTACATCTATGCACCCGATAGATAAATAAATAAATAAATAAATAAATAAAATAAAACTCTATTTCACATAAGAGACCCGGTTTAATAACTTTGCTAGAAGTCCAAGAAGGCCAGTCATTCAATGTACAGCACAACCAACAGGCACCGGCTGGGTCTCGAACCCCTTACTACCATTATATAAAGAGAACGCCGTCGGTGGACTACTTTTGTATAATCTTTTATGGACTTTTTAGTGTGAGACTTGGAATGATAGACATGACTCTTTAGTTTGTACCAGTGGGGGGAAAAAAAAAAAAAAAAAAAAAAAAAAAAAAAAAAAAGAATATAAATGACTATTGACTGGAGCCTGGAGAACGTCGGGGTACGTCGGGGGGGGGTTTTTTTTTTTTTTTCTTTTTCTTTTTTAAAGCAAACCTCCGACTGATCTCTAACTTCTCCACAGCTCACAAAAAGCCCTGATTTATCTCTGGGCAGCATGACAATAAAAAAATAAAATAATAAAATGAATCTGCGCATTTGTGTGCAAAACATCGACTTGAAAACAAGACGTCGGCGTGTGTTGACATGCACAAATGCTTCGCCGACGCGCTAAGAAGGCTATTAGCAGCCTAATAAATATTAATGAGCAGCAGGGGTCTGCTTTATGAATGAATATTAATAACTAGACAGTCGGAGACAGATCCAACAGCGAGATGCAAAAAGCAATAAAAGAAGGCAGACGATTGTAATTTAGGGATCGTTTTCACGACGTCTCATGAATAATACGAACACAGCTGAACCTAATAGGCCCGTTAAATGCAAAGAGTCAAGCAATTAACATATTGTCATTTTTACTAATTAGACTAAAAACATGTGTTCGTTGGTTTCACTCAGGCAAAACTGATACTAGAGCTGGGAGATTAATCGAGTTTATGTTTGTGTTGAAAAAACAATAATCGATTTGAGGATTTCACCCTGGTTTGACACACCGAGCTTCCGTAGTTCTCCATTCCCGCCCCGCCACGCCACTCGCCCCGCCCCCTCTTGGAAATGAGTTTTTAGGATTTCATTTATTTTGTCTTGTCAAACCTTGGTTTCACCCTGGTTTGACACAGCGAGCTTCCGTAGTTCTTCCCCCGCCCCCTCTTGGAAATGTTTTTTTCCCTTGACCCTTTTTTTTTTGCCCCCGCCCCCCTCTTGGAAACGAGTTTTGAGGATTTCACCCTGGTTTGACACACCGAGCTTCCGTAGTTTTTTGCCCCGCCCCCTCTTGGAAACGAGTTTGGAGGATTTCACCTTGATTTGACACAGCGAGCTTCCATAGTTTTTCGCCCCGCCCCCTCTTGGAAACGAGTTTTTTGGTTTTTTCCCCCCGCCCCCTCTTGGAAACGAGTTTTGAGGATTTCACCCTGGTTTGACACAGCGAGCTTCCGTAGTTTTTCGCCCCGCCCCCTCCTGGAAATGAGTTTTTAGGATTTCACCTTGGTTTGACACAGCGAGCTTCCGTAGTTTTTTGCCCCGCCCCCTCTTGGAAACGAGTTTTTAGGATTTCACCCTGGTTTGACACACCGAGCTTCCGTAGTTCTTCGCCCCGCCCCCTCTTGGAAACCCCACATTGCACTTGCGAAATACCAAATACAACACGACGGCGCTCTGACGAATCCGAAGAACTTGTTTCCAAAAGGGGGCGGGGTTACATCAGTCATATGGAAATGGTTTTGTCACTTCAGACCAAACCAAAAACCCCGATAACATTTATCTAAAGTTTGTAAAGGAAGCAGCACCACTTAAACAGAAACACGTAGTCGAATGTGTGTGTGTGTGTGTGTGTGTGTGTGTGTGTAATTTTTTTTTTTTACTTATATTTCACAACCTCCTAATTATGTCACTCATTCAGCTCATAGATGCCCCTGACTGGCGAGTCTCACACTGTCTAGTAACACGGATGCCTTCATTTTCATAATGGCAGCACGTATAGCTTTAGAAATGTCAGAATGTAGATAAATAAATCAAAAAGCATAAATAAAGAAATCATGAAAAAATATCTATCATTTTTGACATAGAGGTCTTAAAACATACTCATATAAAAACAAGTCTCAGAACTACAGAATTAAAAACAAACAAACAAAGAATGCAAAGAACACGGAGGATAAATGATTATTTTATAAAAGTCTAGTTTCAGGGACTATTTATCTATCCTTTTATTTTGACATTAATAAAACTATAAAAATATTATATTTAATATATGATATTTAATACAAAAAAAAAAGTGTTTTATTCACTGGTCAGATTAAAGGCGATGATCAGATAGTGGATTAAAAAAATAAATAAATAAATAAATGCTGATGAAATATATTGAGTGGCTCGATTTTTATGATTAATTTGTCGTTGCTACGGTAATGCCATTTTCTGGCACAGTTTAAGGCAGGACTGACTCGAAGACTGCCTTTGGGTAGATTTAGAGTCGGGTCGGTTTCTCACGGTCATCTAAACACTAAGGGTCGCTCAGGACAATAAACACCGCGCAAACATTGAACTTGTGTTGATGAAGGACAGAAGGGGTGACAGTACCATACGTTGAGCCTCTTGCTGAAGACTTTAATACTGTTAAGGTGTGTGATGGCACGGTCAACAGCATACTCATCTCCCATCTCCACCAGGGCCGTCCCGGGAACGCTCTTCATAAACTTCACCTGGAAAAAACAACAACAACAACAACATCAGAAGTGCACAGATGTGTTGAGTGTTCATAGCTTGTCCATATTTTAGCTTCAGGGGGAAAAATTCAGGAACGGCCCACTCACCTTCTCGATGTTACCATAGAGACAGAAGAGGTTGAAGATGCGGGTGCAGTTCATCTTGGTGGGATGCAGGCCGCTCACCATGGCAACAGAGCTGGAGGAGTGGCCAACGTAGGAGGAGGTCTGGGGCAGAGGGTAGGCCACGACATCGGGCACATCGTGCGAACTCCTCTTAAACCTGGTGTTACTGGGCAGAGGCAGCAGGGGGCAGTGTGACCCTGGATAGCCACAAGGGGAGGGGGGTGGGGGTGGTAGAGAGAAAAGGATCTCTGTCATTCGCCCGAAGGAAGCTGTTAAGATTCTGGTGCAATGCTTCGGAAAACCGAAAGAAAGAAAAAAAAAAAGGGAAAAAAAACAAGCAAAAGAAATTACACACTATTTTCTAGTCTGATGCACTCCGGTTCCCGTGCAGGTCCTACTAATTACACCGTGCTTAGCAGAACACTATCTCATCTCTCTCCCTCCCTCCCTCTCTCTCTCTCTCTGTCTCAACATGGCATTTCTCTGCTGCGTCTCTCCTCCATCTCTCCCTCCCTTCCCTACATCCCTCCTCGCACTTATCTGCATGACAGAGGGTGAGAACGCTTAATCACTCGAACTGAGAAACAGCTGCAGAGCGACAGGCAGAAACCAGAGAAGAAGGGGGGAAAAAAAAAGAAAGAAGACAAGACGGAGTGACGGAGACTGACCGTAACCGTTGTCGCTGTACGAGGACGGATGCTCCCCGAGGATGGCCTGCCTCTGTCTACCTTTACCGCGTTCTGTAATCAGAGCACAGAGGACAAAAAAAGAAGCACCGTGAGGGGTGTGAAAGTGCTAAAGAGCCCAAACAAATCCCACGAACCACAGGAACACACACACACACACACACACACACACACACACACACACACATCATCACGGCTGGTTAAACCATGCATAAATAAATCGGAAGAAAGGAATGAGAGATGAATTATGATGAGATGTGGAATGTGAAAGCACAAAAGATTGAGGGACAGAAACGTGAAATCTAGCTGAGCTAATAATAATAATAATAATAATAATAATAATAATAATAATGCATGACTTTTTATTATAATATTATAAAGTTAAAGCTAATTTCGAATTCCAAGCATCTCTATATATCTCTAAAATCCACATTTAGATACCATAAACGTTTGTTTTGTTAAGTTAAACCTCGTTGTTTATTAATAATCGTCGCATTTCCAGAAAATAACAAATAATCGATGAGTATTTTAAATGTCTTAGGACTCTTATTATGCAATAAAATAGTAAATAGTATTTTTTTTTTTAAATACCTGAAATGATTCCTAAACAACTAGTCATTTTTCTTTACCCAGTTTTCTTGGAAAGCATTAATAAAAATGTTGTTTTTTTTCATCATTTGTTTTTTTCTGCAACCAAACAACACATACACAACACCCACTAGCATAGGGAACATCTTAACAATGTTTTTTTTTTTTTTTTTTTTTTTTAATCAATTTATTTCCTTTCGTTCATGCAGAAAATGTGTAAACCAGTAAGTAAAACACTAAACGTTCAGTAAACAAGACTGTGTAAAAGTGTATTTTATATTTTGGCAACTGTCCTTGTCTCAACATGGGACAAAAATAAATAAATAAATAATGATTATTAATGCATCCAGAGGCTTCACTTTTTTGTTCTTTTTGCTGGGAGGTGCGTATCGGTCAAGGTCATCTATACTATATGTATGCATGCTCATTTTGGACGAATGAATATTTGAAACCATTTTTGCGGAGAGAAAAAACATGTTACACAAAGGAAAAATGAAGAAATAAATAACACCACAGGACATTTATTCCCCCGAAAGCCAGACAGCACCAGTGTAATACTCTCGGCTCCCAGAAATATTCATTGCAATCCTGCTGGGGTGGGTTTTTTTTTTCCCCCTCCAACATCTGTTCCACTAAAACTCCAAACTCATTCATTCATTCATTCATCTTCTACCGCTTTTATCCGATCTTCCTCGGGTCACGGGGAGCCTGTGCCTATCTCAGGCGTCTATGGGCATTAAGGCAGGATACACCCTGGATGGAATGCCAACCCATCGCAGGACACACACATACACACACACACACACACATTCATACACTAGGGACAATTTTTCCAAGGTGCCAATCAACCTACCGTGCATGTTTTTGGACCGGGGGGAAACCGGAGAACCCAGGGAAAAAACCCCGGGAGAACACGCTGAGAACATGCACGGGGAGAACATGCACAAACTCCACACACACATTCCCGAGACGGGAATCGAACCCGGATCCTGGCGGTGTGAGGCGAACGTGCTAACCACTAAAGCCACCGTGCCCCAACTCCAAACTCATTTACAAGATATTTCCAAACCTGAAACAGCTTTCTTACTTGAGTTAACGATAATAAGCGCTGACGATCCTTTACATGACTATTCGGCATCTAGTGCCCCTCAGGCATGTATTCTGGGTCCACGTCTGTTATTATTGTCAGGCACATTCACATTCTTTTGGGTTGATGAGATGGCAATCATTGTTTGTTTTTGAGAGTGAAGTCTATTTTGGAAGGTGTGACACCTTGTGTTTCTTTAACACGTATTAAAAAAGCTCATCACCTTCCCGTACCTGCACCTCGCTGCCTGAGAGCGTCTAGCACTGCTCGCCTGGTTCCACCGTCTCTCAGGGGAAGAGGTAAAGATCAGCTCAAGAGCTCTTCTCTGTTCTGGCACCGAGGTGGTGGAACTGAACTTCCACCTGGATGTCCGAACAACGGAGACACTGTCTACATTCAAACGTCGATTGAAGACACACCTCATCCAACAACGCCACTTATCCTAACACTTCGTTCTTCTCATTGTCCGGGAATCCATATTTCATTCATTCATTCATTCATCTTCTACCGCTTTATCCGATCTTCCTCAGGTAACGGGGAGCCTGTGCCTATCTCAGGCGTCTATGGGCATTAAAGCAGGATACACCCTGGATGGAATGCCAACCCGTCGCAGGACACAAACACACACACACACACACACACACACACACACACACATTCATACACTGGGGACAATTTTCCAAGGTGCCAATCAACCTACCGTGCGTGTTTTTGGACCGGGAGGAAACCGGAGAACCCGGAGAAAAAAAAACCCCCTGAGGCACGGGGAGAACATGCACAAACTCCACACACACATGGCCGAGACGGGAATCGAACCCGGACCCTGGCGGTGTGAGGCGAACGTGCTAACCACTAAGCCACCGTGCCTCTTCGGAATCCATATTTATATATAATAAATAAATAACTCATCTGTCTATGATTATTGTGTGCTTAAGTTTGTATCTTTGTATCTATTGTAGAAATAGATTCCGAACGTGTGTGGGATTCGGGAGGTATATGATCGTGATCCACTCCGGACCCCCTACGAGTGGATTTGTCATATGTGCATGTCGGACGCTCACAGGCCGAACTGTGAGGCACGAAATTTCGGCCCCATTCATTTTCTATGGGAAAAAAAATTCCCGCTTTTTGGCCCCGGGTTCGGAATTCCGCAGGGCGATTCCTTATAAAAGTAATAGCACACCTCACACCATCGGGACGCACGATATGAGGTATGAATCGTGACGATCGGGTAAAAACTGAGGGACGAGTTACGCGCCGAAAAATTTGACCGAAGCCATAGAGAGATTCTAATAGTGCTGCTTTTGCACACGTCACTAACATGACAGAGTGTTGTAGACTGACCAGAACTGTTCGCTGTTCGAGGACGGATATTACTGGGTAATTAAATATCCACCCAGTAAATAGTAGCCCAATTAAATAGTAAACGTTCTTTATCCTCCTACATGTGCTGTGTTTGTCTAACTGCAGTCCCCTCGTTATTATAAAGTTATCATAAAGTCATATTTTATTCAACTGTTTAATATTCATTCATCATTCATTCATTCATTCTACCGCTTTATCCGATCTTCCCTCGGGTCACGGGGAGTCTGTGTCTATCTCAGGCGTCTATGGGCATTATGGCAGGATACACCCTGGATGGAATGCCAACCCATCACAGGACACACACACACACACATTCATACACTAGGGACAATTTTCCAAGGTGACAATCAACCTACCGTGCATGTTTTTGGACCGGGGGAGGAAACCGGAGAACCCGGAGAAAAACCCCCTGAGGCACGGGGAGAACATGCACAAACTCCACACACACATGGCCGAGACGGGAATCGAACCCGGACCCTGGCGATGTGAGGCGAACGTGCTAACCACTAGGCCACCGTGCCTCATACACTGTTTAATATATTTGTCCCTTTTTTTTTTATTTAAATGAAGGATTTTAAAATAACGGGCAAAATTTCACTGGATTAAAAAAAAAAGCATTACGAAAGAGAAGAAAAAAAAACAAACAAAACTGCACCGGAGGCAAAATGCAAAACAGGCCATTCGACAGCTGTAATGCTATTTTTTAGTCCTCAAGCTGCCCATAATAAACAAAAATGTGTGTACAGTCATGCCTTCTTTGCAAATCGGGTCAAGCCACTTGACAGGGCACTGCATCGGTGAAAAGGAGAATCCAAAGTGTCCAGCAGTGATTCAATAATGTAAATATTAATGGCTGTGCACTTGGGGGGGGGGGTGGGGGGGGGGGGGGGGGGAGGGGGGGGGGGTGTGTGTGGGGGGGGTGGGGGGGTGGGTTAGGGGGGGGGGGGGGGGGTGGTTTGGTTGTCTGTTGTTTTTTTTAGGGGGGGGGGGGAAAAAAAGAAGGTTCCTCTGATTATTGTTTTGTCTGCGCTGGCACAATGGCACAATGAGTACAACGCTGCCTTTCACATCCAACAGCAGGAAGGAGGAAGACAGGTTGTAAAAATGGATAAAGTCCCCGAGAAAACCTGGATTTTTATAGATGAATTAAGCACTAAATGCTGAAAGTTGGTTTTCACAGACACGGCAGAGAAACGTTTTTTTTGTTTATGTTTTTTTTTTTTTTTCACCTGCCTTGTTATAGATTTCCACAAAAGCCAAACATGTGATGATGAGTTCCACAGGCATTGTTATACAGCTTCGAATCTAGCAAAGGAACAAAGTCCGTCTCCGAAACGGTCACGATTGTGAAGGAGAACTGAGCAACGCTTCTTTCTCGCCTTCCTTTTACTTTCTGTTCTTTCTCTACATCGCTCTGGAGGCCTACGGGGAGACGTCGTGCAGCGCGATGCTAATTGCTACAAAATGAGCGGTTAGCAGCGGGAGTTTGCGGGCACGGCCGGTCAGGTGTTTTTCCGCGCGATGCGGGTGGGGGCGCGCTAGGATTTGAGGTGACCTTCACATGCCTAATGTCAAGGTCCTGTTACACTTGTCTCTTGTTCATGCAGCCTTGGATATCATTATAGCCTTGGATATCATTAGAGGATCCAGTTTCGGTTGTCGCGTGATTCCAGTGTCAGTGTCATCATTAGCGTGTGTTGTTCATCGGCTGGCTTATCACACTGAATCTGTGATAAAGCCTACATCTAGATCTAGCCTTGGTCCAGCACCAACTGTTCTTGGGGGGGAGGGAAAGAATGTGAAAAGGCTACATCTAGATCTAGGGTCCAGCACCAGCTGGGGGGGGAGGGAAGGTGGGAATAGGGGGGGGGGGCGCAGGAAGATGGGTGGAGAACTAAACCAAATCCTAATGGGACTGAGTGATTTGAAATATAATCAATATGCTGCCAGGAGGCAAGGCAAAATGCTGCCTAGGTAAGTAAGAATGAAACTACCTTGCAAAAATTACACACAAATACACACACACACACACACACACACACATACATATATATATATATATATATATATATATAGATATATACACACACACACACACACACACACACATATATATAAATATATATATATATATATATTCTTACACTGTGTGTGTGTGTGTGTGTGTGTGTGTGTGTGTGTGTGTGTGTGTGTGTGTGTGTGTGTGGTGTATATATATATATATATATATATATAGATTATATAGTATGTGTGTGATATATATATATATATATATATCACACATATATACACACACATACACACACACACATATATATATATATACATATGCACACACACACACACACACACACACACACACACACACACACACACACACAGAGTAACAAAATTAATGTTACAATTATTGTAATTGAGGAGTTTTTGTTATACTTTTTAAAGCAGATTTAAAAATATGTACTTTTACTTAAGTATTTTTTTGTTAAATATTGTACTTCGCTAAATTTGAAATCATATTCGTTACTGAGTCAAAATAAATAAATCCACAAAAATCGCACCCCAGAAACCAACCACCGCAATGATTGATTGATTGGCAGATCAAACCCACTAAACCAGACATGGGCAAACTATGACGGTCCAAACGAGCGCTCTCTCTCTCTCTCTCTCTCTCTCTCTCTCTCTCTCTCTCTCTCTCTCTCTCTCTCTCTCTCTCTCTCTCTCCATATATATATATATATATATATATATATATATATATATATATATATATATATATATATATATATCTATGATATCTGCCTGCCTGTCAAGTCAAGAAGTTTTATTGTCATTACAACTATATATATACATATATATATATATATATATATATATATATATATATATAGATATAGCTGACGCAGTACACAGTGAAAGTTACAGTGAAGTTTCTCTCCTTGGTGCTCCATAAAACAACATATAACACAACATAGAGCTACAAACAACATATAACACAACATAGAGCACAACATATCATATAACATAGAGCTACAAACAACATATAACACTACACATAACACTAACACAACACAACATAGAGCTACAAACGACATATAACACAACATAGAGCTACAAACAACATACACAAACAACACAAACACATATAACACAACATAGAGCTACAAAACATAGAGCTAACACATATAGAGCACACAACATAGAGCTACAAACAACATATAACACAACATAGAGCTACAAACAACATATAACACAACATAGAGCTACAAACAACATAAAACAACATAGAGCTAACACAATACACAAACAACATAGAGCTACAAGAACACAAGGCTAAGGACTAGACTAAGTTGTCCTAGCCACATAAAGTGCATTGTGTGCAACCTGGCGCATTTCTCGTGATGTATGGGCCAGACGGACTCCACTATCTCCATGTTTCTAACGAGCCTTTCTTGCACACCTTTGTGATGCTTATAAGTTCACAAAGCGCTGACTTGAAATACTTTAACCCCGACGGAGAAAAGCAGCACGGGAGGAAATGAGGCGGAGAAAAAGGTATTCCTTTTCTTGCTAGCGGCTCCATTAATAAGCGTTTATTTATTTCTCTATTCCTCGAGGTTAATTAGCGTCCAAAATCCACCGCACCTCCATTACTAAACGCGGGAGGTCGACACGTGCGTCACTGACAAAGTCAAACAGACCTTCCGATCCCGTCGAGGACACGGCGATCGATTTCTAAACTTCGCTGCCTCTGCGGTGATGGTGCTGTTTATCTCTATTTGCTGCCAACTCAACTGGGGGAGAAGGGGGAGGGGGGAGGGGTCTATCGGCAGACGCAGCAGCACCCCCTGTGATCCAGGGGCCAATCACCAGCCGGCCAACCGCATGCCGCTGCAATGTAATTCCGATGTTTTCCAACTCCTCCTCCTCCTTCTTTTTGATCTTTCATTGATGCTTTCTTTACCTCCATTCACTTTCACACATCCTGCTTGATCAAATAGTAAAGACCATGATGGACTGTCAGTGAATTGCATTCGGGGGTCTTTAACATGTATCCAGATCCATTAGTCGTGTCGTGCTGAATGTCCGGGTTATATTTTTGCAGTTCTTTTTCGTGTCGTTTCCTCACTTGTAGG
Source organism: Kryptopterus vitreolus (assembly GCA_030449085.1). Classification (NCBI taxonomy): domain Eukaryota; kingdom Metazoa; phylum Chordata; class Actinopteri; order Siluriformes; family Siluridae; genus Kryptopterus; species Kryptopterus vitreolus. Next base: position 13,333,238 of record JACRUU010000023.1, read on the forward strand.
ATGGAGGATTACCATACCCCGAGGGAGGGGTTGTAGCTCAGTGGTCTAAGGCGCTGGGCTACTGATCGGAAATCAGGGCTCATGCCCCGGTATTGATAAAAAGCTGCTGCCCCTGGGTCCTAACCCTCCAGGGGCGCTGTATCATGGCTGACACTGCGCTCTAAAGCAAGCTGGCATATGCGAAGAAAGCATTTCACTGTGCTGTAATGTATACGTGACAAAGGCTCTTCCATTCCTACTTTAATTATCAAATGTCAGTGTACCAGTGGTTGACGTAGTGGCTTTTCTTTAACTTGCTTGCTTAGAAATGTTTTTTTTTTCTTGTCTTTCAATAGAAAACATTGTTTCATCATTAGAAAAGGGTCACATCAAGAGCTAATAACAAGTAAAGATCCAAGACACCAAGGAACACAATTATTTTTAATAAGAACGCAGACTTCTACAATCCCACATTCCAATCTCACACTTTTGTTCCACTGGGAACGCGTTAAAGACCCTTGGAGGAAGTCTGCAACGCCCATAAAAGTTTGTTGGTTAGTTCTTCTGAGCGAATCCTTTAAACCAGGGGTGTCAAAACTTATTGTCACCGCGGGCCACATCAGCATCATGGTTGCCCTCCAAGGGCGCTATAACTATAAGACACTATAAAACCAGGGGTCTTCAACTAAAATTGCCTACGGTGCATTAAATGATCCATTCCTCGCCAGCCTAGGTCCGGACAATATAAACAAATAAATACAAACAGATTTTATTTGCAAAAATATCATTACAAATAAATACATAAATAAATATCGCTCGGCAGCCTGAATAGCAGCATCAAACTGTGACTGCACATCCTGTGCTAATATTTCAGATCGTCTTGTAAAAGTTGTTTTTTCCCCCATAAATAAAGGGATTGTTATGTTTTCCACTGTATTCTCAGTGAACGCTCATATACTCGTTATAAGGCTGTCAGTGAGAGGGAACCCGTGTAGATCACTCCGTGTCCTTACTTCGGACTGCTGATGGTAAATTTCTTTAAAATGTCTATGTAATAATAATAATAATAACCTTTATTTGTCACATATACATTACAGCACAGTGAGATTCTTTTCTTCGCATATCCCAGCTTGGTGTTGGTAGCTGGGGTATCAGCCATGAAACGGCGCCCCTGGAGCACAGAGGGTTAAGGGTCTTGCTCAAGGACCCAAGGGAGCTAAGGCAGCTTGGCCATACCGGGACTCGAACCTGGATCTTCCGATCAGCAGCCCAGCGCCGTAGACCACTGAGCTACACCCCCTCCCTTAATGGCGAAAGTAAACGCCATTTACTTTCTTAATGACGTTTAATGTCTCCACTTTTGACAACCGCAACGGACTGAAATGAGACACGCAAGCTTCGGTACAGGAAGAAGAAATGCGTATTTTTCCACCATTAAAAAAACGAAACAAAAAAAAAATACATTTTGAGCATCGACTTTTCTTATTTTTTATTTTCTGTGTTTACTGCACGCAGATCTGCACGTGTAATAGGTGATGTCGGACACAAACACCTCTACTGACCTTCATCTGCCTGATATAAATGATATTTTATTACAAAATAGTGCTGAGTATATAATGATGTCATTAAGTGAAAAGACGTTGCGTTCTTCGTGAACAGATAATCTTTCTTTCGTAAATGTTTGGGGAGGAGTGCGTCACATTTGTCTGAGGTGAATGGTAACGTGAATGCGAAAGATTGTTGAGAGAAACGTAGGGGGCGCTACGGGGTCACGATTGACTCACATTCTGGGATTTGTAGTATTAGTGGTGTATGCTCGATATCCTGGGCTCTAAACACACATTTGATATGATCTCCAATAATCGAAAATAATTATGTCCGAGTTTGACACCCGTGCTTTAAAATGACTATCTGTTCAAATCCTAACATCCTTGAAGGTGTTTGTTTTGTTTGTTCCTCTTGGGAAAGCTCCAGAATGTCTACAATAGAAATATGGTCGTGTCTAAAGATTAACTGGCGCGTTGCTTTGAGCGAAACTCTTACTGGTGCAACGTAGGAGGAGTTTTATGTATTTATTTATTTATTTATTTATTTCCTAGAAAGAAAGGCATTTTATGGACGTGAACCTTAAACAACCTTGCTTTCAGGTTCTTTATCCAAAGTAACAGTAAGAACACAAACGTGTGAGAAAGACACTTAAGCCCCAGTTAGAGAGTTTTGGTTTGCTCCTCTGGGAAACTTTTAACGGCGCTGTGTTTAATCTACAACTGGGAGTTGCTACCACCGAAGGGATTTATGGTGGGATCCTGTGGGAAAAACCCTTGGATCCTATTTTTTTTTTTTTCCTAGTTGCATACTCTTCAAGGTCACAAAAGGAAAAAAATATATTAAAAAAATTAAAGGAGGGCAAAGAAAGAAATATTCTCTCTTTTGCAGACTATGCTGACAAAGGTATACCCGACCTGTCCTTCTTTAAGTAGGGCACAATGGTTTCAGTATGCCTTACAGGCGTCTCAGCCTAGATGAAGGATCGCCATCTCAGGCTCAACCTGCTGGGGACGGACAAAAAGCTTCTTGTCCTGCCGAAAAGTCCCTCGTCTCAGTATTACAAGCCCATCCACGTAGAGCTCTCGTTATTAAATCCAATATCGATCAGCATGGAAGCACGTTCGGGTGGTTTCTACAGATGGCGTCTATAATCTATAATAAAATAATAAATGAATAGGTGACCTAATTCTTTGTCCAGGATTTGGGTAATTTACACCTCTCGGCCCTTTTCAATATAATTTTCCATGTAATCTATTTCGGGAATTCTATGAATTCTTAACGCACGTTCTTTTCCGACATAATTATTCCTGAACAATTCTCCGAGCTGTTTTGGGACAGGTTTGGAAATAAACGCCTTCCCGAGCCGCTGAAGTGCAAGCTGTGTTGGGAGGGCTACTTTGTGAAATGCAATAGGTTTCAAGTTGACTTTCACGTTTCTAATGGGCATTTCCAACTGAAATCATTTCCAACCATTTCTAACTTGACAGTTAAAACCTTACAGTAGGAACGCGACTCTTGTTTACGCTTTGAATTTCAACATCTTTCATCACTCGAATTAAACTTACATTCACTTCATTTTTAAGGCACATACACGGCAAAGCCAGACTTCATAACAAAATCAGATTTAATACTGCTTTAGAAATCAAATCTTTGCATCGCTATGACACGACACACTGGCAAAGTAACATGGCAGAGGTGGGAATCGAACCCCCAACCCTGGAGGTGTGAGGCGATCGTGCTAACCGATAGAGCGATACATTATTATTATTATTATTATTATTATTCAACATATCCTAGAAAGAAAGAAATTGTTCAGGCGAATTACTGTTACATTGATCTCACAATAAAATTAGTTGCATGTAACGAGTTACTCCTCGACACTGTGTGCAAGCGAATATGAATGAACAAATAAGATTACACTGTAGTATGTTGCTATTGGTGTTTTTGAGCGGGTCTATGATTAGCCAGAAGCATGCGTGGGTCTGTAAGAGACCACCTCCCATTATGTAACACCACACTGCGCTCCTCGTGTTTCGTTTAGTCCGCGTGTGTGTGTGTGTGTGTGTGTGTGTGTGTGTGTGTGTGTGTGTGTGTGTGTGTGTGTGTGCGTGTGTGTGTGCGACTCTCAGTCACTCCTTCTCATCAACCTTCACGCATTGGTTTGTATTCACTGGGAAGTTGAAACAGATAAAAAAGCATTTACTCTCTCTCTCTCTCTCTCCTCATCTCTCTCTCTCTATCTCTCTATCTCTATATATATATATATATATATATATATATTCACACACACACACATGCACATACACACACACACACACACATATATATATATTTATGTGTGTGTGTGTGTATATGTGTATATATAAATATATATACACATATATTTGTCTGAACAATTTCTTTCTTTCTAGTATATGTTCATTCATTCATCTTCTACCCTACCGCTTTATCCGATCTTCCCTCGGGTCACGGGGAGTCCTGTGCCTATCTCAGGCGTCTATGGGCATTAAGGCAGGATACACCCTGGATGGAATGCCAACCCATCGCAGGGCACACACACATTCACACACATTCACACACACATTCATACACTAGGGACAATTTTTCCAAGGTGCCAATCAACCTACCGTGCATGTTTTTGGACCGGGGGGAAAACCGGAGAACCCGGAGAAAAAAAAAAACCCCCTGAGGCACGGGGGAGAACATGCAAACTCCACACACACATTCCCGAGACGGGAATCGAACCCGGATCCTGGCGGTGTGAGGCGAACGTGCTAACCACTAAACCACCGTGCCCCCTTCTAGGATATGTTGAATAATAATATTAATAATAATACTACTACTACTACTACTACTAATAATAATAATAATAATGTATCGTTCTATCGGGTTAGCACGGTTTGCCTCATACCTCCAGGGTTGGGGGTTCGATTCCCACCTCTGCCATGTTACTTTGCCAGTGTGTCGTGTCATAGCGATGCAAAGATTTGATTTCTAAAGCAGTATTAAATATGATTTTGTTATGAAGTCTGGCTTTGCCGTGTATGTGCTTAAAAATGAAGTGAATATATATATGCTTGGTTTGTATTCACTGGGAAGTTGAAACAGATAAAAAAGCATTTACTATATATATATATATATATATATATATATATATATATATATATATATATATATATATATATATGTGTGTGTGTGTGTGTGTGTGTGTGTGTGTGTGTGTGTGTGATGTATTTATTTATCCACACACACACACACCACACACACACCCACACACACACATATATATATATATATGCTTGATTTGTATTCACTGGGAACACACAGATAAAAAAGCATTTACTATATATATGTGTGTGTGTGTGTGTGTGTGTGTGTGTGTGTGTGTGTGTGTGTGTGTGTGTGTGTGTGTGTGTGTGTGTGTGTGTGTGTGTGTGTATATATATTTATTATACACAACACACACACACACACACACACACACACACACACACACACACACATATATATATGCTTGGTTTGTATTCACTGGGAACAGATAAAAAAGCATCTCGAAAAGGGAATACATATAAATGTAAATGTGCGTCCAGCTGAAAGGACGCGATCATGGATCGCAATCGTTTTTGCCTCTCATTCCTTTTATAACCCCCGGTGGAATAAAAAAAGAAATACAAGATTGAAAGAAATTTCAGGGACAAAAAAAGACATAATGTAGATAGAGTTCATAATCAAAGATGGCCATGAATTTGCACTCACACACACACACACACACACACACACACACACACACACACACACACACACACACACTGGTTTCTTACCTCGTCTGACCAAAAAGGGTTTGGTGTAGTCCCAACTGTCGTTGTCGTTTCTGATGACGTTGAGGCGTGAGGGCTAAAATGAGGGAGGGAGAGAGAAAGCACAGCGGCAGTGCATGTGTGTTAGGCTCCACCGCTGTGTGTGTGTACGTGTGTGTGACTGTGTGTAAGTGTGTGCAGGAGTATGTGTGTGTGTGTGTGAGCGCTGCAGATTTACCCGAGCGTACTCGATTTTCAGTGTGCAGCAGCCGGCATATATGTCGGCTCCGTTGAGGGCCGCTTTGGCCTTCTGGGCATTCTGGACCGATTCAAACGTGGAAGACAGCCAGTCAAGGAAAATCATAGCAAACGCCCAAGTCACTACAGGCGTCTGAGCATTTAGGACCCCATTTCTGGGATGAACACTGAACATTGTGTACTCAATAGAATATACGCAGGGAAAAGCTATGGCAATCTTACTGGGACATAAAAGTGCAATGATTTTTCTTAGAGAGGCCTAAAAGATATTGTAGCTATTTAATTCAATTCAATTATTTGTAGAGCACTTTTTACATTTTACATACGGTATAATTTGTATAATACTTATGTATCAGTTTGGCCCTAATTGTTTCTTATTTGTATTATTCATTCATTCATCTTCTAGCGCTTTATCCGATCTTCCCTCGGGACACGGGGAGTCTGTGCCTATCTCAGGCGTCTATGGGTATTAAGGCAGGATACACCCTGGATGGAATGCCAACCCACCACAGTGCGCACACACACACACACACACACACACACATTCATACACTAGGGACAATTTTCCCCAAGGTGCCAATCAACCTTCCGCAGTGCATGTTTTTGGACCGGGGGAGGAGGAAACCGGAGAACCCGGAGAGAGAAAAAAACCCCTGAGGCACGGGGAGAACATGCACAAACTCCACACACACACATGATACGGTGAGAGACGGGAATCGAACCCGGACCCTGGCGGTGTGAGACGAACGTGCTAACCACTAAACCACCGTGCCCCCCCCCCCCCATTTATATTATTATTAATAATAATAATTATTATTATTATTATATTATTTATGTTATATTATTTATATTTAAGATGTATACAAGCTGAAAGAAAAGTCGTATATATGGCGGGGCTGTATAGGTTGCCAGATGTTTTTGCAACTTTGTACATATTGCAATAGGAATTTTGTAATGAGGCCTTGCAACATCCGAATGATTTGAATAGCATTAAAAATGCATGTCCTTTCACTACATACACTGCACAATGCGCTGGGCATTTCACTGCCGTGTACCTGCACTAAAGTGCAGCAAATCTGAAAGCGGCTGCACGATTAATCAGGAGGAAAAAAATCACGATCTCGATAAACACGATCTCGTTTCTAAATGACGACGATTCACTTCCGAGTCTGGTTTTTACTTCTGCGCGGAGGTTATGGTGTATCCTACACATCGACGCCTACGCTACATTTACCGTAACCTGACAATTGAGGGAAAAGGGCTACACTAGTGGCTCTTGGTGGTGGGATTTGAGAATTGGGAGAGGTCAACACCTCCCTAGGGGGCCAATAACCGTAAGGTAACTAATAAGGTAACTAAACGTCACGTCGACGCAGAGAGCGAGGTCTGTGATTGGTCGTCTCGGCGGCGTATTTCCGGTGTAGCGTCGTTACGTATTCCGGCGTATTCCTCCGTACCGCCGTTTTTAAAGTGAAGAAATAAAGCGTGGACACGGAGCGAGCAGATGAAAGGATCACGGAAGGGAAAATATAAACACCTCTATGATTCTTCATCACCGTTTTGCAAAGACTGCCAGAGAATTCCTGTCATTGCATTAAATCACCATTGTTACTGCAGCACAAACCCAAAACTCAAAACACCGCCAACTAGTGTTTGGGAATAGTCACTGCAGAGCGACGCAGAAGTATAAAACGTCAGGCTACAGCGTTCAATGGACTAAAAAACGAGCCTCTCTGCATTCAGAACGCGCTACGTTCACACGCAATCGATATATTTTTTTAATAGTTATTGATAGACTATGTTTTGTATTTGAACGCAATAAAATCTTTGTTGAAAAGATAAGAATTGTGTGAGAGAATAATCGTGAGTCGCATTTTAGCTCAGATCGTGCAGCCGTACTTTCAACTTATGGAGCGTTGTGATCAGTTAATAACGGCTACAAAATGAAAACGCTTACGCTTTCGTGCTTGCTTGAATCCGTAATTCAATGTAAGATATACAATCTGTCGTGAAAGGAAATATCTTCATGCCCCGTTCATGCCACTCTCACAAGCTCCTTCGTCTTTCAACAATGGAAACATGAAAACACAGAGCAGCTGAAAACTGGACTGATTGCGTCCTCAAATATCAGCATATATCTAAAATGATTACCGAGTCGACCAGTGTTTCCCCGTGATAATCTCCTATTGATAACGCTACGCAATGTCATCCTTACCAGTTGTTGAACAGTTTACTAGCTAGCCTTTGAATTTGGGGGATTTGAATAGATTTATATCACGTGTCAAATTTTCTCTGGAAAATGATACGTGTATATTCATTCATTCATCTTCTACCACTTTATCCGATCTTCCTCTCGGGTCACGGGGGAGCCTGGGCCTATCTCAGGCGTCTATAGGCATTAAGGCAGGATACACCCTGGATGGAATGCCAAACCATCGCAGGACACACACACACACACACACACACACACACACACACACAATCATACACTATGGACAATTTTCCAAGGTGCCAATCAACCTGAATTGGAGAGCCCGGAGAACCCGGAGAAAAACCCCCATGAGGCACGGGGAGAACATGCACAAACTCCACACACACATGGTCGAGACGGGAATCGAACCCGGACCCTGGAGGTGTGAGGCGGACGTGCTAACCACTAAGCCACCGTGCCCGATACGTGTATAACGTATGAAAAATATATACATTGTCACGATGAGCCTCCGCCCCAATCTACTGAGATGGGATGGCAGAAGGGTTGCACAATCGGAGCGCAACCCAGAGCGGATGAGAGAGAGGCGGGACGTCCTCAACAAGACGCGGCTGGAGCTTATCCCGGGAGTGGCAGACGGCTTCTATAAAAGGCGGCTGTCGTCAGAGAACGTCTGGGCTCCCAACTAACGGCGTATGTCTTTTTCCTCCCGACCTCCCACTACAGGTGAAACGGTAAACGCGGATGAGGAATACCCGCCAGACCCTCGCAGTGCCTGGTAGCTGGGAGTATCCACAGCCTTGCGGCAGGAAATGAACCTGACCCCTACGTGCCGATGGAGATCAGGAGGACGAAGCCTCCCATTCGAGAGATCTCCACGTTCCCTCTCCCGCTCCAGCCACTCCTCACCTGATCCCCCAAATATTGGACACGAACACTTTCTCTTTCTTTCTGTTTTACTTTTAATAAACACTATTTTTTGCCTGTGTTCAGCCCGAAGTGGCGAGCGAGTCGTTACAACATATATACATCATTCATTCATTCATTCATCTTCTACCGCTGTATCCGATCTTCCCTCGGGTCACGGGGGCGCCTGGGCCTATCTCAGGCGTCTATGGGCATTAAGGCAGGATACACCCTGGATGGAATGCCAACCCATCACAGGGCACAAACACACACACACACACACATTCATACACTAGGGACAATTTTATAAGGTGCCAATCAACCTACCGTGCATGTTTTTGGACCGGGGAGAACCCGGAGAAAAACCCCCTGAGGCACGGGGAGAACATGCAAACTCCACACACACAGACGGGAATCGAACCCGGACCCTGGCGGTGTGAGGCGAACGTGCTAACCCACTAAGCCACCGTGCCCCTCACATATATACATTATAAAACATGAAATAGATATGTTAATTAGGGATGAAAGTGTAGTCATTTGTTGATCAGGGAAACAGTGTTAGAAAAAAAAAATATCACCCCCCCACACACACGCTTGTGAAAACTGAACCAACACATAACAAATTTTAGAATTTAGTATTTAGTATAAAATTTTTGTATTTATTTTAGAAATCCCCAGTGTAAAATATGTATGTATTTGGTTTTATATTAAAAACGGGGCATTCCTTCAGCTGTAGAGTTCAAAATAATTCACTGCCATTGTTTACGCTCCTGCATTTGTAAACAGAGACGTGCAAACCTTCCGATATGTAAGCTTAGCGAACGCGTCTGACAACAACAAAATATACTCTTCTCGCAAGCTGCGCGCAAACAAATGCGGGGGGGACAGTAATCCATAAACACAACAATGTGGGCTGCATAGCGGTCAGGCGACGTCGACGCCAATGCTAGCTGTCCAAACAATTTCTCAGTCCATATGTTCAAGCCACTGTACAGAGAAGCGCCTCACTGAGCGCCAAGGCAAAGCCACGATGTCAAAACGATGAATACGACAACACTTCGTTTTTATCCGCTGCAACGTGGGACTATTAGATGTAACCGGCCGCAGCGTCACCACTAATAAGTCTCAAATAACACTAACTTTTCACTGTGTAATATCCAATCCAAGAGGAATAAATACAGCTTTTGAAGTCACGGTGTAAATTGGTGCCGAATCACAGATGAGGTTCGAAAGTCAGACAAGACGAGCAGATTTAATATGTGCAATATTGTGGATGAATGTTGGAAATCCCTCATTTCGACCGTCGCGTCTCATGCTAATTCACGTTGACAAATAAATCATTCATCTTCTACCGCTTTATCCGATCTTCCCTCGGGTCACGGGGAGCCTGTGTCTATCTCAGGCGTCTATGGGCATTAAGGCAGGATACACCCTGGATGGAATGCCAACCCATCACAGGACACACACACACACACACACACACACACACACACACACACATTCATACACTAGGGACAATTTTCCAAGGTGCCAATCAACCTACCGTGCATGTTTTTGGACCGGGGGAGGAAACCGGAGAACCCGGAGAAAAAAAACCCCCTGAGACACGGGGAGAACATGCACAAACTCCACACACACATGGCCGAGACGGGAATCGAACCCGGACCCTGGCGGTGTGAGGCGAACGTGCTAACCACTAAACCACCGTGCCCGGTCTGTACACAGCTGCTCCGTTTACCCAGCGCTAGCCTCATTTAGCCACAATAAATACAAATGTAAATAACAATAAATGGAAATAAAGATTACATGAACACAATAGGGAGGTGGTAGCTCAGTGGTTAAGGCCACTGGACCAGAAGAGTGCAGGTTCAAATCCCCACCACCAATCCCCCTGCCACTAGTGGGCCCTTTAGAAAGCCACAATAAATACAAATGATAACAATAAATGGAAATAAATATTACATGTTTGTGTGTGTGTGTGTGTGTGTGTAGATATAATATAAACATTCACAAGTAACTAATTTAATTACACATTTTTTTCTTAGTAACTGTAAACGAAGATATATATATATATATATATATATATATATATATATATATATATATATATATATATATATATATATATATATATATATATATAATATATCACACACACACACAAGGCTGAATCTTGTATAATAAGACGAGGTCTGTGTAAAAGCTTGGGCCCGGAAGCGCATGTCAATAAAAGTGCAAATGTTACATATATGCCTGTTTTTCCCCCCCACACAGGCACGGGTACTGATCCTCCTGTCAGCAGCTTTCCAGTAAGGATATTCCACCATGGCCTGAATTCCGTTGCGCTTGAAGATGACGATGCGTAGCACGTTGCCGATAGGGTTGCAGACTGTGTATAAAACATCCTGTAACATGAAACAGAAAGGGAGTGTCCCAATTCAGAAAGAAGTACTTAATACATAATCATCTATAAAGTGCGCATCCATAAATCACCCATCAGTGTGCAGCGAGTGGAAACAAATTGCATTGGATTCGCCAACAGCGAAGGATCTCTTCAGCTTATTAATCAAGCCCGGTGCCTTTTGATATGCAGATCTATTTCTATCGAACGCTCCACACCACTTAACCTAGCGCTACAGCAGGGCCTATTATCTAGTCTCGACTGTGAACGTTCGGGACACTGATCTATAAGCGAGTCCTGCAGGGGTTTCGGCTGACTATTCCTGAGGCCGGAACTCGCATAACGATGATCAATGAGGTTTCGTCTGACTGGCCATTAGTGAGATTAGTGCACAAGATGATTGTCATTGTTAGTACTCTTGTTTTTTTTTCTCTCTCTCTCTCTCTCTTTTTTTTGTTCAGCCCTCGGGTGCTGGGATTGAGATAAGGGAGCGAGGAATGTTTCAAGGCTGTTTGCTATCGATTTGGTATTGTTGTAGCGAGCGTGGTGATTTAGCAAACGTGCCGCAGATGAACGAGTGCAGCGGTCGCAAGGAGTGGGTGCAATTCAAACGGATTCAAAGCGCGGCGCTAATGAGTCCAAATTAAATCGGTCTCGGGGTTTTTTTTTTTCACCTTGAAGAAGTCATTCGGTTGGATTGACCTCAGATCGGGGATTAAAACCAGATTAAAACTTTCCTTTTAGACTTTTATGATGACTTATGATGTTTCAGTTTCATTCATTCGTTCATCTTCTACCGCTATATATCCGATCTTCCCTCGGGTCACGGGGAGTCTGTGCCTATCTCAGGCGTCTATGGGCATTAAGGCAGGATACACCCTGGATGGAATGCCAACCCATCGCAAGACACACACACACACACATTCATACACTAGGGACAATTTTCCAAGGTGCCGATCAACCTACCGTGCATGTTTTTGGACCGGGGGGAGGAAACCGGAGAGCCCGGAGAAAAACCTCCTGAGGCACGGGGAGAACATGCTCAAACTCCACACACACACATGGCCGAGACGGGAATCGAACCCGGACCCTGGAGGTGTGAGGCGAATGTGCTAAGCCACCGTGCCCTTGTTTCAGTTTCATAGTGCATATTTTTTTCCCTCAATGCAGAGGTTTATTTTTTATTAAAGGTCATGACATTAACTACGTCATGGAAATGTTGTCTCATGCTGGGAGATAAGGAAAGGAGGTAAGTGAGGGCACCACCACCAACAGACAGACATCAATGTCAAAGTTAATCACGAGGGGCCAAAACACAGAAAGGGGCAACTGATTGGAGCAAACTAATAGGGGCTAACACAAAACAGGTGACCACAGTAGGTAAACAAACTCAAAGGCTAAAATCCTTGCTGTCACGGGAACCACAATGTCAAGGAGGAAGGAATCATATGATAATTATACATTTTTGTCAAATCTATTGTATATTTTCAGTTTTCCAGATATGTAAATAAATGCAGGGATTATCAAAATGATACGTTTAGCAAGTGCGAGGCTGCATATTAGGCTAGACCAGGGGACGGCAACCCGCCGCGGCTCTTTCATCTCTCTGACGCGGCTTTTGAGAATGATTAACGAGTATTTCATTAAAATGTATTTTATTTTAGTTCGTTCATTTTTAAAATGCAATTCTAATGTAGAAGATTATGGTGATCTATTATTATAATTGTTTGTCACTCTTAATACGCGTCACAACCGCCATTGTGCCTTCATGGGGCATACACACTGATCTACAGACTCTGTGAGGTTCAGGAGCAGAAATCACATTCACCAAGTACATTATATATATATATATATATATATATATATATATATATATAGTATTATATTATAATATTTTGATAATTTGCATATATTCATATTTTTTTCATTGTTCAGTGAAATGGTGCTTTTAGTATTCAGGTTGTCAGCTGACTATAAACGGACGCCGGCACACAGAGAGAGGACGTCATCTTTAGTTTGCTGGATCATTTAAGTTCAGCATTTTATTTATTTTTACATAAATACAAGAAGGACTCGAACGGACATTGAGCATTTTACTTGAAAGTAACCTTCAACCCGACCTCTTTTGTTCAGAGTTCAATTAATTGCGAATGTAATTTCGTTTTCTCTGCAGTCGTTCATTGATTTCATAAATGCGACACGTTATAGTTTCGTTTAGCGTTTCGTTTGAGTTATTAACGCAAAGTGACTTTAACGGCGCTGATGTTATTAAGGCGGGATTGACGCAGTGTGCGTTACTATGTGAGCGATCTGCTCCGTCACTCTGCGTCGTGTCGGCGAATGAACGAAACCCGAACAACAAAAAACAAGAAACGAATAAAGAAACTTCAGTGCGTCCACTCGCGCTTCCTAAATTTCCCTCAATTACACATACTAGCTGCTCACTATATTAGCGTATATTACCGTATGGAACCTTACGCAAGCGCATCGCATTCCCAAATCCGTATTACTGCAATAAAGCGCATTTTATCTTTTGGGAACGCAATAAAGCGCTTCCGTATAACCTAAACACCGTATCACCAGTTTATATGGAAAAGCAACCGGAACACAATTCTTAAAGGAGCCACGTCCCATATTTTACACTTCAAACCAACACTAAACAAAATAACATTCAAATTAACCAAAAATTCATATTAAAAGAATCATTATTATTAAAATCATTCGTATTAAAATAAACATTACATAATTTTATTAAAGGGAGAGATTTTGAGTGAAATGTATATAAATTATAACATCTGTTACAGTTCGTTAGAAAACCTGTTAATTAGCAACATGAAAAAATGGTCATTTATGGTACATTGAAAACGTGCGGTTAATATGTGCGATTAATCACGATTAAATCGTTGAAACCCCTGACAGCCCTAATTTACCCATAGCATAAAGATAACCAAAAAAAAAACCTTATATGGAGTGTTATTTCATTTTAAATGTCTAAAGGGTTTTGTTGCTTTTGTGGAAACGGGTCCAAATGGATGAGTTGCCGACCCCTGCTATAGATTAATCCTACACCTCTCCTTAAGTATGTGAACGCCTGGTCGAAATGGTAATCCTGCCTTTAAGTGTCACTCGCCGCATGAACGCATCGTTCATCAACAGGCCTAGCATACATGTGATCTTATCCAAACGTGCCCGAGCAGCACATGCCAGGCATTCCATTGCGTCATACTCACTGTAGTGATGGGGTAAAGCGGGTTCTGAATGGAAAGCAGCAGCACTTTGTTCCCGCTGTTGGGGTCGTCGGCGTTGGTGGGCCGCGTGATGCGCTTGCTGGTCGAGTAGTTGAAATAGGCTTGCTGTCCGGCGATATAAACGGCCTCTCTGGAGCCGCAGCCCACGCAGCGGTCGGCGCTCTCGACGTCCTCGAACTCCACCAGCGCCTGCCGCTTAAACGGCATCATCATCACGTAGCTGTGAGGACAGATAGAATAAGCAAGCGTTTATTTCCTAAACATGCTATCGTTCTCTCTCTGCTCATAAAACTGTACTGCACCAACAGGATCGCATTTATTTCACGACAAATATTCATATTTCCCGCAGATGGCATTAAGGGGTGATAAAGTTAGGACAGCAGTGTCTGAACTGTGAAAACGTCTGTGCACTTTCCAACGTCAGAATCAAATCATTGCTTTGCGTAACATACAAATCGTTTTGTTTTTTTTTTTGGGGATGAGAAGATTTGCATCGTCGGATCACCGGCACGTAAAAACGGTCGTAGCATCAGAACGGCGTTTGTAAGCTCTCAGGTTCTTTATAGCTAGCGGTAGGGACATCCCATATGCAAAACTCCCATTGGAAATTGCACAGTAAGTGAACAATGGTGAAAAGTGTTATTAAGTGTTAATAATAAGTGTTATGGTAAATCAGGGAGGCATTACATTTGATAAAGGGTTATGCATAAGTACTATTGAATAAACCAGGTGGTTTATACGTGCAATTTTTGCAATCGTGTTTTACGGGAGAATCCTTTCTATGAAATGGAGATATGCACGACACAATTGGGTTTACATTACATCGTGTTCTAATTGATGATTACTTCAATTTCCACATTTTCGGAAACTGATCAGTTCTGAAATCTGATTGGTCGGAAGGCGGTAAATCATTTTGTAGAACGGTTGTTTTTAAAATTACCGGGATAACGCATTAACGCATTTATTCATGTGCAATAGTAAAAGTTTATTCACTAGTGTTGGCGTCCTACTCCTTCTCACCTACGAGTGGATATGTCAAATGTGCATGTCGGGCGAACACGGGCCGAACAGCAGCGCGTCAAATTTCCCCATTCATTCTCTATGGGGCCGGAATGTCCCACATTTCCTGAAATTCCGAACGTGTGTGGGTTTCGGGAGGTATATGATCGTGATCCACTCCGGACCCCCTACGAGTGGATTTTCCATATGTGCATGTCGGACGCTCACAGGCCCGAACTGTGAGGCATGAAATTTCACCCCATTCATTTTCTATGGGGAAAAATTCCCGGATTTTGGAGTTGTATGATCAACACAAATCTAGCAAAGAAAAAAAAAACAAACAAACAAAAAAAACAAACAAACACCTAACCATTGTTACACGAGATATTTTACAGGGAAGTCTTATGGAAATGTTTATATAATGGATTTCCACTGTCTGAATAGCCAATAGGGTTTCTTGCACTCTCTGTATCACTGTATCATAATATATGCTATTAGCGCGTTAACGCTACATTTTTTTTTAACGAGCGATTAATGCAGCATGCATGACTATGCGGGTGATCTATAATTACCGTATGGAACTTTACGCAAGCGCATCACATTTCCAAATACGCATTACGCCAAAAAAAAAAAAGGGCATTTTTATCTTTTGTGAATGTAAACGTATCACCAGTTTATATGGAAAAAGCAACCGGAACACAATTCTTAAAGGAGCCACGTCCCATATTTTACACTTCAAACCACCACTAAACATTGAAATGACCAAGAAATGAATTCATTCATAAGAAACAATAGATTTTAAAAGAATCCTTTTCAGATTAAAATAAATATTAAGGGAGAGATTTTGAGAGAAATCTATATATTTATAACATCAGTTAGAGGATTAGAAACATGCGAGCCCCAATTACTTTCTGAGCTTTAGATGTAAAAAATACCAGGAATGTTCATGGGGCTTGTAGATCCCAAAAAAAAAAAAAAAAAAAAAAAAAAAGAAACTGTTTCACATGATTGCAGCATCTCATCTTACATGGAATGACTCACGGGATCCTTCCATGGCATGACTCACGAAACTCCCATTGATAGCGGGCGTGGAAATAATTTGGAACGTTTCCATCGTGCTATAAATGTGTAACCTTTGCAAAAGTAAAGATTCATTACGGTAAAGTGAGATCTTCTTTGCACGGTTCTTTTTCTGCTCTTACTGTACTTTCGACTTCCTGATTCTTATATTTAACCCGTACGCTCTGACTTTGCCTCGCTACAGTCTCAAGTTAACGCGCCGCTTCTGGGAAGGATCCCTTTGCGGCATAAATACGATGTCGCAGCACGCCGCTTCCTATAAGACGTTCTCCCGAAGCCCTCCGTTGATGTTCCTGTCGGCCTAAAAATACCCTAATGCGCTACTCTATTTCCACTCAGCTGCACCGGAAAGAAGCATCGGGATTAATCCCGTGCCATCCGATACCCTCCGAACATCATTATCACACACTGACCTTATCCAGCGTATCTAATGGCAGGCGGAAGAGCAACGGTAACGTTTCGCGAAACGCCACTTTCACGCGCGCTAAAGCCTTTTATCAGTAAAATACTATTAATTCCACACCTTCGGTTAGAACCACATCAGTTAAAGCTACATGAATTTTGTAAAGCTCAGCGATTTCCAATTTTTTAAATAGCCTGGACATGTCGAAGATGTTACAGTGTTTTATACATTAAAAAAAACAACAGAGCTATTCATCCCTTCACAGTCCACATGGTGGTGTAATTAAATACCACACTCACTTTCAGCAGTGAGGTCTAAATATTTTTAACCTCAGGGGGTTTTTCTCCGGGTTCTCCGGTTTCCTCCCGGTCCAAAAACATGCACGGTAGGTTGTTTGGCACCTTGGAAAATGTGTCCCTAGTGTATGAATGTGTGTGTGAATGTGTTTGTGTGTCCTGCGATGGGTTGGCATTCCATCCAGGGTGTATCCTGCCTTAATGCCCGTAGTGTCAGCAAAAGTATCGGTACGCCCCGATTGAGCCGGGCCACCTGGAAGGCCGCGTGCCAGTGGCGGAGCAAGCGGGGTTTGAGTTGAACCGCCACTGGATCGAAGACCTTGGCCACTTGGAATGGCCAGACGAACCGGAGGGTGAGCCTCCTGGGGACTGAAGTCTAAGGTGCAGAGTTAAGGTCGGCGGCGCCCCAAGCTGGGGTCTCCCCGGGCTGGGGTCCGGTGCTCGGCGGCGCCCCGGGCTGGGGCCCGGTGCTCGGCGGCGCCCCGGGGCTGGGGTCTGGTGCTCGGCGGCGCCCCGGGCTGGGGTCCGGTTCTCGGCGGCGCCCCGGGCTGGGGTCCGGTGCTCGGTGGCGCCCCGGGCACACAGACTTCTTCTGGTTTTCTTTCTTTTTTTTTTCTCTTTCTCTTTTTTTTTTTTAAAGTCTATTTTATATTTTATATTTTTTATATTTTACTTTATATTTGTATTTATTTTTGTAAATAATCTACTTTGTAAACAATCTACTCCTGAGGTCAGGGCAGCTGCCCAAGCATTTCACTGCATATCATACTGTGTATGACTGTGTATGTGACCAATAAAAATTTGAATTTGAATTTGGCTGGGGTCCGGTGCACGGTGGCGCCCCGGGCTGGGGTCCGGTGCTCGGTGGCGCCCCGGGCTGGAGGCTGGAGCTCGGTGGCGCCCCGGGCTGGGGTCCAGTGCTCGGCGGCACCCCGGGCTGGAGGCTGGTGCTCAACGGGTCGTGGATTCGGGAGGAGGCGCTGAATGCGCTCCCAGACGGCGTTGAGATTTTCGGCACCAGCCAGGCCGAAAGCCTGAGGTGGTACCGCTCCCACAACAGGAGTCTGGGGCAGAAGAGACAGTCGTCTCCTGATGTCCTCCATCATCAAGTCAGTCTCCCTCAACATCTTGGTGTTGCCCATGAAATCAAAATTTAAACATGACTTGGGTTCACCTGCTGGGTCCATGTTTGGCCGGATTATTCTGTCAGCAAAAGGGCAGGTGATTATAAGGACCCAAATGCAGGATACGAGGCCTGGTTCAAAATAAAGGTATCTTTAATAAGAAAAGCAAAGAATAAACCAGTCCAACAATAGCAGAGCAAAAGAGAAAACAAAAACAGTCCAAAACCCAAAAACAAACCAAATATCCAAGGGCAGAAACAAGAGTCCAGGAAACAGGAAGCAGGTAGGACAGGCAGGGTGGCCAGAGTTCCTCCCATTTGCAGGAGTTTGCTGGTGTGGAGTAATAATCCGGCAGCAGTCATTGTCTCCGAGCTCCTTAAATAAGGAGCCCGGCGGGAAAACCGGCAAGATGGCCGCCGAACCGGAAGTATCCTGACACATAGACGCCTGAGATAGACACAGACTCCCCGTGACCCGAAGGGAAGATCGGATAAAGCGGTAGAAGATGAATGAATGAATGAGTTTTTTTGAAAGACATTGTTCAGATGGAACCCAAATTTTTATTTTTAACATTTTCATAAGTGACTGTCATTTAACGACCCATTTTTTCTCAGTGACTGTAATGAATTGCTGTTACGTTTATTTTGTAATGAAATTACGTAACGCCGTTGCATGTAACACTGTGCCATCGCTGTGCCGGACCAAGGAGAAATCGCAAAGTGGTAGTTTCGACATCGGCGTAAACCATAAACGCGAAGTAATGGCGGATAATGGCGGTTGATCTCCCAGCATTAGTTCCTACTGAATCATCGTTAGCAATCAAAAATGGAGTTTGTTTTATTGCCCGTCTCGAAGATTTCCCATGGTGGAAAACCTACTGCCGATCACAAAACACTGAAACTGGAGACTCCTTCCATAAAGTCTCATGTACTTCGGAGGTGCATTGTTCAGCAACGCGGACCAGGAGGAGGGTTTGTTTCCTTTCACTGTGTATTGTAATAATATAACTGCGGGACGGTGGCTTAGAGGTTAGCACGTTCGCCTCACACCGTCAGGGTCCGGGTTCGATTCCCGTCTCGGCCATGTGTGTGTGGAGTTTGTATGATCTCCCCGTTCCTCCCCGTGCCTCAGGGGGTTTTTCTCCGGGTTCTCCGGTTTCCTCCCCGGTCCAAAAACATGCACGGTAGGTTGATTGGCACCTTGGAAAAAATTGTCCCTAGTGTATGAATGTGTACGCGTCGATTCGATTGCACCAATATATATTATCCTTACATTCACTATACATTAACTCAAACATCTTCCAGGAACAATTTGTCCTTTATATTATTTACAGCATATAATTACGTTGGATTAAAAAAAAAAATGAAGTGTTTAAGAATCCAAGGATAACTTGACATGTGAGCTGAAGAAAATGTGAGTGGTGCTAGCTCTGGGAGTGACCCCTTAGAGCATGGTACGTTAAATATTTAGCGTGACATCACACGTGACATCATCAAATTACCCAAATTAACGATGTTCCGAGCTTTTCGATATGTCACATGACCCTCTGTCCGTGTTTTGCAGATTTTTCACGTTTGCGGTCATGTGATGCCATGCAGCAGGCAAATGTTGGCGTCCTACTCCGTCTCACCTATGAGTGGATATGTCAAATGTGCATGTCGGGCGAACACGGGGCCGAACAGCAGCGCGTCAAATTTCCCCATTCATTCTCTATGGGGCCGGAATGTCGCAAATTTCCCGAAATTCCGAACGTGTGTGGGGTTTCGGGAGGTATATGAGAGATTCTAATAGTGCTGCTTTAGGTGAGGGGAAAAGCAAGACATATCGCTGCTCAAAATGTTGTTCATTAAATGAATGATAATATAACTGCGGGCCGGTGGCTTAGTGGTTAGCACGTTCGCCTCACACCGCCAGGGTCCGGGTTCGATTCCTGTTTTGGCCATGTGTGTGTGTAGTTTGCATGTTCTCCCCGTGCCTCAGGGGGTTTTTCTCCGGGTTCTCCGGTTTCCTCCCGGTCCAAAAACATGCACGGTAGGTTGATTGGCACCTTGGAAAATTGACCCTAGTGTATGAATGTGTGTGTGAATGTGAGTGTGTGTGTGTCCTGCGATGGGTTGGCATTCCATCCAGGGTGTATCCTGCCTTAATGCCCATAGACGCCTGAGATAGACACAGACTCCCCGTGACCCGAGGGAAGATCAGATAAAGCGGTAGAAGATGAATGAATGAATGAATGAATGAATAACTGCAGGATGCTGCTGTGTATTAGAGCAGTAGTAT
>JACRUU010000023.1:13358765-13386639 GCA_030449085.1 Kryptopterus vitreolus
ATATAATATATATATATAATATATATATATATATATATATATATATAGATATATATATATATATATATATATATCTATATATACACACACACACATATCACAACACACACACACACACACATATATACATACACAGATAGATATAGATAGATAGATAGATAGATAGATATACATAGATAGATAGATAGATAGATAGATAGACAGGCATAGATAGATAGATAGATAGATAGACAGACAGACAGACAGATAGATAGATAGACAAACTATTAATAAAATAGTACAGTTAATAATAATAATAATAATAATAGTTATATTAGTTATAATAATATCTGCAGTTGAGTAAAAGTAATTTGACTTGTAATGAAGTTAAAATAAAAGTCTCCCTAAATGAACGCACTTGAGTGATAAACAGATAAAACGATGATTAATGTATTATTACAGCAGACTTTGAGGTCAACAACGCGATCCTAACGTGAAGCAAACAAAGCTCAGCGACAGAGACTAGTTGTGTACGGATTGGGAAGAGGCATTGAAACTTTCGAACATGAACTTTTGTTCCCCTGGAAGCCAAGTGCACACATGAATCTTTCCCGGAAATTTACTTCAGAAAGCAATAATATGGAAATATTACTATAGTGAACGCCAGGACTCGCTCGAGGCTTACATAATGATGATGATGATAAATAAATAAACAAGACGCAGGGAGCAGGTGAGAATGAGGAAAGTAAAGTACGAAAAAAATAAAAAGCAATAAAAACAAAACAAAAAAACTTGAACGTAAAGAAATGAAGGAAGGAACAAACAACCAAGAATGATGAATGACATGTGAACAAGAGTATTAGAATTTCAGGCCAGGCAAAAAAGAGAGAAAAGAGAAAAAACAGGAAGGAAGGAAGGAACGATAGAAAGATAGAAAGAAAGAAAGACCTAAAGAAAGAAAGAAAGAAAGAAAGAAAGAAAGAAAGAAAGAAAGAAAGAAAGAAAGAAAGAAAGGAAGGAAGGAAGAAAGAAAGAAAGGAAAGAAAAAAAGAATAGAAAAGAAAGGGAAGAAGGAAGGAAGATTAGGAAGAAAGCGAAAGAAAAGATTGAAAAAAGAAGAAGAATAAAGAAATAGAAATAGAAGATAGAAAGATTGAAGAAGAAGAAAGAAGGAAGGTTAAAGAAAGGCTGAAAGAAAGAAAAAGAATTGAAAGAAAAATGAAAGGAAGATAAAAGATAAGAAAGAAGAAAGGAGATTGAAAGAAAGGAAGAAGGAAAGAAAGAACGATTGAAAGAAAGAAACGAAAGGAAGGAAGATTGAAAGATATAAAGATTGAAAGAAAGAAAGAAAGAAAGAAAGAAAGAAGAAGAAAGATTGAAAAAATAGAAAGATTGAAAGAAATAAAGAAAGAAAGAAAGAAAGAAAGACCGAAAGAAAGACGTCTCCAGAAAGAAGATTGAAAGATATTGCAAAGAAATTGAAAGAAAGAAAGAAAGAAAAGGAAGACAGAAAGATAGAAAGATTGAAAGAAAGAAGAAAAGAAAGAAAGAGTAAGAAAGATTGAAAGAAAGAAAGAAAGAAAAGGAAGATTGAAAGATATAAAGATTGAAAGAAAGAAGGAAAAAAAGGAAGACAGAAAGATTGAAAGAAAGAAAGAAAGAAAGATTGAAAGAAAGCGAGAAAGAAAGAAATGAAGGAAGGAAGAAAGAAAGAGAAAGATTGAAAGAAAGAAAGAAAGAAAGAAAGAAAGGAAGGAAGGAAGGAAGAAAGAAATTGAAAAAAGGAAGAAAGAAGCTTGAAAGAAAGAAAGGAAAAACACGTCAGACGGAACCAAAACCAAATAGTGTCAGATTTCAAGCGTCTCCATCACTTTTATTGTCTCTCCTCATTTCTACTCCCTCTTCATCCCTCTCTCTCTCTCTCTCTCTCTCTTCACTCCTGAATACACAGCTCCTTCAAAAGCCAAAGTGACTCGGAGGCAGACATTTTGCGTCTCTGTGGACTTGTAAGGCCAAGGTGCAGAGACGGGGCATCACGACACAACACATCTGTCCGTCTGAGGAACACACATCTGCCCTAATGTGTGTTACAACAGTCTGCACACACACACACACACACACACACACACACACACACACACACACACACACACACACGCTGAGCAAATCAGCCTTGAGACAGTTAGATTTACGGCAGTGCGCTGTCTGTTCTGGCTGTTCAACCTTTTCTATCAAGGACATTTCCTGCTCCTCTACCTCATAACTCAAAACTCCGCCCAGCGCAAAAACCCTACACCAACACGGCGTATCGTTTACATACATGCAGGACGCAGCGAATGACATATCTGTGTAGCGCCGCGTTGTAAAACGCTCCGTTCTGATTGGTCAGGAGATGTGTCGATTCATTTTCTCCGGGAGCAGCAGGTCTGACAGGGACGCCGGCTGGAGCCCAAATTGAGATGAATGTGCTCGTCGGCGAACGTAATAGTCATTAATACGCGGACGTTTTTCTGTACAGGAATGTTTATTTAACACGCTTGGGAAAAGACTCCCTCATCAGCACGTTTTCCCAATTCGGAAAGGCGTTAGGAAAGCACTCAGTTACTCGTAAATAAGATAATCGGTGTGATTTTAGCCTTAATATTCCTATTATATCAACACAAGGGCGAGTGCGATGAGGGAGCGTGATTAAAGCGACTTCCAATAGCGATGGAGAAAAAGAACACAATGCTTTGCAAATGACACGCGTGAGAAGATACTTTAATGACATCATGTGACGTCATTGGCCCCGCCCCCCCCTTACCTGAAAAAAAAAATGCCAAAAACTAACAGGCGTTTTTGGTGTCTAAACGCTCGTTTCTCCGAACGAGCTCGCATTACGATGCCAGCACTAAAAACAAAACGCACAGCAGGGTTCGAGGGTCGGGCCCGGGGGCCGCGGTTTGCATCGGCAAGCGCCTGCTCACATTTTCTTCAAGGAAATGCACCATGTCTATTTTTATCGTATCTTGCTGCAAGATAACCCTAACCCTAACCCCAAAAAAAAACAAACATAACCCCAGTGTGAATTATTATACCCGTCTCGGCCAAAAAAAAAAACAAACATATGACCTTTGGTGGGCTAACAGTGTGAATTATTATACATTACTACGATCGGTAGAGAAAATATAAGAGAGAAAATTAAATGAAATAAAATATTAAATAAAATATAACATATGGTATCTGCAGATAACCATAACCTCCCCCCCCCCCCCAAAAAAAAACAAAACAAACATATGACCTTTGGTGGGCTAACAGTGTGAATTATTATACTTACAGTGTGAATTATTATACCAGCCTCGTATCATACCTCGTATCATGTGGCGCGATGGTGTGAGGCGTGCTGCTACTTTTATAAGAGCAAAAAAAGCGTCATAATTACCATAATTATTAGTATCATTCATGATACTTGAAATATGAATACATATTAACACATATAAATATAAAATAGTAAATATTTTATTTATAAAAATATATATATATATATATATATATATTAAAAAATTACAACTTGTATTCTGTATAGATATTTAAAAAATTTATATCTAGTTATATATAATAATAATAATAATAATGTTATTGTTGCTATTAATATTATTATTATTGCTATATAACTAAATGAACTAGAATGATTGATATATATATATATATGATATATATATATATATATATATATATATATATATATATATATAAATAACACATATACATATATGATTAATTATTAATCCTTTTTAGGATTTGTGATAGTAGTAAAATAGAATGAAGAGCCTTTATTTGTCACATACGATACACATGATCCAGCGACCCCCGGGGACACACAGGGTTAAGGGCCTTGCTGAAGGGCCCAAAAGTGGCACATGTTTTTAAGCTTGGCAATGTTTTTGCGCTGGTGTCTAAAATAACTCCCAGGTCTTTTACTGCAGAACTCGTCGTTACAGTAAAAGATGAATGGTTAACTAAAGTCGTCATTTTGTGCAAAAGTCTTTAGCACTTTTATCATACTTGTAGAAAACTTGGATGAAGTTAATGGTACAAGTTTTGACAGACCGCACTGGCAGCGCTGAATCAACCCTTTTCTGTCTGTTATCTATCAGCGTTATACTTTTTGTTCCTCGCTTTCATCTCCCACCGTGATTCATTTTACGTCTACAGCTACTGTTTAAAGTCGTGACGGCAATACGACGACGATCCGGCACTCCGTTGTCATTACTGTCACCCGCAATGACAACGCATGCATTTTCGTCTCCATAGAGACTGCTACATTGGCACACAGATGCTCGGATGGTACGGTCCTTACTAAATAAAACAGAAACACGTGCGCGTGCTTCTTACTAATGCCTCAGATGTTTTTCGGCAATAATAACCGCCGACTTAGATTATCATAATGCGGTACAGGGACACGGTGGTTTAGTGGTTAGCACGTTCGCCTCAGGGTCCGGGTTCGATTCCCGTCTCGGCCATGTGTGTGTGGAGTTTGCACGTGTTCTCCCCGTGTCTCAGGGGGTTTTTCTCCCGTTTCCTCCCTCGGTCCAAAAACATGCACGGTAGGTTGATTGGCACCTTGGAGAATTGTTCCTAGTGTATGAATGTGTGTGTGTGTGTGTGTGTGTGTCCTGTGTTGGGTTGGCATTCCATCCAGGGTGTATCCTGCCTTAATGCCCATAGACGCCTGAGATAGGCACAGACTCCCCGTGACCCGAGGGAAGATCGGATAAAGCGCTAGAAGATGAATGAATGAATGCGGTACAACTCGGGTACTATGTAGTACGATGCGGTAGAGAAAATATAAGAGAGAAAATTAAATGAAATAAAATATTAAATAAAATATAACATATGTGTAGGGGGCACGGTGGCTTAGTGGTTAGCATGTTCGCCTCACACCGCCAGGATCCGGGTTCGATTCCCGTCTCGGCCATGTGTGTGTGGAGTTTGTGCATGTTCTCCTCGTGCCTCAGGGTGTTTTTCTCCGGGTTCTCCGGTTTCCTCCCCGGTCCAAAAACATGCACGGTAGGTTGATTGGCACCTTGGAAAAATTGTCCCTAGTGTGTGAATGTGTGTGTGTGTGTGTGTGTGTGTGTGTGTGTGTGTGTGTGCCCTGCGATGGGTTGGCATTCCATCCAGGGTGTATCCTGCCTTAATGCCCATAGACGCCTGAGATAGGCACAGGCTCCCCGTGACCCGAGGGAAGGAAGATTCGGATTAAAGCGGTAGAAGATGAATGAATGAATGAATAACATATGTGTAATATATGAAAAGAAAAAAAAATGTATATTTGGAAAAGTGTGTTTTTTTTTTTTTACATTTTCTTTTATAATTATTATAATTATTAGTAGCATTCATAATTATATGAAATATTTAGTACAAAAAAAAAGGAGCATTTTAAAACTTGTATTCTCCAGGTACAGTTAGTGATGGCTGGAAATAAAAATGAGTGTATATAATAAAAAAATAAAAAATAAAATAATAGAAATAAATAAAGATAATAATAATAAAATAATAATAAAATAAAATAATATAAATGATCATTTTTATTTCCAGCCATCACTGATAATAATAATGTGCTATTATTATTATCAGAAATAATATTATTAGTAGTATTATTATTAAGTTATGTCGTATGATACATTTTTCAAATACATTTTTATTAACATTGTTTTATTATATTTATATTTGAATGCGAAAAGCAGCAGAATGAACCAAAATCTAGTGTTTAATGTTATGTACTGAATATTAACGTATTAATTATTGATCAGGGGGGGGGACGAGCGAGTCCAGGCTGCACACAGGCTTTGTCAGGTTTGAGGATTTGGAGTCAGGTCTTGCCTTTAGGGCTTTTTGTTCCAGCGCGAGCGGAGTCTCTTAAAATTCATTGTCGTGTTCTCCAGGCTGAAATGTGATGTGAATTTTGCAAGATGTTGCACTTGTTTTCTGTCTGTGGCTCGACTCAATCCTCCCACTGCTCTCGATCAGATCTCATCTCACACTCTTGTTCAAAAGAGGAGAGGACATGCATCTTGTTTGTCCCTGAGCTGTCGTGACAAACCCTGCCCAGAACATTCCCTCGTTTCTCAGTCTTTCCGTCATCCTAGCTCTCTCTCTCTCTCTCTCTCTCTCTCTCCCCTCTCTCTCTCTCTCCTCTCTCCCCCTCCTGTTCTTCTTCACACTCACTGTATGCCTTATTTTTCACATTTTCTTATACATTCTCTTTATTTGCCACACTCAGAATGGATTTACTTCTTTTTTCACAATTTACATTACTTCATTTGGGGTTTTTTTTTTTTCTTCTCCTTTTAACTTTATTTCACAATTCGATTGTAGAGTTTTTTTTTTTTTATCGAAATTAAACTGAGATTCTTATTCTTATTTTAAATAAAATAAGCCAACGCATTGCAGTGTTTTTCATCCTTTAAAACATTGTTCGAGACTCAAGAAATGCATGGCATTAGGATTAATGTGAAGAATATATATATATATATATATATATATATATATATATATATATATATGTAGTGTATATGTATGTGTGTGTGTGTGTTGTGGTGTGTGTGTGTGTGTGCGTGTGTGTATTTATATTATGGCTGTCAAAGTTAATGCGTTATTAATGCAAATTGACTTTAACGACGCTGATGTTATTAACGTGTGATTAACGCAGTGTGCATTACTATACGAGTGATCTGCTCCTTCACTCTGCGTCGTGTCGGCGAATAAACGAAACCCGAACAACAAACAAAAAACAAAAACATAAAAAAACTTCAGTAAATCCACTTCCTAACTTCCCCCGAATGACGCCCCCTAGCTGCGCATTCACAACAGGTACGATCTCCTCACTATATTAGCGTATATTATTACCGTATGGAACCTTACGCAAGCGCATCGCATTCCCAAATCCGTATTACTGCAATAAAGCGCATTTTTACTGAACGCAATAAAGCGCTTCCGTATAACCTAAACACCGTATCACCAGTTTATATGGAAAAAGCAACCGGAACACAATTCTTAAAGGAGCCACGTCCCATATTTTACACTTCAAACCAACACACTAAACAAATAACATTGTAAATTAACAATAAATTCATATTAAAAGCATAAAATAAATATGAAATAATCTGTTCTTTTTTTTCTGGTATGGTACCATTGAAACCGTGTGATTGATGTGGAATTAACTATATATATATATATATATATATCTATATATAGATATATATATATATATACACATACACACACAATTTGTGTTTAAGTTAACGAATGTTAAATTTAAATGAAAAAATTGTGAACTCTGGAATCTTAATGATCACGCATGTCAAATGTGGGCCGTCATAAAGAGAACATGGTGCATCGTTGTGTAAGTGTGCGCTTGTGCTCTTTGCAAACGCACGCTTGCATCCTTGTGTGCATCTGCACCGGGGCTGAACCTCACTGTGTTCACATGTTCTCACGGCTAAAATCGACTAGTGGGGGGGGGGGGTGGGGGGGAGCAAAAAAAAAAAACATAATTTTATCCAGTGACACTTTTATTAATCCCCTCTTTTTTTTTCTCCTTCTCTCCGTCTCTTTCTTTCTTCGGCGGGCGGAATTGGAGCTGTGATGGAAAGCGTCGGTGTCTCGCGGCAAGCCCGGCTCTTCTTCCCATTAATCCACCGTATAATCCACTGCAGCTCGCTCGGCCGATAAGAAGCAATGTCAGGCGAGGTTAACAGACTCCCCCTCATCACTTTACTCCCCCCCCCCTTCCCTCTCTCCATAGTCACACAAACAGAGAGGAAATGAAAGGATGGAAGAAGGATGGTTGAAGGGAGAGTGCGAGACAGAGACCGAGAGAGACTGTCACGCGACGGCTGAATGGGAGCGAGTAAATAGGACGATAAATATTAAGGCAAGGCGACAGCTTTAGCCCGCACGAGCACTTTCATAAAAACCAGCATTGACGGAGAGAGGGAGAGGAAGAGAGAGAGAGAGAGAGAAGAAACGCTGAAGAGATGTGTAGATATGTTTCACTTCACCGGGCAAAAAGTAAAATGCGCTGTAACATTTGCTGCGGTTTAATCAGGATTGACTTTGGAGGCCATTAAGTGGAAGTTGATTAGTTTGGAGTTCCAGGGGCAATAAAGGGACTTTATTTATGCCCAACCCGATTCACTGCAGCTGCATTCTCTCCAAAGACAAACGTATAGAGGCGAACGCACTTTACTACCCGGATGTAAAAACGAATATTACTGGATTAGTGGTTAGCACGTTCGCCTCACACCGCCAGGGTCCGGGTTCGATTCCCGTCTTGGCCATGTGTGTGTGGAGTTTGCATGTTCTCCCTGTGTCTCAGGGGTTTTTTCTCCGGGTTCTCCGGTTTCCTCCCCCGGTCCAAAAACATGCACGGTAGGTTGATTGGCACCTTGGAAAATTGTCCCTAGTGTATGAATGTGTGTGTGTGTGTGTGTGTGTGTGTGTGTGTGTGTGGGTCCTGAGATGGGTCGGCATTCCATCCAGGGTGTATCCTGCCTTAATGCCCATAGACGCCTGAGATAGGCACAGACTCCCCGTGACCCGAGGGAAGATGCGATAAAGCGCTAGAAGATGAATGAATGATAATTGGAGAGATTTATGAGTATTATAAGTCTTCGTATGTACAGTATGAGCATCCACGTGCTATTTAAGTAACGTGCACGTGCTAATAAGTTCCCTTTTCTCGCTCATGCATATTCATTTAAGGAAGGTCGCACCAAAATGAGAAATAGTTGCAAAGAAAATTTGTCTTACTTTTTTTTTTTTGGTCAATTTAATAACATTAGTGATACTAAACAGAACGCACTGACCTGAGAACAGCAAATACAATGGCACAATGTTCCATTCAATGTAGTAAACCTGTATTAAACGCAATTTTTTTTAAATAAAATGTATCTAAATAAGTGCAATCTGTAGTGGGAATTATTTTATAATTAATATAATATAGCCATATGTGGGGCACGGTGGCGTAGTGGTTAGCACGTTCGCCTCACACCGCCAGGATCCGGGTTCGATTCCCGTCTCGGTCACATGTGTGTGTGGAGTTTGCATGTTCTCCCCGTGCCTCAGGGGTTTTTTTCCTTCTCCGGGTTCTCCGGTTTCCTCCCCCGGTCCAAAAACATGCATGATAGGTTGATTGGCACCTTGGAAAATTGTCCCTAGTGTATGAATGTGTGTGTGTGTGTGTGTGTGTGTGCCCTGTGATGGGTTGGCATTCCATCCAGGGTGTAATCCTGCCTTAATGCCCATAGACGCCTGAGATAGGCACAGACTCCCCTCCCCGTGACCCGATGGAAGATCGGATAAAGCGGTAGAAGATGATAATGAATGAATAAATATATATAGCCTTTTTTTTTTTTTTTTAAATAGCAGATCTGGCAACCTTGTGTCCGGAGCACGTGCCTGAATTTCTTCACATTTCTTCACAAAAATAACTCTGACACATTTTCAGGACTTTTGTGGCCACTTCTGCAAATAGTCTAGCAACATCATCATTTGCTAGTAAAAAAAAAAACAAAAAAACAAACAACATTTGAATTTTTTCCTCGCTGCTATTTAAAAACCTATATATTTTAATCCCCGCCCCCACACCTCAAACGCAGGATCCTGATTGGTTAGTAACATTTTTATTCACCAATAAAATATCTAGCTACGATTGAGCACGTAATGTTTCTTAATGATTCCATTACGGGTTTTATACATTTTAAATATGTATTCAATAAATACAATAAAGCCTTGCAATCACTGTGTTGGTTCGTTCATATTTATATTTATATATAAGGGGGCACGGTGGTTTAGTGGTTAGCACGTTTCGCCTCACACCCGCCAGGGTCCGGGTTCGATTCCCGTCTCGGCTCGGCCATGTGTGTGTGGAGTTTGTGCATGTTCTCCTCCCCGTGTCCTCAGGGGGTTTTTCTTTTTCTCCGGGTTCTCTGGTTTCCTCCCCCGGTCCAAAAACATGCACGGTAGGTTGATTGGCACCTTGGAAATTTGTCCCTAGTGTATGAACCGTGTGTGTGGGTGTGTGTGGTGTGTGTGTGTGTGTGTGTGTGTGTGTCCTGTGATGGGTTTGGCATTCCATCCAGGGTGTATTCCTGCCTTAATGCCCATAGACGCCTGAGATAGACACAGAACTCCCCTCGTGACCCGAGGGAAGATCGTATATAGCGGTAGAAGATGAATGAATGAATATATATATATATATATATATATATATATATATATATATATATATATATATATATATATATATATATATATAATATATAAACACGCTCTGCTACTAGCCATTACATGAGATGAGTAGGATTCTGTGAAGTTATGCAAGTCAAAGCAAACAAAAATGAATTTGTTTGTTGTTTTTTTTTTAAATACAATATATTATGCTATTTGTAAAATGATGTGCAAATAATTGTATATTATCAAATTATATTATATTATATTATATTAAAAGTGTCTCGTAATTTGAACCTAGGAAAGAAAATAAAACACTTCTAACTGGATATTAAAGTGGTCCAAAGCACTCGAGTTGGATGGAAGCTTTCATGCATTCATTCATTCATTCATTCTTTCATCTTCTAGCGCTTTCTCCGATCTTCCCTCGGGTCACGGGGAGTCTGTGTCTATCTCAGGCGGCTATGGGCATTAAGGCAGGATACACCCTGGATGGAATGCCAACTCATTGCAGGACACACACACACACACACACACACACACACATATTCACACATTCATACACTAGGGACAATCAACCTACCGTGCATGTTTTTGGACCGGGGGAGGAAACCAGAGAACCCGGAGAAAAACCCTGAGGCACGGGGAGAACATGCACAAACTCCACACACACATTCCCGAGACGGGACTCGCACCCGGACCCTGGCGGTGTGAGGCGAACGTGCTAACCACTAAACCACCGTGCTCTGGGAGGAACATCTTTATTATAATGAACCATCAAGAGTGCTTGTGTGTACGTTTGTGTGGGTTTTAAAGCAGGACGAGATACGAAAAGAACACCAAAAGAAAACAATTCAAATAAAGTTGTCATAGTAATCCTAAACAAACAATAGATCAAAATGAAAATAGATATAGATAAAAACTCAAACACACTCTCTCAGTGTAAGTATCTTTTTTTTTAGCAAAGCCTAAACGTAACACACATCATAACCCTGTTACATGTGACCGGGAGATTATGATGCGCAGCAGCTACGCTAATTGCTAATCGCTAATCGCTAATCGCTAGCTCCATTATGAAGCTTTAAAAAGTAGACGCGGGGAAAAAAAAAAAAACCATCTTGAGATGTACCACAACTCACAATCACACGCTGTAATATCCCGGCTAGTTTTCACTCCATACTGTTTGTATTATTTATAATGGCACTCTCGATAGCAACCAGATGAGGATCGGGTTTAAGCCCTCTCAAGGTCTCTTCCTCATTCCATCTAAGGGAGTTTGTTGCAGGTTCTGCTCATCGGGGATAAAAACACCTAAATCATTTATATCACACTTTAGAATCACATTCTGTGTAAAACTGCTTTGAGACAAAGTCCACTGTGGGAAGGCGTTATAGAAATACACCTGAACTTGTACGCGAGTTATTTTGGGTCTCACGTTACACACACGGTACCTTTTTTTCTTTCGTTTCAAAACCTACAGAGTCCAACAGGATGTAGAAAAAAAGGCCATGTGAAACTTTCTGAAGCTCTTTGTCAAAACCGCATACTAGAAGCAGAGGGGCAGGAAACCGATGCACCTTCGACAGCTACTCTTGACTTTGGTCGAAAAACAGATTTATACGCGCGCATTACAGATACACATTACAGATACAGTAATAAGTAACTGGAGCAGCCGTTGGGGGGGGGGGGGGGGGGGGGGGGGGGGGGGGGGGGGGGGGGGGGGGGGGGGGGGGGGGGGGGGGGGGGGGGGGGGGGGGGGGGGGGGGGGGGGGGGGGGGGGGGGGTGACGCTGCGAGCACAAGCGTACGTTCGTAATGCGTATTCTAGGCGCATTTTTCTGTGAATAACCGGACGAACCTTGGCATAGCGGCGAGCTAAAAATAAATAAATAAATAAATAACATGCAGCTTGGGTGTGGGGAAACTTTGTCTTCTGTTTGGATGTGTGTTAAAGGTATTTCAGGTACTGAAGGCCTTTACGCCACACTTCCCTGTTACGCATGGGGGAAGTAAAAGGGTTTCTAAACCAAGTCCTGAGGTAACGAGGAGGGAAAACAAGTCATCATTTATACAGCAAACATTCTACTTGCGTGTTCACTTTATCGAAGGAAAGGTTTTTATTGATCAAATGTGCAACGTACAAATAGATCTGCTTCGTTAATCTGTAACGCTGATTGTACAGATTGTTGTTTGACGATTATAGCTAGCAAAAAAATAAACAAGTATGGGTTTCGCCCTTAATTTTGACAACAATTAAATTCCCATTTCTGAGGTAAAATGAATGCAGATTGTTTTTTTAAAATACTATTTTTATATTATTATTATTAGAAGAAAATCTAACTTTTTTATATCATATTTGACTTTATTTATTTTTTTTACTATTTTTGATGATTAAAAAGCTATTACCTATTATGCATAAAACATTTTGCATCCTGGAAGTCCGGATTCGATTCCCGTCTCGGCCATGTGTGTGTGGAGTTTGTGCATGTTCTCCGCGTGCCTCAGGGGGTTTTTCTCTGAGTTCTCTGGTTTCCTCCCCAGTTCAAAAACATGCACGGTAGGTTGTTTGGCACATTGGAAAAATTGTCCCTAGTGTATGAATGTGTGTGTGTGTGATGGGTTGGGATTCCATCCAGGGTGTATCCTGCCTTAATGCCCATAGACGCCTGAGATAGGCACAGACTCCCCGTGACCCGATAAAGCGCTAGAAGATGAATGAATGATAATTGGAGAGATTTATGAGTATTATAAGTCTTCGTATGTACAGTATGAGCATCCACGTGCTATTTAAGTAACGTGCACGTGCTAATAAGTTCCCTTTTCTCGCTCCTGCATATTCATTTAAGGAAGCACCAAAATGAGAAATAGTTGCAAAGAAAATGTACTTTTTTTTTTGTCATTTTAATAACATTAGTGATACTAAACAGAAGTCATCGTTGGTGTGTTTATTTTTTCCCCTTTACAGGATAATTCGCTGTTCGTAAATATGACCATATAATCTTATCATCCCTACACGAGCTAACTGTTACATTCCCAATCCACTAAAAACGATTGTTCCTGACTTACCAAGTCCAAAACTCCCATGTGTCTACCCAGTATGTTCCCAAAGACTCCGGACACTTCTAGTACTTCCCTGGAATATCCTTCCTGACAGTGTTCGGGCCTCGTACACATTCTCTCAGTTTACAGTACGGATTAAAGACGTACCTTTATAGCAAGGCCTACGCATAACGCTGTACATGTGACCCAGAGAATATTATGAACAGCAGCTATGCTAATTGCTCTCCGACGCTTCCGAGGCTTCCTGAGGTTCCTGCTAGCTCCGTGTGTGTGTGCCACAACGTTATGAACGTTAAAAGAGTCATTCGCAGGTTCTCCTTTGGAGTTGCTTAAATTCACGGGAATACGCAGAGGGACCGAATGTTCAGGAACATTAAGAATAACATTTTTCACTAACTATTTCCATTAAAAAAAAATATATATATATATATATATATATATATATATATATATATATATATATATATATATATATATAATGGCCACATCAGAGGTCCCCAAACTTTTTTGCGTCACGGTTTACTATCAAACAATATTTTCACAGACTGGCCTATAAAAAAAAAAACAACAAAATAAAACTATTCGCAAACATAAAAACTGGTATTTTAATGCAGAACGTTTGGTCTCCAAGTGGCGAAAGCAGTTTTGAAAGTGCCATTGCGTCATCAGAGAGACGCTCGCCACAATATTACACAGGGCGGGGTTTTGGTGCGTGGGAACGACCTGTCGCAATAAATACACATTTCAAGAAGGGACTCCTGGTATTGGCCGCTAAATGCAGCTCGTTGAAGTCGTAGGATCATCGTATTTTACCCTGCGCTAATGACACTTTACTAAAGTATGTTTGTTTTGCGTGTTGCTAACTCGGGGGGGGGGGTCAATCGAGCCGTAATGTATTACGTGTCAACGCCCATTTGCGCACTTTTTACTGAAGTACATGTCAGAGCCCTTACTTAAGGAGGTAACGGAAGTCATGAGACCGAGGCGAGCATTTTGACATGTGTCATAATGAGTCATAGACTGATGTGGGAGAGAATAAAAATAATAAATGAAACGGAAATAATGTAAGTTATGTATTGTTTCTTGCCGCTCAGGGTTTTAAGGATCACTGGGGACCACACAAATACAAAGTACAAATACTAAAACGAAGTATATGAATACAAATACAAAGTACAAATACTAAAACGAAGTATATAAATACAAATACAAAGTACAAATACTAATACGAAGTCCGGTGGTACCTCGGTGTACGTCGTAAATTCGGTCCTCAGAAAGCGATCCTATGTTATACAGAAAGCGATACCACTGTATACAAATCCAAATACTAAGTACAAATACTATTACACAGTTACAAATAGGAAGTACAAATACTAATACGAAGTATTAAAATACAAATATGAAGTACAAATAATAATATGAAGTATACTAATACAAATGCGAAGTACAAATACAAATACGAAGTACACAAATACAAAGTACAAATACTAATATGAAGTCCGGTGGTACCTCGGTGTACGTCGTAAACTCGTTCCTCAGAAAGCGACTTTTACTGAATCCAACGTTAACCGAACTGAATTGTCCCAAAAGGAAACGGAAACGACGTTAACCGACGCCAAATTCCCGACGAAAAATCCTACGTTAGCTGAAGGCGACGTACACTGAGAGCGACGCACACAGAGATACCACTGTATACAAATGTAAATACTAAGTACAAATACTAATACGAAGTATACTAATACAAATGCGAAGTACAAATACTAATACGAAGTATTAAAATACAAATATGAAGTATACTAAAACAAATAAGAAGTACAAATACTAATACGAAGTATACTAATACAAATATGAAGTATAATAATACAAATACGAAGTACAAATACTAATATACTAATAAAAATATGCTAAGAATACTAATACAAAATATGAAGTATAAATACTAATACAAAGTATACTAATACAAATATGAAGTACAAATACTAATACGAAGTATACTAATACAAACACGAAGTATACTAAAACAAATAAGAAGTACAAATACTAATACGAAGTATACTAATACAAATACGAAGTACAAATACTAATATTAAATACTAATATGAAGTATACTAATACAAATACAAATACGAAGTATTAAAATACAAATACGAAGTACAAATACTAATGCGAATTACAAATACTAATACGAAGTTTACTAATACAAATACGAAGTTTACTAATACAAATACGAAGTACAAATATTAACACGGAGTAATAAAATACAAATACGAAGTACAAATACAAATACTAATACGAAGTAATAAAATACAAATAGGAAGTACAAATACTAACACGAAGTATTAAAATACAAATAAGAAGTACAAATACTAATACGAAGTATAAAATACAAATAGGAAGTACAAATACTAATACGAAGTATACTAATACAAATATGCAATAACAAATACGGTGATACGAAGTTTACTAATACAAACAGGAAGTACAAATACTTATAGAAAGTCTATAAATAACAAAGAACTGTACTTTTAATTGGACACACTTGTGTGATAAATAGCTCCTTGTGTCCATTCCACAAAGTTTTTAATGTTACAATACATTTAGCAAAATAATCTTAAAGTCAACACAAATGACTTTTTTCTGCTTCACGTCTTCTGCGTCGCCGTGTCGCGTCAATCATGCGGGCGAAATGCAGAAGTGCTTTGGCAAGCCTGAGTTTTCGTGTCTGCCACATGATGCGGAATACTGAATTACTAAATGACCACCGAACACGTACGACACAAATTGTCAAATACGTGACACTGATTGACAGCGATGTGATCAAAGCGATGAAGTTCACACACTTCCAGTAGCTCACTCTGATACACACCATCACTTTGTGGTCGGAAAAAAATACATTTAACCGGTAAAACATCCGTGTCAAACTGACTGACACCTGAAGCTTCTGCAGAAGCAAACGTGCAACAGCACGCAAAACTCGACCTCATTTCCGGCAGATGCGCACGCGAACGTTCTGGAAATCCAAGGGAAAAAAAACCTGTGTGTTTGTTTATGTGTTTTTTTTTTATATAAAAAAAAAACAAACACAAACAAGTAAAGAAAAACAAGAGACCATGATATGAAGCACTTGATTAATAAGCCTTGAGCTACTTTGCTGTTAAGTAATCAATAGATGCATGTGTGAGAGTCTGAAACGGAAGAGAAAGAGAGAGAGAGAGAGAGAAAGAGAGAGATAGAGAAAGAGAGAGATAGAGAGAAAGAGGACGAGCGGAATAAACACTGCATAATAAGCGAGCCAAAAAAACTTGTAAAGTGATGATCTAGCCGTATTTATCCTTTTCTTTTTTTGTTCTATAATTCTTATATGCTGTAAAGCTGCTTGAACTTAAACTTGAACACCACCTGCAGTGTGAAGAGACCGAGATCAACACGGGTCTAAATGTGGGGGCGTATCAGAGATGGGAAATAATAATATAATACAAGTACTTATATGAAGTATACTAATACAGATACAACGAACAAATTCTTATATGAAGTATACTAATACAAATACGAAGTACAAATACTAATACAAAGTATACTAATACAAATACAAAGCATACTAATACAAATAATACTAATACAAATACTAATAACAGAA
Source organism: Kryptopterus vitreolus (assembly GCA_030449085.1). NCBI lineage: Eukaryota > Metazoa > Chordata > Actinopteri > Siluriformes > Siluridae > Kryptopterus > Kryptopterus vitreolus. The sequence continues at coordinate 13,375,653 of JACRUU010000023.1, forward strand.
GAAGTACAAATACTAATACGAAGTATACTATAAAATACAAATACTAATACACGAAGTACTAAAACAAATACTAATACGAAGTATACTATACTAAATACGAAGTACAAATACTAATACGAAGTATACTACTAATACGAAGTACTAATACAAATACAAATACGAAGTACAAATACTAATACGTAACTAATACAATACGAAATACGAAATACGAAGTATACTAATACAAATACGAAGTACAAATACTAATACGAAGTATACTAATACAAATACGAAGTACAAATACTAATACGAAGTATACTAATAAAAATATGAAGTATAAATACTAATACGAAGTATACTAAAACAAATATGAAGTATAAATACTAATACGAAGTATACTAAAACAAATATGAAGTATAAATACTAATACGAAGTATACTATAATACGAAGTAAAAAGTATACTAAAACAAATACGAAGTACAAATACTAAAACTAAATACTAATACGAAGTATACTAATACAAATACGAAGTACAAATACAAATACTAATACGAAGTATACTAATAAAAATACGAAGTACAAATACTAATACGAAGAATAAATACTAAATATAAATAAAACGAAGTATACTAAAAAGTACAAATAAGAAGTACAAATACTAATACGAAGTATACTAATACAAATACGAAATACTAATACGAAGTATACTAATACAAATACTAATACTAATAAAAATATGTACAAATATTAACTAATACAAATACGAAGTATACTAATAAAATAATACTAATACAAATACGAAGTACAAATACGAATTAATACGAAGTATAATAATACAAATACGAAGTAATACTAATACGAAGTATAAAAAAATATGAAGTATAAATACTAATACAAAGTATACTAAAACAAATATGAAGTATAAATACAAATACTAATAAAGTATACTAAAACAAATATGAAGTACAAATACTAATACGAAGTATACTAAAACAAATATAATAAATACGAAGTACAAATACTAATAAAGTATACAAATAAAACAAATATGAAGTACAAATACTAATACTAAATACTAATATGAAGTATACTAATACAAATACAAAGAAGTACAAATACTGGTACAAATATTAATTCACGCTATTTGTGATTAAGTGATTAAATACAAATAGAAGTATACTATTTGTCAATACCCAATGACATGCACTATTTATGAGAAGTATTAATGTGAGGTCAATTTCGAACAAATAAAAATAACTTTGTACTTAAGTATATGTCAAAGCCCTTACTTATTTACATTAACTTGAATAAGAAAATGTATTCAAGCGAAGGATAGCTGTATGTGTGTGTGTGTGGGTGTGTGTGTGTGTGTGTGTGTGTGTGTGTGTGTGTGTGCGCGAGAGAGTGTGGGTGCTTAAGCAGTACTGATAAATGACTAATAGGATATCAGTGTAGGGTGGAGGTCGACCTTCATTCAGAGGTCGACCTCATCAGCTCATCATTTCATCTTACGCGCTCGGTTTCATGGACGACTGCAGTGCAATACAACCTCGCCTAGACAACAGTGCTATTGTGTACTACACTACAAAGCGCTTCAAAAAAGTCTAAGGTCGGGTCTAAGAAAAATCTCACATACAAAGAGTCCATATTTCTACAGTCTGTATCCAAGTGGAAATAAATATATATATATATATATATATATATTATATATATATATATATATATAAAGAGAAGATCTGAGAGAGAGAGAGAGAGAGAGAGTGTGAGGGGGGGGGGGCACGGTGGCTTAGTGTTTTAGCATGGTTCGTTCCCTCACACCGCCAGGGTCGGGGGTTTTCGATTCCCGTCTCGGCCATGTGTCTGTGTGGAGTTTGTGGCATGATCTCCCCGTGCCTTAGGGGGTTTTTTCTCCGGGTTCTCCGGTTTCCTCCCCCCGGTTCAAAAACATGCACGGTAGGTTGATTGGCACACTTGGAAAAATTGTCCCTAGTGTATGAATGTGTGTGTGTGTGTGTGTGTGTGTGTGTGTGTGTGTCCTGTGATGGGTTGGCATTCCATCCAGGGTGTATCCTGCCTTAATGCCCATAGACGCCTGAGATAGACACAGACTCCCCCCGTGACCCGAAGGGAAGATCGGATATAGCGGTAGTAGAAGATGAATGAATGAATGACATAAATACAGATCTACACACAGGTCGGGAGGTTCTGATGTCCAGACTAAGCTCATTTTCCCCGCAGCTCATGTGAGGAACGGTATTTCATCTAGCACTGTCTTTCTACAGCATGTTTTTAACGTATCCCAAAATGTCAGAATGAAATGTTTCCCCCGGGCCTGTAAGCACACGCAAAACAACTCTGAAATGCACCTTTAAGGCCACTAGTGAATATGTACTATATTTCATTTTCATTCATTCATCTTCTACCGCTTTAATCCGATCTTCCCTCGGGTCACGGGGAGTCTGTGTCTAATCTCAGGCATCTATGGGCATTAAGGCAGGATACACCCTGGATGGGGCTGGAAGAATGCCAACCCATCGCAGGACACACACACACACCACACACCACACACACACACAAACACACACACACACATTCATACACTAGGGACAATTTTTCCATGGTGCCAATCAACCTACCGTGCATGTTTTTGGACCGGGGGGAAAACCGGAGAACCCGGAGAAAAACCCCCTGAGGCACGGGGAGAACATGCAAACTCCACACACACACACATGACCGAGACGGGAATCGAACCCAGATCCTGGCGGTGTGAGGCGAACGTGCTAACCACTACGCCACCGTGCCCCACTATGTACTATATATCTATAACAAACCTGAATAATTACACAAAAAGTATTGAACCCTTAAATTGTGTTCAAAGTGCCCGAAAGTCAATTTCAGCGTATTTTATAGTCCCATGAAATGTATGTTATCTGTTAATTTATGTTTTATCAGATCAAAATGTTGTTAAAAAGGGCATATTATTAAATAAACAAATAAATTACAACCCCAAAAAATAAATGAAATTAAAAAAAATATATATATATGTCAGGTGGGGCACGGTGGTTTAGTGGTTTAGCACGTTTGCCTCACACCGCCAGGATCCGGTTCGATTCCCGTCTCGGTCCATGTGTGTGTGGAGTTTTGCATGTTCTCCCCGTGCCTCAGGGGGCTTTTCTCTCCCTCCGGGTTCTCCGGTTTCCCTCCTCCCGGTCCAAAAACATGCACGGTAGGTTGATTGGCACCTTGGAAAATTGTCCCTAGTGTCTGAATGTGTGTGTGTTGTGTGTGTGTGTGCCCTGCGATGGGTTGGCATTCCATCCAGGGTGTATCCTGCCTTAAATACCCATAGACGCCTGAGATAGACACAGACTCCCCGTGACCCGAGGGAAGATCGGATAAAGCGCTAGAAGATGAATGAATGAATGAATGAATATATATATATCATGTTTCTAATGCTCTAACTGTAACAGATGTTATAATGATATACATTTCTCTCAAAATTTCTACCTTTAATAAAATTATTATTTATTTCACTTTGGAAATGATTCTTTTAATATTAATTTCTTGTTAATTTCAATGTTATTTTGTTTAGTGTTGGTTTGAAGTGTAAAATATGGGACGTGGCTCCTTTAAGAATTGTGTTCCGGTTGCTTTTCCATATAAACTGGTGATACGGTGTTTAGGTTATACGGAAGCGCTTTATTGCGTTCAGTAAAAATGCGCTTTATTGCAGTAATACGGATTTGGGAATGCGATGCGCTTGCGTAAGGTTCCATACGGTAATATACGCTAATATAGTGAGGAGATCGTACCTGTTGTGAATAGCAGATAGTAGGTGTAATTCGGGGAAATTTAGTTTATTTATTCGTTTGTTCTTATTTGTTATTCGGGTTTCGTTCATTCGCCAAGACGACGCAGAGTGAAGGAGCAGATCACTCACATAGTAACGCACACTGCGTTAATCACGCCTTAATAACATCAGCGCCGTTAAAGTCACTTTGCGTTAACGCGTTGTAGGCGTATATTTATATACGTTGTGGTGATTAGTTATAGTTATGGGGAAGCTTAGTCATGAAAGTCATCGTTGTTTGTACATTGAACGTTTATATAATAGAAATGTTTTTGTTGAAGAAAAGAGACAGCGTTATGTCTGCAAAACTGCTTTGGGGGGGAAAATCAATCTCTGTCCCAAACGATAAAAATGTCCTCGTCCAAGGCTGCGAGCTCTCGGGGGTTTCATATGCCATGACTTGGGAAATGACAGGAGGACTTTAACAAAACACCACAACAGCATAAACCTCAATACACCTCTAAACCTTTTACACACACACACACACACACACACACACAAACACCCTTATCCGATTCACTGTCACTATGGAAACAGGTCTTTTTTGATAGAGGGTAAGAAGCTGGCGGGAGGAACACTTGAGAGGAGGTGTGTGTGTGTTGTGTGGGTGTGTGTGTGTGTGTGTGTGGTGTGTTGTGATTGGAGTAATTGCCCCCATTTTCCATCTCCACTCATCCGCGTTTAATAGTTTAAGAACGCTGATTGTGAGAACGTGGAGGTGAATGGACGGACACAGGTGCAGGTTTATGGTTTTATCAAATCCGCTTAGGCTAAAAAGACGAGGGGAAAAAAAAGGCTCGGCAAATTCCCAATCCAGAGTGGCAGTCTGCGATCCCAGAGATCTACAAGGGTTAAAGAGACGACAACAAGCAGGTTGCTTAGAAAAAGAGCAATGTTTCGTACGAAACTCCCATCAAAATAAAGAAAGAAAGAGGGAAAGAAAGAAAAAAAGAAAAAAAGAAAAAGGAAGGAAGGAAAGAAAAAAGAAAGAAAGAAAGAAAGAAAGAAAAAAAGAAGGAAGAAGGAAAAGAAAGGAAGGAAGGAATAAAAGGAAAAAGAAGGAAGGAAAGAAAGCAAGAAAGAAAGAAAGAGGAAGAAAAGAAGAAAGGAAGAAAGAAAGAAGAAAGAAAGAAAGAAAGAAAGAAAGAAAGAAATAAAGGAAAGAAAGAAAGAAGGAAGGAGTGAAGAAAGGAAGAAAGAAAGAAAGAAAAAAGAAAGAAAGAAAAGAAAGAAAAAGAAAGAAAGAACAGAAAGAAGAAGAAGAAAGTGAAGAAGGAAGGCAATACAAGAAGGAAAAGAAAGAAAGAAAGAAAAAAAAAATGCAAGGAAAGGAAGGAAGGAAGAAGGAAAAGAAAGAAAGAAAGAAAGAAGGAAGGATTAATAAGATGACAATAAGCAGGTTGCTTAAAAAAATAGAGCAACCAAAAATAGCAAAAAAGGGAAAAAAAAAGTGAAAAAAGAAAAAGAAAAAGTCTGCGGTCTCAAACCCCCCCGACATGAACACTCGGCCTTATTAAACATGCGACACACAGCTTGTTAATGCAGAGCAAATTTCTGGTCGTTCCCTAATCATGAATAAATAAATGGTACATAATGCGGTACTACATCACCACCATGACCTGATATACTTCATTCATTCATTCATTCATTCATTCATTCATCTTCTAACCCTCTCATTCTCTTCTACCCGCTTTATATCCGATCTTCCCTCGGGTCACGGGGAGTCCTGTGTCTATCTCAGGCGTCTATGGGCATTAAGGCAGGATACACCCTGGATGGAATGCCAACACAATCACACACCACACACACACACACACACACACACACACACACATTCATACACTAGGGACAATTTTCCAAGGTGCCAATCAACCTACCGTGCAATCAACCTACCGTGCATGTTTTGGACCGGGGAGGAAACCGGAGAACCCGGAGAAAAACCCCCCTGAGACACGGGTAGAACATGCAAACTCCACACACACATGGCCGAGACGGGGAATCGAACCCGGACCCTGGACGGTGTGAGGCGAACGTGCTAAACCACTAAACCACCGTGTCCCCTCTATACTTCATCAATGCTTAATAGTCGTAGATAAGCGGTGAGCGATGCGGCCAACGTGTTAAAAGTAGAGGAATGATGTGCTTTAATTTAAGAAGCAGCACCAAAAAAAAATGCTTTGCTTTTATTGCTTTAGGTACTTGACTGACCTTTGCTTTGTATAAGGACAAGTACAGAAGATTTTCAGCAGAAAAAAAAAAAGAAAAAAAAAAAGAAAACGCTCTAAAAACTAAAAATGAACACACGTGTAAATCAACGTTATTCAATCATTCATTCATCTTCTAGCGCTTTATCCGATCTTCCCTCGGGTCACGGGGAGTCTGTGCCTATCTCAGGCGTCTATGGGTATTAAGGCAGGATACACCCTGGATGGAATGCCAAACCATCACACACACACACATTCACACACACATTCACACAAATCAATGTTATGTGGCCTTCAAATAAACAGCGTTCTTCACTACTCATAGTTTAAGGACGTGTTGTTGTTTCACAGCAAATTTGACATAGAAAAAGAACAAGACAATAGAAAGATTCCAAAAAGACTCCAAATAGTCGACTTTTAAATAAAAAAAATGAATATTCTCGCATTATATTATCTTTCTGAATGTAAATAGGGCACGTGGCTTAGCGGTCGGGGTTCGATTCCCGCCTCCACCTTGTGTGTGTGTGTGTGTGTGTGGAGTTTGTATGTTCTCCCAGTGGCTCAGGGGATTTTTTCTCCGGGTTCTCCGGTTTCCTCCCCCGGTCCAAAAACATGCCCGGTAGGTTGATTGGCACCTTGGAAAATTTTTCCGTGTGTGTGTGTGTGTGTGTGTGTGTGTCCTGCGATTGCTCAGCACCTTATATAGGGTGTGTCCTGCCTTGATGCCCATAGACGCCTGAGACAGGCGCTGAGACGCGACCCGAGGGAAGATCGTATAAAGCGGTAGAAGATGAACGAATGAAAACTTTCCATCGCGTCTTCCCGCCTCCAAACATCCGAACCCACGCCTGCACTCGGATCAGATTCCGAGGCTTGTCTGGAGAAAAGTGTACCGAATCCCACGAGAGAAACATCTGCGCCCGAGATAACGCGTCCCTCGTCTGATCAAATCTGGTGTCGTTGGTCCTGCATGCAAACGCCAACATGATTGTTGTGTATCGCCCGCAGGAAAAGCGGCAGGTGGGAGATTTAACGCGAGACACTGTAGGTGGGTCCGGCAGCGAGGTCGTCTCGCTGATAATGACACGCTGTGACACACCAATCGTTCTCGCGGGCAAGGCGGCGGCGGCGGGCAGACCCGGGCATACAAATGTAGCCTTCTGGAGAAACGCGGTACACGACAGCATACGTTCATACACTAGGGACAATTATCAAAGGTGCCAATCAACCTACCGTGCATGTTTTTGGACCGGGAGGAGGAAACCGGAGAACCCGGAGAAAAACCCCCTGAAGCACGGGGAGAACATGCACAAACTCCACACACACATGGTCCGAGACGATTAGATTAGATTAATGCCCCTTTAATCAAGCAGAAGATGAAAGGGAGTCAATTAAAAGAGAAAGAGAGCGGGGGAAAAGAGAATATACGAGCGTTTCATTTCTCACAACGTCGCTCTTTCTGAGTTATGCTGATGTGAGAAGCAAGATTTTCTTTGCTCTCTGGTCACGATCGAAAGAGACGCGGAAAAGATCAAAGACGGAAGTCGCAAAATGACGATGTGATTTTATGCGAGGAGAATATTATTTTCGAACCAAAAGAACAGATTGAGAATAATGATAAACAAGAAAACACGATGAAATAATTGTAAATAACATACCTGTACATTCTGTACATATTCCTACACCTATATACATTCATTCATTCATTCATTCATCTTCTAGCGCTTTATCCGATCTTCCCTCGGGTCACGGCGAGTCTGTGCCTATCTCAGGCGTCTATGGGCATTAAGGCAGGATACACCCTGGATGGAATGCCAACCCATCGCACACACACACACACACACACACACTCATACACTAGGGACAATGTGCCGATCTGCATGTTTTTGGACCATCATTCAATACATTCATTCAATCATTCACCTCTAACCTTCTAACCCATACCGCTTTTACCTTCCCCTTTATCCGCTCCTCCCTCAGGTCACGGGGAGCCTCAGGCGTCTATGTGCATTAAAGCAGGACACACCCAGGACACACACACACACTCAATCATCCACACATTCATACACTAGGGACAATTTTCCAAGGTGCCAATCAACCTACCGTGCATGTTTTTGGACCGGAGGGAAACCGGAGAACCCGGAGAAAAACCCCCTGAGGCACGGGGAGAACATGCAAACTCCACATACACATAGCGGAGGTGGGAATCGAACCCCTAGCCTGCGAGGTGCCAACTGCTAAGCCACCATACCCCCGCCAACTATATACATTCATTCATTCATCTTCTATCGCTTTATCCGATCTTCCTCGGGTCACGGGGAGTCTGTGTCTATCTCAGGCGTCTATGGGCATTAAGGCAGGATGAAATGGAATGCCAACTCATCACAGGACACACACACACATTCACACACACATTCATAAACTAGGGACAATTTTCCAAGGTGCCAATCAACCTACCGTGCATGTTTTTGGACCGGGGGAGGAAACCGGAGAACCCGGAGAAAAACCCCCTGAGACACGGGGAGAACATGCAAACTCCACACACACATGGCCGAGACGGGAATCGAACCCGGACCATGGCGGTGTGAGGCGAACGTGCTAACCACTAACCCCCCCCCCCCCCCCCACCTACATATATAGTGCATTATTATTTCTTTTCGGTTTGGTTATATATTACTGTATATGTCTGTCGTGTAAACATTCTCGGTAATAACGATATTTCAGATTTTTTGATGTTTATAAAAAAAAAAAGAAAAAAAACGTCTAAAATACATAATCTGTCAGTGAAAAAGTCTTTCTCTTCTCCTTGTCTCATTTCTTATCGACTTGAGAATTATAAATTGCACACAGCGTACGCCACGGAGGAATTCATTTACACGACTTTACTCTGCGAGGTTTATTAGGCTTGCGATGGTTTGTGAAAGAAAATCGCTTACAATGCGCTGAACAGGAATAACAAGCACCGCCGTTAAGATGTGTACGTCTTCACCCGTGTGTGCCTCATAGAAAGCCTTATGATCAATTTGCTCATTTTATTCTGGGTCGGTCCCGATACATAATATGTAGTCCCGATCTCATAATAGCAGCTATTAGGAAGGAAGGAAGCAAGGAAAGAAGAAAGAAAGAAAGAAAGGAAGCAAGGAAGGAAAGAAGGACAGCATAGAAGAAGGAAAGAAGAAAAGAAAGAAAGAAAGGAAGCAAGGAAGGAAAGAAGGACGAAAGAAAGAAGGAGAAAGAAAGAAAGAAAGAAGAAGAGAAAGAAAGAAAGAAATGAGGAAGGAAGGAAGGAAGGAAAGAAAGAAAAAAAGAAAGAGAAAGAAAGAAGAAAAGAAAGAAAGAAGAAGAAAGAAAGAAAGGAAGGAAGCAAGGAAAGAAGAAAGAAAGAAGGAAAGAAAGAAAGAGGGAAAGAAAGAAAGAAAGAAAGAAGGTGAAGAAAGAAGAGAAGAAAAAGAAGAAGAAAGGGAAAGGAAGGAAGGAAAGCAAGGAAGAGAAAGAACAGAGGAAAGAAAGGAGGAAAGAGAAGACAAATAAAGAAAGAAGAGGAAGCAAGGAAAGAAGAAAGAAAGAAAGGAAGAAGGAAAGAAAGAAAGGAAGGAAGCAGGAAAGAAAGTCAGGAGAGAAAGAGGAGGAAGAAGAAATAAAGGAACACACTGAAAGAAGGAAAGAAATAAAGAAAGGAAGGAAGCAGGGAAAGAAGAAAGATAAAGCAGGAAAGAAAGAAGGATGTGAAGGAAAATTTTGTCGTGGAAGAAATAAAAAAAGAAAAGATGTAAAGAAAGAACACTCACAAAAGAAAGAAAAAAGGAGAAGTGAAAGAAGAAAGCAGGAAGGAAGCACGTAAGAAGAAAAGAAAGAAGGACGAAAGAAAAAAGAAAGGAAGAAAAAGCAAAAAAAAAAATGAAAACAGAAAGGAAGAAGAAGAAGAAATAAGGAAGAAAGGAAGAAAAAGAAAGGAAGAAAGAAAGAAAGAAGGAAAGAAAGGAAGAAAGAAAGAAAGAAAGCAGAGGAAAGGAAAGAAAGAAAGCAGGCGGAAGTAAGGAAAGAAGAACCTCAAGCACACGCTTAACAACGCTCCCACCATCTCCTCCCACACTTACATGATAGAACGCCACGTCTGCGTATGAGACTAATAACGCGGTCTTATATCCTGCTAATTCCTCTCATCTCGGAAAAAAAAGAACGAGGGAGGGAAAAAAAAAAGAAAGAAAAGGCTGTGTTGACTTCCACAGTGTTGTTCCTCATTCACTTTGGCAGCACTATCTGAAATACATTCGTCAGGTCATCTTTTCATCGCTCTCCCTGAGGTACTCATTAAAGACGATAGGAACGTCGGGGAGGGAGGGAGTGGAGGAGGGAGTGGAGGAGGGAGTGTATAGAAAGGGGGGAGTGTATAGAAAGGGCAGTTTCACTGCAGAGAGTAGGAGGAAAAAAAAAGAAAGAAAAGAAAAAAAACAAGACGCTCCTATGCGTTTGATAAATGAGGCGGAATCCAGTCTTCACGCCCCTTACAGCGGTGAACCGGCCACCGCTATACAACCCGATACATCGCGGCGGCGATGGCGTAGCGCCCGTGCTGTAACGCGGCTCGGAGCTGACAGAAAAACCCGCCGGTGTTCAAAGAAGGGCCCCTTAATGCGGCCCCGCTAATCAACGCTCAGGCCGTATCCACATCAAGCCTTACAAACGCCGGCGCCGTGGAAAATCCCAGCCATTCGTCTTTATGCCAAACAGAAGCGCGGCAGAGATCGGGACTTTTTCACTAGCTAGCAGAAGTGGCGTAGAAGTGCTATAAAGCGGATTATCTTTCCTTCCTTCTTTCCTTCCTTCTTTCCTTTTTTCTTTCTTTCTTTCTTTCTTTCTTTCTTTCTTTCCTTCCTTCTTTCTTCCTTTCTTTCCTTCTTTCTTTCTTCCTTGCTTTCCTTTCTTTCTTTCTCTTCTCTTTTCCTTCTTTCT
>JACRUU010000023.1:13387139-13392139 GCA_030449085.1 Kryptopterus vitreolus
TTATTAGAAAACAACAACACTTTGAATAATGATTCACCACCACTATCCCGTCAATCAGTTATTCGACCAATCGAATGGCAGCGATTCAGTGCAGCGAATCACCAGAACGAACGAAAGGTCCGAATAAAAGTGTGATCGTGGAATGTGTTCGGCTGCTTTGAGCATGTGCGAGGGACTTATAGTGCGGATAGCGGCGGAGGTTGTAATTGCCCGTTTGGATTATCGGGGGTGACCTAGTATTGTATGAGGAAGTCAGGTGTGGCAGAGAAGCATGTGAGGGCCGTGTGATAGCAGTGAAGTGTGAAGTAGGAATGACAGAATGGTTCGCGGTGGGATTGCATCAAGTATCAACCCTGAGCCCCGTTCCTCTCTGCCCCCCGGTGATGGACAGGTTGACGGACGAGGTCAGACAGGCGTCTCCGTGGACTGTGATGTTTGCGGATGATATTGTGATTTGTGGTGAGAGTAGGAAGCAGGTTGAGAAGAGTGTGGACGGGTGGAGAGACGGATACACACAGACACAGTACGTGGAGTATAGAATAGCCTTTGTTTGTCAAATACACATTACAGCACATATTGCACATCCGAGCTTGTTTAGAAGCTGGGGTCAGAGCGCAAACATGATATGTCGCCCCCTGGAGGATTAGGGGCCTTGCGCATGGACCCAGCCAGCCGTATGAGAACCATGGAGAAAAAGGGAGCAGGGAGAGAGGTGGTGGGTAGGTGAGGGTGATGAAAGGTGGTGGTGGTGGTGGAGGAGGTGGGTGGTGGAGGAGTTTAAGTACCTGGGGCTCAACAGTGCAAAGTAATGGAGAGTGTGTTAGAGAAGTGAAGAAAAGAGTGCAGGGTGGAGCGGGTGGAGAAGAGTGGCAGGATGCTTTTGCGAATAGGCCGGCAGATTGAGATGTTGATTTGGGAGCGATGAGGATGGACAGGGTTAGAAAGCAGTTTATTAGAGGGACAGCGCATGCAGGTTGTTTTGGAGACGTGGTGAGGGAGGATAGATTGAGATGGTCTGGACACAGGGAGAAGAATGATGAGGATGGAGGTGGCAGGCAGGAGGAAAAGAGGAAAAAGAGGAATGCTAATTAGGAGGTCTGGGCGTGTGGTGAGGGAAGACGTGAAATGGAGGTATGGAGAAGGACGATGCGCGGTGGAGACCTCTGACGAGAGCAGCCACAAGAGGACGGATATCATAAAAAGGGGTGGGGGGATTGGGGTCTTGGGTGGGGGGGGGGGCGGGGGGGGGGGTCTTTGTTGTTTATTGTTCAAAATAAACAATAAATAACAATAAACAATAATAGTAATCAATCATCAATAATAATCACCTCGGGTCTACGGTAAACGGTAAAAAAAATTATGAAAACATAACAATAATAATAATAATAATAATCGTGGCACGGTGGTTTAGTGGGTTAGCACGTTCTTCTCACACCGCCAGGGTCCGGGTTGGTTCGATTCCCGTCTCTGGCCATGTGTGTGTGGTGGAGTTGTGTGCTTGTTCATGCCCCGTGTCTCAGGGGGTTTTTTTCTCCGGGTTCTCCGGTTTCCTCCCGGGTCCAAAAACATGCACGGTAGGTTGATTGGCACCTTGGAAAATTGTCCCTAGTGTATGAAAGTGTGTGTGTGTTGTGTGTGTGTGTGTGGGTGTGTGTGTGTGTTGTGGTGTGTGATGTGTGATGTGGTGTATTTGGCCATTCCATCCAGGGTGTAGCCTGCCTTCACATGACCCATAGACGCCTGAGATAGGACACAGACTCCCCGTGACCCGAGGGAAGATCGGATACAGCTGGTTAAACAATAGAGGAAGATGAAGAATAAATAATAATAATAATAATAATAATAATAATAATAATAATAAAAATAATAATCATAATAATAACAATAATGTCAATAAACAACAAACAACAGCAATACTAAACAATAAACAATAACAGTAATCAATACTAATCGCCCTCGGTAAACGCTCAATAACAATAATGTCAATAAACAACAAACAACAGCAATACTAAACCAATAAAAATAATCAATACTAATCGCCCTCGGTAAACGCTCAATAACAATAATGTCAATAAACAACAAACAACAGCAATACTAAACAATAAACAATAAAATAGTAATCAATACAAATCGCCCTCGGTAAACGCTCAATAACAATAATGTCAATAAACAACAAACAACAGCAATACTAAACAATAACAGTAATCAAGTACTAATCGCCCTCGGTAAACGCTCAATAACAATAATGTCAATAAAGGGAGAATTTTCCAAGGTGCCAATCAACCTACCGTGCATGTTTTTGGACCGGGGGAGGAAACCGGAGAACCCGGAGAAAAACCCCCTGAGGCACGTGGAGAACATGCACAAACTCCACACACACATGGCCGAGACGGGAATCGAACCCCCGACCCTGAAGGTGTGAGGCCAACGTGCTAACCACTAAATCCACCGTGCCCCCTGTATACATTTTATTTATTTATCTATCTATTTTTTCTTTCTTTCTTTTATGGAAGGAGTCTCCAGTGTCAGCATATCATACCTTGGTTTTTTTGAAGGGTCTCTGTAGCTTTACATTATGATATTTTAGACATGTTATAGTTAGTATACTGATTTTCACTGTATTTAATACGCCGAGAGAAATCCTGCAATGCAGATTAAACAGTACAACGTCAAAATGATATTCGTTATGGATTTCCGGCATTAAAAAAAAAAAAGCAAATTAACGAAGTAAAAAAAAAAAAAATATATACCAAAAATATACCTTCAGTTGCGTAACAGTCACATGCATGTCCACGCGGTGAGAAGAGGACGAGCTGGAGTGTGTTATTATCCTCGTTGCACTTATAGCGGCTTTATTGTGTCATCGAACGTGCCACCGTGCTCCGAAGGAGGGAAAACAAGAGAGTGAATAAAGGAGAAAGAAAGAGAAATGGAGAACGTATAAAAGAAAAGCGCTTGGTGTAGATCATCACATTGGGCGAGTGTCAAATCAGCCTGATTGTAAAAATGTAATGATAAAGGTAGGGCGAAGATTTTAATGTGTGTGTGTGTGTGTGTGTGTGTGTGAATGTGTGAAGGTGAGGTTGTGTGTTGGTTTGTGTTGAATGACGAGAAGATGGATGGATGGATTGGTTTGAATAAGATGGATGTGCTAAGATAGGGGGATAGATGTGTTTGGGGTGGATTAAATGGGATGCTGGATTTGTTCACACATGGGGGTGAATGGGTTGAATGAGAGAATGGATGTGCTGGAGAGGAGGATAAATGGATTCATAATGGAATTCTCTTCTATGCAGTCTATCCTCGTTTACCGGGGGACTCTGGACCAGAAGATCACGGGTTCAAACCCCATCACCACCAAGCTGCCACTAGTGGGCCCTTGAGCAAGGCCCTTAACCCTCACATTCTCAGTTGTAAGGGCGTCTGCTAAATGCTGCTGAATGTAAATATGTATATACAGAATATTTCACCATATCAGAATTTCCATGATTTGGTCCCCTAATGTGAAATATCCACAATACAAGCCTCGGCCTGCACTGTTACCATAGAAACAAAAGCATTAATATAAGTCAGAGCTGCTGTTAGAGAGAAAACAGAAGAAAAAAAAAAAGAAAAAAAAAATCAGAAATTTAGTTTCAATGTGGCCTAAAATATGAAACAAATGCAACATCAGAAATCAAGACATCTGTTTGTCAGGGAGAACAAGAAAAATGTCGGGGGGGTGGGGGGTGTGTGGGGGTGGGTGTGGGGGGGTGTGGGGGGGGGTGGTTCGGCTCTTTTGATGCTACAATCATGGATCTACTATGTCAAATACCAGCCAAAAAGTATCCTCTAAATATTCCATCCGCCTCACGAAAAAATAAATGAAAATAAAATAATAACAACGGGGGCACGGTGGTTTAGTGGTTAGCACGTTCGCCTCACACCGTCAGGGTCCGGGTTCGATTCCCGTCTCGGCCATGTGTGTGTGGAGTTTGTGCATGTTCTCCCCGTGCCTCAGGGGGTTTTTATCCGGGTTCTCCGGTTTCCTCCCCCGGTCCAAAAAAAAAACATGCGCGGTAGGTAGATTGGCACCTTGGAAAATTGTCTTTAGTGTGTGAGTGTGTGTGTGTGTGTTTGTGTGTGATGGGTTGGCATTCCATCCAGGGTGTGTCCTGCCTTAATGCCCATAGACTCCTGAGATAGGCACAGGTTCCCCGTGACCCGAGGAAAGATCGGATATAGCGGTAGAAGATGAATGAATGAATAACACAGGGGCACGGTGGCTTAGTGGTTAGCACGTTCGCCTCACACCGTCAGGGTCCGGGTTCGATTCCCGTCTCGGCCATGTGTGTGGAGTTTGCATGTTCTCCCCGTGTCTCAGGGGGTTTTTTTTTCTCCGGGTTCTCCGGTTTCCTCCCCCGGTCCAAAAAAAACATGCAGCACGGTAGGTTGATTGGCACCTTGGAAAACTGTCCCTTAGTGTGTGAATGTGTGTGTGTTTTTGTGTGTGTGTGTGATGGGTTGGCATTCCATCCAGGGTGTATCCTGCCTTAATGCCCATAGACGCCTGAGATAGACACAGACTCCCCGTGACCCGAGGGAAGATCGGATAAGCGCTAGAAGATGAATGAATGAATGAATGAATAACACAAATTGTTGTTTCGGAGTCCTAAAATGAAGCAGAGAAGCAAAAATAAATAAATAAATAAATAAAATGTGCATTTAATTAGGCTGTATATGTATAAACAGTCTAATCGAGGTTTTTTTTAAGGGACAAACAACCCTGCTTTATCTCGGTCTTATGACACGGCGGACGTAGCTGGCGTTTAAAAATAGAACCGGTAAATAGAAAACGCACGTTGACAATGTGACCATAAATAGCAGTGATCCGCACGCGCTTGCCGTTCCTTTCTCAAGCGTTAAAAACGGCTCTGTTGTGCGTAGACTGTAATTCGATGAATTTCCACCAGGACACAATTGGATTAGGAAAAATGCTGAAATTAATTATGGAGATTTGG
>JACRUU010000023.1:13404639-13407139 GCA_030449085.1 Kryptopterus vitreolus
AAGAAAAATGCCTCAAAGTCAGTTTTATTAATTTTTTTTTTAACATGTTTAAATAATTTATAATATAAAATTAAGTAATTTCATGTTTTTTTCCACCCAAATATGCACATATTTTAAAAAAATATATATTTACTAGTTACAATCAGAACTGAGGATGAACAGATTAAAGTGAAAGAAAGCAAGAAGAAATATTGATAGAATATCTGCTATAATTTTACAGCCGTTTGTTTATTTATTGCACATGAATAAATAAAAAATCTGAAAAATGCCAATTAATTTTCCCCATAGAGCTTTTAGTCCAAACCAACAAACTACAAGATGAATCACAACAATTACAATCTTCGATATTAAGCAAACAATTAAATAAATTATAAATAAAACAAAAAGAAAAAAAAAAAGATTGCAATAGGGTTTATTTCACAGCCCTGATGGATTTCAAACCTATTTCCTTTTTCTGTTTACATTAAAAAAAAAATCTATTTCCCTATTTAAATGTGTACATTTAAAATACGGCCTCACACCACCAGGGTCTGGGTTCGATTCCCGTCTCGGCCATGTGTGTGTGGAGTTTGTGCATGTTCTCCCCGTGCCTCAGGGGGTTTTTCTCCGGGTTCTCCGGTTTCCTCCCCCGGTCCAAAAACATGCACGGTAGGTTGATTGGCACCTTGGAAAATTGTCCCTAGTGTGTGAATGTGTGTGTGAATGTGTGTGTGTGTGTGTGTGTGTGTGTGTGTGTGTGTGTGTGTGTGTGGGTTGTGTCTGTGTGTGATGGGTTTGGCATTCCATCCAGGGTGTATCCTGCCTTAATGCCCATAGACGCCTGAGATAGACACAGACTCCCCGTGACCCGAGGGAAGATCGGATAAAGCGGTAGAAGATGAATGAATGAATGAATGATGAATGAATGAATATTGGACTGCAGTATGTGAATGACGACACGCCCGAGCTTGAGCGTGAACTTGAAGGCGGAGCTTCACCAGACAAACGTGTATGCAAAGGTAAAATATAACATTTCGTACAAATACGCACAGCTTAACGTGATCCAACTGCACTCATTCATTCATTCATCTTCTACCCATCTCTGCTATTCATTGCTTGTTACTTATTGCACTTATTTATGTTATTTAGGCAGATAATACTACATTATAACCACCAAATATCTTGATACTGAGAACTCTTCAAACCATATATCTATCTACCCTATATATATTTATATATATATATATATATATATATTATATACTATATATATATATATATATATATGTATATATATATATATATATATATATAGATATAGATATAAATATATAGACATGACATATACATATATATACATATATACCATATATACATATATATACATATATATACACACACACATATACATATATATATATATATAGACATACACACACACACACATACATATACATATATACATATATACATATATATATATATACAAACACACACACACACAGATATATATAGATATATAGATATATATATATATTATATTATATATATATTATATATATATACATACACCACACACACACACACACAACACACACACATACATACATATCATATATATCTATATATATATATATATATATATATATATATATATATATATATATATACATAACATACATACATACATACATAATATATATACATACATACAATAGATATATATATATATATATATATATATATATAGATATATATATATATATATATATATATATATATATATCCCTCTCCCCCCCCCCCCCCTCCCCCCCCACACAAGAGACAGTTGTGGACTTTCTGTCAGTCTTGTTTGTTTTGTATGACAAACACCAGACAACTTCCTCCTAACAATTCTATGTCCATTTCCTTAAAAGTGAAATTTTCTGGTAAACAATAAACAATCGTAGCAGAAGTCATATGAAGTGAAATGCACTTGGTAAAACTGACTGGTTTCACTGAAAGATACAAATGTTACGCACTCCAATCCTCAACAGTAACGTTTCCCTCGAGAATAAGTCGCAAGATCCATTCACATTAGGACCAATAGGGAAGTATAACTTTAGCTGAGGTACTAAATCCGCTTCCTCTTCTCCCAAGAACAACGACTAACAGTTTGAAGAGAAAACATCATTGTGAGGGCGGTTTAGACGCTATCCTGTCGCAAACCTTAAAATCAAATAGCATTCTCTTCGAATGATATGAAGCCGTAAGCAGATACCCTGGGAATTACCGTAAACATATAAACATTACGTTTGGAAATTGGGTTTTTTTTTTTTTTGGAAGAAAGCTCCGGCTGCACAGTGTGACGCCACGTTACAATCAAAAGCAGACACTCCAGGCGCTGCCCCACACACTCCGAGATCTTCTAGCACTAATCACAAGTTCTACCAGGGGAAGAGATAGAGCTACATCAAGAATCTTCTCGTCTTGGGACAGAGGTGGGGTGTAATAAACGTCTCCTGGATGTCAATGGCTGAAG
>JACRUU010000023.1:13412139-13457139 GCA_030449085.1 Kryptopterus vitreolus
CACACACACACTCGGCGACGCCGACGCAGGTGAAAGCGCAATGCTGCGCACTTTCTGAATTCTTATTTTCTCCGCTTTTTACTTGCACTTAAGTAGATTTTTACACTGGTAACTTTACTTGTACTTCAGTAAAAAAAAAAAAATTCATTCAAAAAAAAAAAAAAAAAAATCATAAAAATAAAAAGAGAATAAAAAGAGAATTATTACTCCTTCCTCCAAAACTCTTAAAAAAAAAAGAAAAAAGTAAATATTTTATATTTATACTTCAAACCAGTCGTAGATATTGGCTTTGAAATGTATGTCTGAAAACTACGTCTAATTAAATAGGAATATAATCATCATTACCAGGAGGATCATCATTTTTGAACACAAATATATAAACTCAATATAAAACCTGATTACGATCAAACAAAGAGGTTATTTGTAGTACATAAATTATGCACTACAACAACAACAACAACAACAAAAGGTATAAATAATTAACAGGTTAAATCTCGTTGCCTACGCCACAATGCGCATTTACAGAAAGTGACTTGGCTGGAACATGAAATATTTACTCTCCAATAAATAAATGAAACCCATTTCATTCCAAGCGAACCATTTACACGGTTGTTGAAATCGTGTGTGACGACAGGTGTGTTTGCGCTATTATTTTTATAATACGACTAATATTTATTCCTGAGATTGGTGTGTTTTTTCGAAAGATGCTCTCAGGACGCTCCGGTGTCTATTTTTATTACGACTGAGCGGCTTTATGTCGGAGCGGCGCACGCGAGCGCGGTGGGAAAACGGCCGTTTGTTAGTCATCCGTACCATCCTAGAGACATCCAACAAAGAGGGGACCCCCAGATGTCGAGAGAGAGAGAGAGAGAGCGAGAGAGAGGGAGAGAGAGAGAGAGAGAGTGAGAGAGAGAGAGAGAGAGAGAGAGAGGAGAAATACGCAGCACCTTGCTCGCGCCGCTCTCGTTCCACTCCCATTTGCGCTCGCACAAAATAAAAAACGCGCAGATGAAAGGCGCAAAAACTGAATCTGCAACCGCCTCGCCATCCTCCACCCGTGATTCACAGCCCCGAACATGTTTTTCATGTCGGGAAAAAAAAGAAAAAAAAAAAAAAAAAAAAAAAAATGCAACCAGAGACCAGCCTGCACCCCCTGCCCTGCTGTTGGTAAAAATCTGCACAATAAAAAAAAACAATTTTTTATATCTCTGACCCGAAAATGCTGTTTTTCACTTTCTCTTGGAGACGCACGGAGGACGAACGGGTGAAGCAGCTTTTTCCTTATTGAGACTCTCGCGTTTCTTTCCAAACGTCAATAAAAGATACATAAACAGGGATAAAGAGCTACAGTGCACATGGCTGGCTGAGAAAGAAAGAGTAATCGTGAGAGAGAGAGAGAGAGAGAGAGAGAGGCGGTGCTGGGGCCTTGCGCCAGGCCATTACATCTTGAACGCTGGATCTGTGTGTGAATTAGATACACAATAACCGATGGATCAGTAAATGGGAGTGAACTGCCTCACTCGTTTTAGCATCAGAGATGTATAAGTATGCATCTGAGCATTAGCTGAGGGTATTAAGCCAGCTGTGTGCTTGTGTGTGTGTGTGTGTGTGTGTGTGTGTGTGGTGTGTGTGTGTGTGTGTGTGTGAGAGAGAGAAGCTGTCGTGTGCTTAAATCTTCACCCAAATAATTCTTTACTCTGTACTATAAATAAATAAATAAATAAATAAAATTATTCATCTGGTGGGGCACGGTGGTTTAGTGGTTAGCACGTTCGCCTCACACCGCCAGGATCCGGGTTCGATTCCCGTCTCGGCCAATGTGTGTGTGGAGTTTGCATGTTCTCCCCGTGCCTCAGGGGGTTTTTCTCCGGGTTCTCCGGTTTCCCCCGGTCCAAAAAACATGCACGGTAGGTTGATTGGCACCTTGGAAAATTGTCCCTAGTGTATGAATGTGTGTGTGTGTTGTGGGTGTGTGTGTGTGTGTGTGTGTGTGTCCTGCGATGGGTCGGCATTCCATCCAGGGTGTATCCTGCCTTAATGCCCATAGACACCTGAGATAGGCACAGACTCCCCGTGACCCGAGGAAGATCGGATATAAAGCGGTTAGAAGATGAATGAATGAATGAATTATTCATCTGCAACTTTCACTAAGCAACATCTCTGTCAACCCAAAAGCTCGGCAAATCATTTCTCATTAACGACCCACTTAAAACGCAGATTATGACCTCATGTATTGTTTTTTTTTTGTTTACATACTGATTCAATCCACAGTGAATGTAAATACAAGACATTAAGGTAAACTATGGAGGGTGTGGCTCAGTGGTCTAAGGCGGTTTGGGCTTCTGATCTTGGGGGGGGGGTTAGGGTTCGAGCTGCGGTATTGCCAAACTGCCACCCTTGGGTCCTTGATCAAGGTCCCAAACCCCTCTGTGCTCCAGGGGGCGCTGTATTATTATATCCAAAACATGTTGGGATATGCGTAGAAAAATTTCACTGTGCTGTAATGTACTGTATATGTGACAAATAAAGGCCATTCAATACACACACACACACACACACACACACACACATATATATATTCTGTATAGCGGCTTTAACAGGGGTTTATTTATTTATTTATTTATTTATTGTTTCAGAACCTGCATGTCACTCTACAGTGACTGTTCCAAACATGAAACTATAAACAGTTTAAATATATAAACATAAACTATAAATAAAACTGTAAACATGCTTAAGCAACGGTCAAGTTCACCCATAACAGACATCGGAAAAATGGTGTGTGTGTGTGTGTGTGTGTGTGTGGAAAAAATTAAGAGGTTAAAACTGGGACCCAAAATAGCATTACTGTGATATGGGATACCTGTTTCCTACCAAAGTGAAGCAGATGTTCCAGATGTCAAACTCTAGAGATAATGGTGAGATAAGGTGCGAGAAAGTCGGCAATCAGACATGCTGTCCAGGAGCCCCAGTGCTGGACCAGAGGTCACAGGATGTGTCACTTAATCCCATACTGGAATGTAGCATGGGGATTGATCATATTGATTATTTGAAGACTTTTATGTCATGCATATGACGTATATAATCATGCAACATCTGATGATTCCCGTAACGCGAAAAAATAAATAAATAAATAAATAAATAAATAAAAACCGTGACGTGATTGCGCGAGATTTGTCACGTGCATCCATTTACAAGCGTCGGCTCCTTTTGATCTCGTGGAAAGATGCTCCAGGGCCGCACACAAACCCACAGCTTATGCAAAATAAAAAATAAATAAAAAACAAATGTTATGTAAAAAAAAAAACAAGAGTCGCACCGCATCCGGACACGCTCGATCTCTCCTTTATCTATCGGGCGAGATCAGACGCTGCGATGTTGCACGCAGGGGATTCGAGCCGCGTCCGATCGACACAACTCCAGAGGGCCGTGAATAATGCAAGAAAAGCCCTCCTGGCGGATGCGTATATTTTCTTCTATTTTTGTTGTTGTTGTTGTTTTTTGTTTACAAAAAAAAAACTGGATCGGTTGCATGAATGTTATTTCAGCATTTCTTTGCATACAAGAATGTGACGTTATAAACGACGTTATAATCCACATTCGCCTTAATTATGATTGGCTTGTGCATTTTGATCATTTTCCGGCGTGGTCACCTGCCGTTTTCCACGCACACACACACACACACACACACACACACACACACACACACACACACACACACACACACCATACATATAACACACACACACACCCACACACACACACACACCCAAAAATCTCGAGCTGTCATTCTCACCCCTCTTTGTCTCACCTTCCGGACCGCTTTAGCGGTGTAGGTCGCGCTGCTCCACCGGGCCCGGTCCTGCCCTCCAGAGCGACGCGTGTCCTCCTCCTCGTCGTCTCCTAGCAGCCCGGCGGATGCTGAGTCCGAGTCCTCGCCTTCCTCCAGCTCTTCTCCTTCCTCCACCTCGGATGTTTTCAGACGCTTAGGCGCGCGTTCGTACTCCTCCTCCGGGTACTCCTCCATCAGCGACATGCTCGTAAAAAACAACAAACAAACAAACAAACAAACAAAAAGCGAAACGGGGGTGTAATGCGGCAGCGGGGAGGGACGTTTCAGCCCGGAGAGTCAGAGACCGTGAGAGTCGGTCGGTGGTTCGGCAGCACTGCGTGTCAGGCGCGTTTACCGAGCAGAAGAAGCCTCCGGGAGCTCTGCGTTGCCAGATTGGAGGTGTTGACGTCGTACTGGGTTAAGGGCATCCTGCGCATGCGCACGTTTCCTATTTGATGTAGATCGCATTATGTATATCTGTATAATGAGAATTCATAATGATTATGCTTATTAACCCACAATCATTTATCCAAATAAAACACAACAAAAAAATGTTCAGTGAAAGAAAATGTGTACTCAATAGGATTCAATATAAAGTGAAATTTGTTAAGATTTATTTTTAATAAAAATTAAAAAAAACGATTTTGTGTAATATGTCAATTTTGAATGCGATAATACGCAATAAATAAATAAATAAATACAAAACTGGCCACATGGTCGTATTAAGCACGCGCTGATGCGCGAGAGCGCCCTCGTGCTTTGGCTCGCGCGAGTCTGCAGATGAGCGAGCGTTCTCATTGGACGACGCATAAGATTGCCACCTGACCGGCGTCTCTGATTGGATGAGGACGCTGTAGATAAGACTGAGCAGCAGAAGTCATTTCATATTGCACACTGGAGAGGTTGTGGAGATGAACACGAGCACGGATTACATTTATAGTTTAGTCAAGAAACTTAGTCAAGACTTGAGGATGGATTTATATATTTATATACTATTTTTTGCATATAAAAAATGGTGCAGAGAAGAGCGTACTGTGCAAACGTTGTATGCAGGTGTGGGAAAAAAAGGCTGTAAACAAAGAATGCTTTCAGAAATATAAATAATAATTATTAATTTTTGTCAGTTTACAAAATGCAAAGTGAGCGAACAAAAGAAAAATGATGGTGTGAGTACCTTTAGAGCAGGGGTGGGCAAACTACGGCCCGGGGGCCACATCCGGCCCCTTGGTCCTTTTAATCTGGCCCGCTGAACTGCTTCAGCAACGCTGACGTTGTTGGAGTATGCTCAGTGTTAAAAATGAAGGAAAAATACAGCCATTTTTTTTTGTTGTTTCTTTTCCTTAAATAGAATATCCTTATTCTTAAGGATAGTGGGTAGCCTAATGAACATGATGATATTTAACACTCTTTACAAGAGGAAAAAATTCATATTATAAGTTAACGTTACGTTCAACGTTATTGTCGGTTCGGCCCACGAACACACCTCAGGTTTCTCATGTGGCCCTTTGGAAAATATACTTGCCCACCCCTGCTTTAGAGGAACTAGAAGTAGTGGAAGTGATAACACGCCCCCCCACAGAGTCCTGATCTCTACATCATGGCCATGGAGTGTGTGTGGGATTTACATGAAGAGACAGAAGGATGTGAGAACGTCTCCATCCACAGAAGATCTGTGTTTACTTCTCCAAGATGGAACAAACAACCAGCCGAGTTCCTTCATAAACACTGTGTGTACGTGTACATAGAAGTGTTACTGCTGTTTGAAGGCAAAGGGTCATTTCTCTTTTCTTCATTCACTGCATTTCGTTCATTGATGAAAGTAAATAATTAACACTTCCATTTTTGAAAGCATTCTTTGTTTACAGCATTTTTTCACAACTGTCTCAAACTTTTGCACAGTACTGTATATATACACAAAGATAGCATATAGCATTTATGTATACACACACACACACACACACACACACACATATATATAGATATATATATATATATATATATATATATATATATATATGTATATGTATTTTGTACTTATATAGTTTAGAATGTGTTGTGCGTTGTGCATAGTTTTTCACTTGTGTTATCACACTTTATTTGCACACATGGTAATCATACAACAGTTTCAGTGTAGGTTGTGAAGCAAGATACCATATTGGAAAATGGTAAAAGGTAAAGAGGGTGATTTGAGATAGGAGGAAGGAAGTACACAAACTAAATAATAAATAAAGTTATTATGTCATGTATTAAAAAAGTATATTACTAAAAATATCATGAAGGATGCATTGTTTTTTTTACCGGTTTATAGATATATATATATATATATATAGATATATATAGTTATATTTAATATATATATATATATATATATATATATATATATATATATATATTTTTTTTCAAAAAAAACAAAAAGTACACCTTCGGAGTGTAATTCATGGTGACCCTAGATTTTTTTAACCTATCATTGCATAGCATTAAATTATACAAGCAGCTAAGTTTTTATTTTTTTTATTAAATTCTTTATTTTATTTAATTTTTTTATTATCTATACATAATATAATGGCCAAGTTAATAAGGCAGCCTGGTCAACATAATGAATTCAAACATGACTTGCAGGTAAATTATTAATAATAAGTCGCACAAAACCCTCTCCCGGTATTGTCGGAGGCCCCCGGCAACTGCTTTACAGGTTTTACAGTGGAGCTTTAAGGCAACTCGTTCTTTTTCATATTTAACTTTTTATACCTGCAGTAGATTTATTAAGGTCTGCTTCTGAAAACTGAACCGTAGGGGTTAGTGTTAAATTACAATATCATACTATCAATAACCCAATAAGATGAAGAAGTCACAATAGACTTTTAAATTACAGTGCTCTTTAATTCAGTGTTACTGTATGGGATTAGTGGTTAGCACGTTCGCCTTCACACCACCAGGGTCCGGGTTCGATTTCCCGTCTCTTCTCGGCCATGTGCGTGTGGAGTTTGTGCATGTTCTCCCCGTGCCTCAGGGGGGTTTTTCTCGTTCGCCTCACACCACCAGGGTCCGGGTTCGATTCCCGTCTCGGCCATGTGTGTGTGGAGTTTGTGCATGTTCTCCCCGTGCCTCAGGGGGTTTTTCTCGTTCGCCTCACACCACCAGGGTCCGGGTTCGATTCCCGTCTCGGCCATGTGTGTGTGGAGTTTGTGCATGTTCTCCCCGTGCCTCAGGGTTTTTTTTCTCCGGTTTCCTCCCCGGTCCAAAAACATGCACGGTAGGTTGATTGGCACCTTGGAAAATTGTTCCTAGGGTATGAATGTGTGTGTGTGTGTATGAGTGTGTGTGTGTGTGTGTGTGGTGTGTGTGTGAGATGGATTGGCATCATTCCATCCAGGGTGTATCCTGCCTTAATGCCCATAGACGCCTGAGATAGACACAGACTCCCCGTAACCCGAGGGAAGATCGGATAAAGCGGTAGAAGATGAATGAATGAATGTATGGGATTGATTCATTTCCTATAATAGTATCTGTGGCAGCATTTTCAAATGCAAAGATTTCTATTGGTTACTTCGATTTGCGAATTGGCCGTTATCATTAAGCGTTTTTTTTTTTTTTTTTAAAAATAGCCCAAGGCTTCATTAAAAAAATAATCAAGGCCACTGTTGCATTCGCTTATGCGTTATTTTTGTGCTTGGCAGAAACGCTTTTACACGATCCCAAGCGATGCTGTAGAGGTGATCGGCGTAGCTCGAGGGTCCATCGGGGGCGCCGTTACGCGACGTGCGCTCACACATTTTTCCAATCACAGAACCCTAACCACCGCGCCACATCTCTAAAAAGGCAATTGCGAAATGTTCCCTTCAGGAAGCGACTGTCATCTCCGTCTCATGTCGAAGCATTTAGGACACAGCAGTTTCCTATCCTCTGAGCTCAGTTTGAGTTCCGCCAGTTTCCTGCAGGCTGTACAAATGTTAGCACAGTGCCAAAAAAACCAAGATGAGAGCGTCAGTGATGCCGCCGCTCTTGCACTGACTGCCCCACACAACATGACCTCCGACCGGGAAAAAAACCCATGAGACGGTCCTAAAGTTTCCTTACTGAATAAATATGAAAAGGTTTGTTGGTACGCTTCATGTAATCATAAAATGTTCGGGGCGGGGGAGGGGAGGGAGGGGATTGGAATTGTATCTCATTTACACAAAGACTCTGGCGTATTTGCATTAAACGAGACTGGCCGATCGCCAGCAGCAGCAGTTAAAAAAAAGAAACAAACACAAAAACAAAAAAAAAAAAAAACAACAAAACCACCCAAAACACACACCAACCACAACCCCCCCCCCCCCCCCCCCCCCCCACACACCCCCCCCCACACACACACACGGTGCATTTTAGAAAGGTCATCTCAGGGTCGAGATAACAGAGCATCCGAACATGCAGCGCATCCGACATGCACTTATTCCCCAAAAACGCAAAGGGGCGTCCTGCAACCCTCCCGGCATATTCCACCCCGTGCGTTCTTTCCAAACGTCTTGCCAAAAAGCAGATCTTCAGGGAAATCAACCCTGAAACACCGGTGTACGTTTCCCAGCCAGCTTCGGTGGAAGCCTTCCCGGGATTTGTTTAAGCGCCGACTGCTTGATTGCCACAGCTGCACGGATTCGCTCCAGTTTAATGAAAAGGCACTCGCTCATTTAGCTTCTGTGCACATCGGGAATGCCGAGCTCTTGGCTGGAAGACAAAGTGGCAGGTATCTGTGAATGTATGAGCTGTTCGTGCAGGCACACGTGAAGAAACAGATCTGAATTGCACGTTGAGCGATCACGGGCATTGTTGTTTTGTTTTTGTTGTTTTTTTCCAATTTGCCCATTGTGTGAAAAGTTTCCTCTTTTACCATTGTAATGATTCCTGAAAAGTGAAAGTTCCTCTTTTACGCAGAATGGTGCGTAATCAGAAAACAGATCAGATTGCACGTTGAGGGTCACGGGCGGATATGTGTGTTTTATTAGTTTGTTGGTTTTTTTCCAATTTGCCCATTGTTGGAAAAGTTTCCTCTTTTACGCAGGAATGGTGCGTAATCAGGATTCCTGATATTATTAGGCGATTACAAATTGACCAGAGTAATCATTTCAGCGTGGGCACGGTGGCGCATAGTGGTTAGCACGTTCGCCTCACACCTCCAGGGATCCGGGTTCGATTCCCATCTCGGCCATGTGTGTGTGGAGTTTGCACATGTTCTCCCACCTCCTCCCCGTGCCCCAGGGGGGTTTTTCTCTCCGGGTTCTCCGGTTTCCTCCCGGTCCAAAAACATGCACGGTAGGTTGATTGGCACCTTGGAAAATTGTCCCTAGTGTATGAATCTGTGTGTGTGTGAGTGTGTGTGTATCCTGCGTTGGGTTAGCATTCCATCCAGGGTGTATCCTGCCTTAATGCCCATAGACGCCTGAGATAGGCACAGACTCCCCGTGACCCGAGGGAAGATCGGATAAAGCGGTAGAAGACGAATGAATGAATCATTTCAAATCTACAAACCAGGAAGATTCCAAGTGGAGCAATTTTTTTTTTCCGAGCCAAGGATTCCAAGGCAACATGTGCAACCCTTTTGCTTTAAGAACCCACATTTCAGTCTCACCGCTGCTTCTGTAGATGTTCTCAGCTGGATACCGTAGATTTGTACCCAATAAATCTTTGCCGGAATGGTTGACAGGCGGCAAAGATATTCCGCTATTCGGATTGTTGTCTCTGAGGAATTCTTACAAGGTCCTGTGGCATCTTGTACGTAAACCGAGAACACTCTGTATTACCATTACTAAGGAATTTTTTTAAACCGAGAGATTCGTTTTTTTACAAAAGAGTCTGTGTCTTATCTCAGGCGGTACTATGGGCTTACATGCCAACTCATTCACACTACACACATTCACACTACACATTACACCCATCCACATCGCAGTTGTGTATTCCCAAAGACGAGGGAGAACATTAAATCTAAGGAACTTTTGAGGAAATACCCAAATTCAAAGATTTAAATACACCACTAGGATTAAACAAATTGTATAGAAGATATAATATAGAAATATAATTTAATTTCCTAAGATAAATTGCATAGAAGACTGTTTGGGTTCCCTATAATATAGAAATATCATTTCATTTCCTAGTGTTATGATGGTTGTTATTTTGAATATTCAGGGACGTCCAGGTACTGTGCATTTTCACCGTACTGTTTGGGTTCCCTATATATTAATATAAAATTAGTATTAACTGTTTAAAAGACCAATGTTGTGTGCTTTAGTGTCTTTACACCCAGTTACATTACATTTGTATCATTTCATTTCATTATTTTGTAAAACCTTGCACAATATATGCATTGAAGGGTCATTTCTGGATATGGGTTTTAATATTTTCTTTGTCATTTTTTTTTTCCTGCAATTTTACATTGGGTGGCACGGTGGCTTAGTGGTTAGCAGTCCGGGTTCGATTCCCGTCTCGGGCCATGTGTGTGTGGAGTTTGCGTGTTCTCCCCGTGCCTCAGGGTTTTTTTTTCTCCGGGTTCTCCGGTTTCCTTCCCGGTCCAAAAAAACATGCACGGTAGGTTGATTGAAAAATTGTCCCTAGTGTGTGTGAATGTGTGTGTGTGTGTGTGTGTCCTGCGATGGGTCGGCATTCCATCCAGGGTGTATCCTGCCTTAATGCCCATAGACACCTGAGATAGACACAGACTCCCCGTGACCCGAGGGAAGATCGGATAAAGCGGTAGGAAGATGAATGAATGAATGAATTTTACAATTGTGGCTGAGTTCTGTGGTAAAGGTAGTGGTAGTGGTAGGTAGTAGGGCCAATCTTGGGGTGTGATTTCAAGTGGTATGTGTGCCAAAAATCCTGCCTCGATACATCCCAGAAAGAATTTGCTTTGGGACTGGTTGTTGCCGCATCAATTCTCTCCAAAATTGAATTTAAAGTTAATGTTAACTTTGTCCCAGCAATGAACATATCTACCGTAAATTCTGGACTATAAGCCGCTACTTTTTTCCTAGGTTTTGAACCATGCGGCTAATAATAAGGTGCGGCTATTCTGCAGATTTTTTCCCGACCGCTAGGGGCTCTAACCGGAATTAGAATCAAAACTAACACAAAATAAATGCAAAGAAGAAGAATGCGCTAGTTCCTCTTTAGCAGATATAAGTGGGTAGAAGCGGATAGAAGGAGGACAAACTCTATCTTTACAAGGTTAAGGTGACGTGATTTCACACACAGGAGAAATGAAGATAAATACTGTAAATAGCGCTTATTTTCTCTTCGTTCTGTCCCGTTTTAATCAGTAAAGTTGCTGCTCGGTGCTCTCTCTCTCTCCTCCCTGCTCTTTTCCCCACACACAGACACACACAATACAGCCTCAGTGGTTCTTGATTTTCCCTCTCCCGATATAAGCCCGGTTCTCCCTACAATCCCTGTCCGGGCTCGTAGCACATACCTAGTGTCGCGGACACGGACGCTCGATATATGTTTATGCCTAACCTTTGTCTGTTCCCGATTCCCGGACTTCCAAGTCTCCGGTACTCCCGGTACCACGGCGCGCAGAGCGCAAGGCTCCCTAGCCTGTCTGGCCGCTCCGTATGAGCGGCGTCTCCTGAGTTCTTTATTCTAATAAATCCTGTTTTGTATGAATTCCGGATCTCCGCGTCTCTGTGCAGCGTCCACCGTTACACCGTGTTAAAATACAGGTTAGGAAAGGATCTATTTAGGTACATACATGTACATTTACAATTCAAAAGCGGATGCGGCTTGTATGCAGGTGCGGCTTATTTATGATTTTTTTGGGGTTTTTTTTTTTTTTTTTTAATAGAGCGGATGCGGCTTATATACAGGTGCGCTTTATAGTCCGGAATTTACGGTATTTCTAAATTGCCAACAGCTGCTCTCCTTCAAATCAACTTGAAAATCTAGTGTCTGCATGAAACACTGTATCTGAATGATTAGCATACTAGCATACACAATACAAGCCTTACATTAGCGTACACATACTAGCACCAACAATAGTAGCTTCCCTAGATCCGTATTTGTGTACTTTTAGCAAAGACTCATTAAAAATGTTGATTAATGAATCAAATGTGCATCATATCGTACCATATTTTGTATCCTGAATTGTGATGAAAATGCACTGTATTCTTATGCTATTGTATTGTAACATAATCAATGCTAGTGATTCAAATGTAGTGGCCTTATAAATCCAAATTGCCTCGAATTGTTTTGTATCAAAGCAGTTTTTTTTTTTTGCTATGACTTTAAAATGTATCACATGGAATCATATCAAAGTAGATTCTCTGGTAAAATTAAAAAGGAAAACATCAAAATCATCATGTATATAGATATATATATATATATATATAGATATATATATATATATATATATATATATATATATATATATATATATATATATATGTATGTATATTATAGTCATTCATTTCATCTTCTACCGCTTCTATTATCCGATCTTCCCCTCGGGTCACGGGGGAGTCTGAGTGTCTATCTCAGGCGTCTATGAGCATTAAGGCAGGATACACCCTGGATGGAATGCCAACCCATCACACACACACACACACACACACACACACACACACATTCATACACTAGGGACAATTTTTCCAAGGTGCCAATCAACCTACCGTGCATGTTTTTTTGGACCGGGAGGAAACCGGAGAACCCGGAGAAAAACCCCCTGAGGCACGGGGAGAACATGCACAAACTCCACACACACATGGCCAGAGACGGGAATCGAACCCGGATCCTGGCGGTGTGAGGCGAACATGCTAACCACTAACTGCGCCACCGTGTGCCCCCATATATATATACATATATATATATATATATATATATATATATATACATATATATATATATATATATAGATATATATATATATATATATATATATATATATATATATCTATATATATATATATTTCTGCAGTATTTCTATTTATTACCTTCCTGAAAGGTTTTGTGTTATTTCACACATCTGCAAAAGAAACCCGTGAATTTTACTAATAGACCGAACCTGAGAATGTGGAAAAGTACTCGATGGAACTTTCCTCTCTCTTAAAGTATATTCTCCCTCCTTTAACATCTATTGGAAATGCACACTTTTATAGTCCAGGCCCCCAGAGGAACATTACCCCATAGGGATGATCGTTAGTCAGTCCCGCTGTTCTTTCCTCTGGGGCTAAAATTAATTCTGTTTGAAACAATGATTTTTGTATTCTCACTGACCCTTTCCACACCAGCCAAGCATGATAGAGTGCGTGACATTGTTATACTGCAGTATGGATAAAACGCATGCTATAAAAACACAGTGTGTGTAACAGTTAACGCTAACGAGTACGGGAAAAAAAAAAAAAAACCACCGCCACCTGATACACAGCAAAACGACATCGCTAGGATAATCCATATGAAAATTACCATCACATTTACAGAGGGAGTGATCGGTTTACAGCATTTCACTTCTGTAGCGATATACTCGATATCTAAAAATAAAAAAGGAGTCTAGACATCATCATACATTATGCATCGAACAGTGGGCAGAGCAATTACTGAGCCGTGGGAGTCTGCTATTGTGCATTAGGTATGTTGATAGCTGTGCTGCTTTACTTAGTGCATTCTGCTGAGTTCTGGTTCGAGGTTTGATTTTCTATTCAGGCCCTTTATAAGAATACAATGTTTGCCCAAAAGTCTCAGGTTCCTGATGCATTTGTGTCAGGTTGCAAAGGATAATCGTCTGTGATTACAGATGACAGATTACAAATGACCCTATTCAAAATGTAATAAGCAGTGTTATCACTTTTTTAAGCAACCTTTTAACATATATATATATATATATATATATATATATATATATATATATATATATATATACATTTACAGTGAACCTTCCAGTAGTTACTCAATTCTTGTTTGCTGTTACAATTTCACAATCTTTCATCACTTGAATTAAGTTTATATTCATTTAATTTAACCCCCAAAAGCAACAAAATTCATTCATTCATTCATCTTCTACCGCTATATACGATCTTCCCTCGGGTCACGGGGAGTCTGTGTCTATCTCAGGCGTCTATGGGCATTAAGGCAGGATACACCCTGGATGGAATGCCAACCCATCGCAGGACACACACACACACACACACACACACACACACACACACACATTCACACATTCATAGACTAGGGACAATTTTCCAAGGTGCCAATCAACCTACCGTGCATGTTTTTTGGACCGGTGGGAGGAGGAGGAAACCGGAGAACCCGGAGAAGAACCCCCTGAGGCACGGGGAGAACATGCAAACTCCACACACACATGGTCCGAGACACATGGTTGGGAATTGAACCCGGACCCTGGAGGTGTGAGGCGAACATGCTAACCACGTAATTATTATTATTATTGTTTTTGTTGTTTTTTTATTGTTGTTGTTGTTATTATTATTATTCAACAGATCCTTGTTTTTTAACGGAGTTGTTCAAATGTAACCCCATTTGTCATCTTTAACATTTTCATAAATATAATTTAATTACACTATTCTTTTTCTCAGTAACTGTAACGAATTACTGTGACATTTATTCTGTACTTATTCTGTACGTTATTTACTCCTCAATGATGATTTTGTAACCCTTAAATCACCACGCCGTAACCGTATTATTATGTTCCCCGCAGCGAGGCAGCGCACTGGAGTGTGCTGACGCTTCAAACGTTACACGCAGCTGAAAAAAGAAAGCCCCAGGTCTTGAGCGTCAGTCAGTCACTCTCTCAAAGCAACTTCAGCCGGCCGTGCTCCAAAATATAATGCATTATAAATGACCATCGCTGACCCAGTTTCTATAGGAAGACACTGGCCTTGAAGAGGCTTCTCTCATTTCATACCCCAATCCTAAATCCTAAATCCGTGTCATGAAGCAAAGCGGAGGAGCGACTCGGTTAGAGAGATTAATCAAACACTTTCGTGTGACTGATTGTTTTAACATGGCTGAGCTGTTTCTCTTCATCATCGGGGAGGGGTGTAGCTCAGTGGTCTAAGGCGCTGGGCTGCTGATCGGAAGATCCGGGTTCGAGCCCCGGTATGGCCGAGCTGCCGCCCTTGGGTCCTTGAGGCAAGACCCTTAGCCCTTAACTCTTTGTGCTCCAGGGGGCGCCATATCATGGCTGGACCTGCGCTCTGATGCCAGCTACCAACAACAAGCTGGGATATGCGAAGAAAAGAATTTCACTGTGCTGTAATGTATATGTGACCAATAAAGGTTATTATTATTATTATTATTATTATTATTATTAGATTTGAAGGGATAACAGACAAAATCGCTGAAAAATCGAAGGTGGGCTTTTATTGGTATATGCTATAGAACATAGCTATATAGCTTTATAGAAAATGGCTATAGAACAAACTGTACTCTGATAATCAGAGTGAAGATATGATCCAATAAATACAAATCGCCAAAACTTGTAACATATTGAAAGAATGAGAGCCGCTGTAAATTTAATGCACTTTAATGAACACTATGTAGTAACTTT
Source organism: Kryptopterus vitreolus (assembly GCA_030449085.1). Lineage (NCBI taxonomy): Eukaryota > Metazoa > Chordata > Actinopteri > Siluriformes > Siluridae > Kryptopterus > Kryptopterus vitreolus. The sequence continues at coordinate 13,427,499 of JACRUU010000023.1, forward strand.
ACACCATTAACTCAGCCTGCAGAACGACCATAAAAAACCAAACTGAACACCGGAAACACCCATCACTTCCCTTTCAGCCAATGGCAACACTCCCCCAATCCCCTTACAAGAAACACCCAATGGACTAATCATTCATTCATTCATTCATTCATCTTCTAAATTACCGCTTTATCCGATCTTCCCTCGGGTCACGGGGAGTCTGTGCCTATCTCAGGCGTCTATGGGCATTAAGGCAGGATACACCCTGGATGGAATGCCGACCCATCGCAGGGCACACACACACACACACACATTCACACACACATTCATACACTAGGGACAATTTTCCAAGGAGCCAATCAACCTACCGTGCATGTTTTTGAACCGGGGAGGAAACCGGAGAACCCGGAGAAAAACCCCCTGAGGACACGGGGAGAACATGCAAAACTCCACACACACATGGCCAAGACGGGAATCGAACCCGGACCCTGGCGGTGTGAGGCGAACGTGCTAACCACTAAACCACCGTGCCCCATTATGGATTAATCAATACACTACAAAACTAAAGTGTCAAAAAATAGATATATCACATGAGGAAAAAGACCAAGAAGGGTCAAATTGTGTTTTCTTCCCTATCAGTATGAATATTCATTCATCTTCTACCGCTTTGTCCGATCTTCCCTCGGGTCACGGGGAGCCTGTGTCTATCTCAGGCGTCTATGGGCATTAAGGCAGGATACACCCTGGATGGAATGCCAACCCATCACAGGACACACACACACACACACACACACACACACATTCATACACTAGGGACAATTTTCCAAGGGAAGGTGCCAATCAACCTATCATTGCATGTTTTTGGACCGGGGGGGGGGAGGAAACCGGAGAACCCGGAGAAAAAAAACCGGGAAAAGGGAGAACCCTGGACTGGGCACGCCTGAGAAAACCCGACTGAAAGGGGAGACACATGGGAACTCCCGAGAAGGCATGCACCAAACTCCACACACACATGGCCGAGACGGGAATCGAACCCGGATCCTGGCGGTGTGAGGCGAACGTGCTAACCACTACGCCACCGTGCCCCGCAGTATGAATATATCTTTTATTTTTTTCTTCCAGAGGAAAAATTGCTTTCCAAAAATAGGTACTAGGACTTCCAGTATGGCGCTTGAGAAGTACATTTTGGACTTATGTCCTACTTCCCCTTCAAAGATGTTGTGGCATAACTAGCATTGTTTGCTCGTTTTTGTTTTGGGAATCCCTGATTCATGTCACTGGAGCATTGTTTTGCATTGTTCAGCTTTACAGTATGACAGCATGACGCTGAACTAACACAATACACAAACACACAACAAGGAAACTTGTAATAATCATTATTTATGTTGTTTTTTTTTTTCCAGCAATATTACAAATATTACCACCCCAAAGCTGATACATTTCCAAAAAGAGCATGGTTCAGCTAGATTTTATTCCTATTTATTTATTCATTCATTCATTCATTCATTCCGCTTTATCCTCTATCCGCTTTATCCGATCTTCCCTCGGGTCACGGGGAGTCTGTGTCTATCTCAGGCGTCTATGGGCATTAAGGCAGGATACACACTGGATGGAATGCCAACCCATCACAGGACACACACACACACTCATACATCACACACACACTCACATACACACACACACATTCATACACTAGGGACAATTTTCCAAGGTGCCAATCAACCTACTGTGCATGTTTTTGGACCGGGGGAGGAAACCGGGGAACCCGGAGAAAAACCCCCTGAGGTACGGGGAGAACATGCAAACTCCACACACACATGGCCAAGACGGGAATCGAACCCGGGCCCTGGCGGTGTGAGGCGAACGTGCTAACCAGTAAGCCACCGTGCCCTATTCCTATATATATATATATATGGTAAAGGTATATATATATATACACATTTAAATGTAATAAATGTACTTTCACAGTTAGCCAAAATGTAAGATTAATAAAAAATCCACTTGTGGACAAAAGTACTTTGGTTCTTTCCATAACTGACTGCACCCCAGGCCTTATAACCCCACATGATTTCAATAAAGCATTTATTTATTTATTTAGTTCACTTAGCTCAAATCTATTTATTTCAGTTTTATGTGTATAGTGTTTTTTTTTAACAATTGGGATTGTGCCAAAGCAGCTTTACAGAGATAAAGTATTAAAGTTTAGTATCTACGTTTTCCCATATAACTTTATCCCAATAGAGCATACACCAGTGGTGACATTGGCAAGGAAACTTGAACCCATCCTGCTCTGGGTGACCTCTATTGTTCAATCCTTATAATGTTGGCTTTGGTCAGGTATTAACTATTGACGTTTATGTTTAAATGTAAAGCTTCATGCAAAATCACCCGCAAGCCATTGTAGGGTATTGTTAATATTAATCGCAGGCCAAATTCATCCTCGTAGTTCTTTGGACTATTGTAATAGCATATTGTTTGTTTGTTTGTTCAATTAAGTGCATAATTAAGCTTAGGGTAGTCCGGAATGCAGCGAGAGTCCTTACCAGAACCTGCAAATATGCCCAAATCAACTATTAAGTATACAGCACAATTCAAATCCATATTGATTATGAAATAATAATAATAATACCGATGGAGAGGCGCGGTCTCAGGGTTCAAGTCTGGGCTGAAAACACATTTGTTTGGTCAAGTTTTTGGTCCGGCCTGAATTTTTAGTCTGTTTACCTGGAGCCATCTTCTTCTACACAGCTTAACCCACTGAACGAGAGATACAGAGAGTAAATAGAGTGACAGGGATATTCGTATTAGTATTTCATCATCAATGAAAGATTTATTTGTGATGTACACTGAATAACTTAGGCATATTTTACTCATTCATTCATTCATCTTCTAGCGCTTTATCCGATCTTCCCTCTGGTCACGGGGAGCCTGTGCCTATCTCAGGCGTCTATGGGCATTAAGGCAGGATACACCCTGGATGGAATGCCAACCCATCACAGGACACACACACACACACATTCATACACTAGGGACAATTTTCCACGGTGTCAATCAACCTACCGTGCATGTTTTTGAACCGCGGAGGAAACCGGAGAACCCGGAGAAAAACCCCCTGAGGCACGGGGAGAACATGCACAAACTCCACACACACATGGCCGAGACGGGAATCGAACCCGGATCCTGGCGGTGTGAGGCGAACGTGCTAACCACTAAACCACCGTGTCCCCCGCGTATTTTACTAATAAGTCATATTTTTCTGGTTCTGGTAAGCACTCTTGCTTCATCCTCGAAGCTTAATTATGCACTTAATAGAACAGGCAAACAGTAAGCTATTATAATAATCCAATCTAAATGTAATTAAAGCATCAACTAGCATTTCTGAATGTTGTAAATATATAATATTTCATATTTTTCAAAGAAAGCTATCCTAGCGCCGGTATTCACAAAAAAATAGGCCCCAAACATACTTTAGTCTAGTGATATATCGTCCCAAATGAGTGAAATGAATGACATATAACTGCAAGTGGGAATAAATGTGGAATAATATGTTCCAAAAGCTCGATGCCAGGAATCCACAAAGTACATTTCAAGCCACTGTAATCTATTTGAAATGGTGTTGTTCGTACTGGCAGATCATTTAATGTATTTAGTTCTATAAATAAGAAAAGAAATGATCAAGCTATAAAGTAACAAGCATGACATGCATAATTACACTTAGATTCAATGCTCTTCATTTGATTTACTGGGGAATTATAAAAGCACAATAATCATTCGAGGTATATTTCATCACATTTCTAATATTTCCACTTGTTAAGGTGGCTTTTTTTTTTTTTGGAGTGCGCCTCAGCAATGAGTGCAAAAAAACGATATTTTTAATGGATTTTATAAAGAATGACACATTTTTTTCTTATCCAAGTTTCTTTTATACAGTATAAAATGTGTAATACAGATGCAAGGGCACGGTGGTTTAGTGGTTAGCACGATCGCCACACACCTCCAGGGTCTGGGTTCGATTCCCGTCTCGGCCATGTGTGTGTGGAGTTTGTGCATGTTCTCCCCGTGCCTCAGGGGGTTTTTCTCCGGGTTCTCCGGTTTCCTCCCCCGGTCCAAAAACATGCACGGTAGGTTGATTGGCACCTTGGAAAATTGTCCCTAGTTTATGAATGTGTGTGTGTGTGTGTGTGTGTCCTGTGATGGGTTGGCATTCCATCCAGGGTGTATCCTGCCTTAATGCCCATAGACGCCTGAGATAGGCACAGACTCCCCGTGACCCGAGGGAATGAATAATACAGATACAGTTTTACTGTTGTATTGCACTGACACTGGAGACTCCTTGAAAAAAAATACATTTTCTTATTTTCTAAATAAGGATAAATCTTTGCCAAGTAAAAAGCTAGAGACTTTTAATGATTGTTTATGTGGAGTGTTCATTATACACGCCCCTGTGAACTATAGAAACTATATTGTATTAGAGCGGGTGCATTAATACAGTAGAACACGGTGATTTGATTCTGGCCAGCACTGTAGTCAGAGCTGTTGTAGAAAATGTGTGTGTGAGGAAAAAAATATGACCCGTCTTTAGTCTTATATTAGTCTTATACTTATATTAGTATTTAAAATGTATCCAAAGTGTCTATTTTTCCACTAGTTTGTCACTGATTTCATGGGTCTCCTGGCTTATTGTGCGAATACAGAAGCGGCCTGTAGGAAGTGGGACCCTGTGAGTGTGTGTATGTGTGTGTGTGTGTGTGTGTGTGTGTGTGTGTTACAGTGTCACCATCGCGGTAATCACAGGTCTTCTGTTTCACTTCTGTTTCAGTAGAAAGTCAAAAAGTCCACTCGTTTGTCACTTAAGCAGAAGTACAGATACACAATTATAAAATACTCTGGTAAAATGGGATGAACTGACTGCACTTTATTTTTTTACTATAGTAAAGACGTAAAGGACCTGGCATGCATTTTCATAAAAATCGCATAGTTAATCGCAAAATTTTTAATACTCTATACGCTTAGAGAAAAACTATTCTTTATGCAAATTCATTCATTCATTCATCTTCTACCGCTTTATCCGATCTTCCCTCGGGTCACGGGGAGTCTGTGTCTATCTCAGGAGTCTATGGGCATTAAGGCAGGATACACCCTGGATGGAATGCCGACCCATCACAGGACACACACACACACACACACACACACACACACATTCACACACTAGAGACAATTTTCCAAGGTGACAATCAACCTACCGTGCATGTTTTTGGACCGGGAGGAAACCGGAGAACCCGGAGAAAAACCCCCTGAGGCACGGGGAGAACATGCAAACTCCACACACACATGGTACACATGGAATAGCAGGCCCCCTGCTATTCTTTATGCAAATTCTTTTTATATATTTATGTATGTGAGGCAAATATTCACAGAGATGCAGGTTGCATTTTTTTTAATGTGTCTGTGAGGAGAGGTGACACAGACAACAGAGCGTATTGTTAAAGCACGGCGTATTGTTGTATTACAGTATGAGTGTTTAGGATCCAAATGATGTATCGCTCTTATCTGCACCATCCAAAAAGACTAATAATAAGTTCGTTTCGGCATTACGAGGGAAAAAAATGTCACAGAAAGATGGTTCATTATGGGATGCGTGCGTCACGGCGGATTTTGGCGTGGCTCAACCCATTTTTAATCAGGCTTTAATCAATTACATTTTGAAGCGGTTACAAAGCTTGTATTCAAACCTGTTATAAAGACCAAAGCTTTGTTTCTGTACATATTCTGTACATGTTCTGAATATAATATATATATATATATATATATATATATATATATATATATATATATATATATATATCTATATATATATATATATATATATATATACACAGTTGCGTTTAATGTTGTTCTCCTTAACATTAGCGGATCTAAAAACCTATTTTATCACATGCAGTAAAAAAGTTTCCATGGGGGGGGGATGTACCTCCTGTTACAAAGCGTTGACACTGGAGACTCCTTCCATGTCAAATAAACGCTATCTTTTCATATCTTTTTATGAATGATTAAGCTTGGATCAGAGAGCATTCTGTAATAGCTGTTATTGTGCAAATAATACTATATTACAGCACATGCATTGATATAAATCTGTGATTTGTATTATACCAGTATTGAACCAATGTTATGGGAAATGAGCAAGACCTTCTGACCAGACTGAATACATTGCAATAAAATGCAATAAAAGTTGTACAAATCGACAGTAACACTGTATGTTTAATTCTGGTTTATGTGTGAACAAAAGGCAATTGGTTCTCATTGTGCTTGTTGTGTACATGAGCAAGAAGCATGGGTAATGAGGAAGCACTGGTATTTTGACGCAGGCATACTCTGCTATTACTACTTGTGTGTCATCCCTATAATGATCATTATTAGAATTATTATTATTATAATATTAGGTAGGAGCACGGTGGCTTAGTGGTTAGCAGGGTCTGGGTTCGATTCCCGTCTCGGCCATGTGTGTGTGGAGTTTGCATGTTCTCCCCGTGTCTCAGGGGGTTTTTCTCCGGGTTCTCCGGTTTCCTCCCGGGCCAAAAACATGCACGGTAGCTTGAGTGGCACCTTGGAAAAGTGTATGAATGTGTGTGTGAGTGTGTGTGCCCTGCGATGGGTTGGCATTCCATCCAGGGTGTATCCTGCCTTAATGCCCATAGACCCCTGAGATAGGCACAGGGTCCCCGTGACCCGAGGGAAGATCGATAAAGCGGTAGAAGATGAATGAATGAATGAATGATATTAGGTAAAAAAAAACCCTCAACCACAACTCGCTCAACTCGTTTTTGGGTTTTATTTAAAGTGTATTGTGACACATTATTCACATCGGTTAAACCAAGTCCCCAGTTTGGTAATCCAGCTGTTGCGGGCCTTGCGGCCTCCAAAGACCTACCATAAACACGAAACGTATTGAAATAAAACCCTCGGACGAGTTCTTCTTGCACCACCCTCTCCTTTCCTAGTTCTCCACTCGCATAATAAAAGTCCCTACACCCTCATCCAAAATAATACGATATATACAATACAATATACCTTTAGCCATTCCATCCAGGGTGTATCCTGCCTTAATGCCCATAGACGCCTGAGATAGGACACAGACTCCCCGTGACCCGAGGGAAGATCGATAAAGCGGTAGAAGATGAATGAATGAATGAATATACCTTTATTCGCCTTCCCCCACACATTCTGCCATTTCACCATTGAGTGTTGGATAGCATTTTGTTGTTAGTTCTGTGTTTGGATTGGATTTCTTTTACAGAGAACGCACCGAGCCGGATGCAGAGATTTATCATCCTCCATTTACAGCAGCGCCGGTTGCCTAAGCGCTTTTGACAGGCTAAAATAATCGATATATACGTCTAAAGAGCTCAGGACGGCTTTACAAATGTTAGTTTTATGTCATCCCCGAGCCCTTATAAACGCAGCATCCTGGTTGGAAGTGGCTGCCGGGTTTATAGGCCACGGGCACGGGTCCTATGACTTATAGATTTTCATATTTATGAGCTGCTACATGGGGGCACGGTGGTTTAGTGGTTAGCATGTTCGCCTCACACCGCCAGGATCCGGGTTCGATTCCCGTCTCGGGAATGTGTGTGTGGAGTTTGCATGTTCTCCCCGTGCCTCAGGGGGTTTTTCCCCGGGTTCTCCGGTTTCCCCCGGTCCAAAAACATGCACAGTAGGTTGATTGGCACCTTGGAAAATTGTCCCTAGTGTATGAATGTGTGTGTGAATGTGTGTGTGTGTGTGTGTGTGCCCTGCGATGGGTTGGCATTCCATCCAGGGTGTATCCTGCCTTAATGCCCATAGACGCCTGAGATAGGCACAGGCTCCCCGTGACCCGAGGAAGATCGGAAGCGGTAGAAAAAGCGGTAGAAGATGAATGAATGAATGAATGAGCTGCTACATGTCTAAGACGTGTGGCCCAATGAGGTATTACGGGAAACGAGTCTTGGAAAGCACATGACTCTGTTTTGTCTCATGGCAGGGGAATAATTTAAACAGTAGGGCGGAGTTAAGACTCATTAAGGCTCTCAGGATCTCACTAGGTAACGCCGATCTCGTTCTCTCTCTCACACACACACACACACACACACACACACACACATACACTACACAAATGCTGAGACATAACACTGAGTTTATCTGATGTCCCTCAATAGCGTCCCCTGCCAACATAAGGGCGAGTGGATTGTGTCAGCCCAGGGTGAGTCCTATTTAAAACACTCACACACTGCATGTTCCTTGTTCTCTCTCTCACACACACACACACACACACACACACACACACACACACACACACACACGTACACATCTGCTCTGAGCTAGCACAGACACACATAAAATCCCTGTAGCACAATACGAGATACATCACTTGCTCATACGCACTCACTTGTTCTCTTTGCATTGTGCAGTTATTATGTTTACACATGAGATTACTCTCTGACACAAATAAATACAGTACTGACAAAAGTCAAGTTGTGCATGACTGGAGCATCTTTATTCGTTTTTACCGGGTGTATATAAAACATAGACACTCCCAGGAGCCACTGAAGGAATATTCGACCGATCCGTGCCTGATTCAGAAATGAATATTAGCTTTAAACGAAACATTGAAAACAGGATAAAGCATTTAGCGCAGATAACTGAATTAATGCAATGTTATTTTTGTTTGTTTTGTTTTACATATTTCATATACAGATGAAAAAAAAGAACTTTTTGGGAATAATTTTGAGGGGCACGGTGGTTTAGTGCACGTTCGCCTCACACCTCCAGGGTCCGGGTTCGATTCCCGTCTCGGCCATGTGTGTGTGGAGTTTGTGCATGTTCTCCCCCGTGCCTCAGAACCCCGTGCCTCAGGGGGTTTTTCTCCGGGTTCTTCTCCGGTTTCCTCCCCCGGTCCAAAAACATGCACGGTAGGTTGATTGGCACCTTGGAAAATTGTCCCTAGTGTATGAATGTGTGTGTGTGTGTGTGTGTGTGTGTGTGAGTGTGTGTGTCCTGCGATGGGTTGGCATTCCATCCAGGGTGTATCCTGCCTTAATGCCCAAAGACGCCTGAGATAGGCACAGACTCCCCGTGACCCGAGGGAAGATCGGATAAAGCGGTAGAAGATGAACGAATGAATGAAATAATTTTGTGCACTTTTGGTCTCTGATTCATCGTCCATGGCAGTGGACAATGCTGGATGCAGGTCTTGGTACAAAATGATGCATTTTCTTTTCTTTCACATGCACACTATTAACAATTCCTTATTGTACAGTAATCTCTCGTGTCAACACAAAAATGAAGCCGACTTGTCACAAGAAAAAAACGGGTCTTGGAAACGACTCTGTGTTTGTTTTTTGTTTTGTCTCAGTCTTGACTCTGGCTGTTATTTGGACCCAGTATTGAATTCAATGGCCTTAATCCACTTCACGACTCGACGACCTCAGCGTATCCTGCGCCTGCGTTTTTAAACAGTGCTTTTAACAATGGCCATTGCAACAAAGCATCTATACAGAAATGCGTAGATTTAAAGCATAGATTTATAATAAACACACAAGTCAGGGGGGTGGTGGCGGGCGGCGGGCGGGGGGGGGGGGGGATAGATGGGGGGGGGGGGGGGGGGGGGGGGGGGGTTGGGGGGGGTTTAGATTAAATTAGATTAAATTAGATAGATTAAATTAAAAATTTTATCTATCATCATTTCCGTTCTATACTTGATAGTTTGGTTAAACTGTGAAATTGTGAAACCATAAAAATGTGTTAATAGCCTTAATATAAACTGTCTTTTGTTGTCGACTGACGGCATTAAGGCAGGATACACCCTGGATGGATGAATGACCAACCCATCACAGTACACACACACACACACACACACATTCACATACACACACATACACTAGGGACAATTTTCCAAGGTGCCAATCAACCTACCGTGCATGTTTTTGGACCGGGGGGAGGGGGAAAAAAGGGAAACCGGAGAACCCGGAGAAAAACCCCCTGAGACGGAGACCAGGGAGGGAAGGAGGGACTGGGAGAACATGCACAAACTCCACACACACATGGCCGAGACAGGAATCGACCCTGGTAGGTGTGAGGCGAACGTGCTAAACCACTAAAGCCACCATGCCCCCCCCATATATATATATATATATATATATATATATATATATATATATATATATATATATATATATATATATATATATATATATATATATATATATATATATATATATATAAAATGAAACTAATATATACAGATGTATTCTACATGCAGTAGCACACTGGAGGAAAATGCTATGAAATGAAGAGAATAGACTATTAGGAATAATTCAGCAGATTTATGGACAAAAATATATTAAAATGCTGACCCGTCACTGTTCACATTTACAATTTGCATACATTGGAATGCAATATGGTTTCATCGAGATCATGACACGACACAATCGGGGAGCACTTTATACACAACTCGAGCAAATGGTGCATGCTAACGAGACAGGAAAACAGAAGCGTGCGGGATGGGATGAAAGAAAGCTCTATCGTACTGTGCAATTGTTTAGAAAAGAGAAAAAAAGAAAGTGCCTTATCGCACCGTTATAAACGGAGTGTGTAACAGTGACGGCTGTAAAATGTTCGGTGTTGGAAGAGACAACGGTTTTCTGAATAGTCCGAGTGCCTCAGGGAAAAAGCTGTTGTGATGGGTGAAAGGGGTCATACACAATGCAGGTAGCTTTGTAAATGCACCCCCCCCCCCTCCCTCCTCTTTATTTCTCCATCTATGCTGCAACAGCTACCAAATGCAAGTGTGGTGAACATGTGCTTCCTGTAAAAATAAATAAATAAATAAATAAATAATAATAAAAGGGGCACGGTGGTTTGGTGGTTAGCACGTTCGCCTCACACCTCCAGGGTCCGGGTTCGATTCCCGTCTCGGCCATGATGTGTGTGTGGAGTTTGTGCATGTTCTCCCCGTGCCTTAGGGGGTTTTTCTCCGGGTTCTCCGGTTTCCTCCCCCGGTCCAAAAACATGCACTGTAGGTTGATTGGCACTTTGGAAAATTGCCCCTAGTGTATGAATGTGTGTTGTGTGTGTGTGTGTGATGGGTTGGCATTCCATCCAGGGTGTATCCTGCCTTAATGCCCATAGACGCCTGAGATAGACACAGACTCCCCGTGGACCCGAGGAGGGAAGATCGGATAAAGCGCTAGAAAGTAATAGAAGAGGAATGAATGAATGAATAATAAAAGAGCCTGCTTGTTTATTTGCCTCAGGTTAGCATAATACATACGGTAGAATATACTAGCTGCCCTCTTCTACATACACACATGAGCAAAGAGATGCTCTCAATAAGCTATTATATATATATATATATATATCTATATATATATATATATATATATATATATATATATATATATCATCCCGTTCCCCTTTTCCATGAAACCCCGAAATCCTCCCTGTGCCGTATATGTTCTAGTTTTGTACGTGTCAAGTGTGTAAGCGAGCCCTTTTCTTTTTCCCCCTCACACCCCAAACGCATCTCTCATTCACCAACTTGAAAAGCTCCAAACACCAGCGTTTATCCACTTAATTCTTCACCCCGTCTCCCTGCCCTGTCGCATTGCAGCCCACCTCTACCCTTTCACTCATCCCTTTTTTTTTTCCCCTCCCTGTGTCTTTGTCTCGTGCTGCATCACCGGGGCGAAGGAGGAGGAGGAGGAGGAGGAGGAGGAGGAGGTGTGACTGTGGCTTGAGAGAAGAGAGAAGCAGCTGCGTGTATTTAGTGTATTGATCCACTAAGCCTCGGTACAAAGTACAATGGATGCTGGTGTGAGAGTGTGTGTGTTGTGTGTGATTTGTGTGTGTGTGTGTGTGTGTATATGTATGTGTGTGTGTGTGTGTGGGTGGGAGGAAGAAGGCCAGTTTTACAAGGATGTGTGTGAGTTGCAGATAAACACGGAGACATGCATTACACAACACCATATGCTGCATTAGGGCTTCCTCTCCTTTCGGTGAATCAGTCATGAAAGAGTCGACTCTCGGAGCTGAGTCACTTCTTTTTTTTAGATGGTATTGCCTCACGGAGAATTCCACTCGGAGACGATATCTTGACACATCAATGAGGAGTTTCTTGCTTTTGGTTGTGGAGTATTATTCTGTATGCTTAATTCATGCTTTTCGAATACATTGGATTTCATACAAAAGCCTGTCATTAACATGTGAATCGTTTGAATCAGAAAGATGAAGAACGTTTTTGGCTTTCTGTGGCCAGTGTTGGGTTACATGTAACATTCATTCATCTTCTAGCGCTTTATCCGATCTTCCCTCGGGTCACGGGGAGTCTGTGTCTATCTCAGGCGGCTATGGGCATTATGGCAGGATACACCCTGGATGGAATGCCAACCCATCACAGGACACACACACATTCACACACACATTCATACACTAGGGACAATTTTCCAAGGTGCCAATCAACCTACCATGCATGTTTTTGGACCGGGGGGGGGAGGAAACGGGAGACCGGGAAAAGGAGGAAAAGAACGAGGATAACCGGACGAGAGAAAAACCCCCTGAGGCACGGGGAGAACATGCACAAACTCCACACACACATGGCCGAGACGGGAATCGAACCCGGACCCTGGCGGTGTGAGGCGAACGTGCTAACCACTAAATCACCATAGTGCCCCTTTACTTTTTTTTTTCCTTCATAAAACATAATCCGTTATCTGGGATGACATCGCAGCCACCAGTGATGTCACCACTTCATTTTTCACATGTAGGCTACAATTTTTCACTTCATTTCTCACACCATCCATTCGTTTTCACATTTTCCCCCCCAACATGTAGGGATTTATTCATTCATTCATTCATCTTCTACCGCTTTATATCCGATCTTCCCTCGGGTCACGGGGAGTCTGTGTCTATCTCAGGCGTCTATGGGCATTAAGGCAGGATACACCCTGGATGGAATGCCAACCCATCACAGGACACACACACACATTCACACACACATTCATACACTAGGGACAATTTTCCAAGGTGCCAATCAACCTACCGTGCATGTTTTTCAACCGGAGTAGCTGGAAATCGAACCCCCGACCCTGGAGGTATGAGGTGCTAACCTCTAAACCACCGTATCTCCATATGATCAAATCTTTCACTGACCTGATTGAATCACATAATTATAGTAAATAATGCATTTTATTGGCTGTAAATTATTAGCTGACCGAAACTGCTCGTCATCTCCAGGTGTCCAGGTCAGGTCATCTGAACAGAACTCTTCACAACTCTCTGCTCTCTCCTTCAGCCACTGCTCAGAACCTCGCGGTAACCACGGACTCTCAATTATCCTTCTCTTCTCATGCTAATGTGACTCGCTCTCATCAGTACCTTCTCTACATCATCAGGAGGATCCGAGCGTTTCTATCCACACAGGCTGCTCGGGTACTTGTTTAGTTAGATTGTAGCTCAAAACGCTATTCGTCCACGATCCGAACCGCAGCTGCCTGGAAAAGCCAAAAATGGACCTGCACCTTCTCAGTGAGCTCATCACTCAACACCTACCTCACCTCGCTGCCAGAGAGCATCTAGCACATCTCCACTGGTTCTCTCCACTGGTTCTCTCCACTGGTTCCACCTTCTCTCAGGGTTACTTTAAGGTCCTTCTAGGTTCTGGTACCGAGGTGGTGGAATGAACCTCCCCTAAAACGTCACTGTCTCGTCTTCAAGCGACGACCTTCCAGAAACACTTTTTTTACCTCAAAAAAAAAAAAAAAAACAACACAACAACAACAACAACAAAAAAAGCGCTCAAGTGAGTTGCTTGTATTTTAATATTGTAATCGATCGTACCGTCATTAAAAGTATGGAAAACAAACAAAAACAAAAACACCCAGCACATTATTTCCTGTGTCAGTGTGGCTTCCTATGGCACTGTGGCTTCCTATTTATTTTTTTGGATGGATGGATGGAGCACTTTTTGGATAAGGGCGTCTGCTAAATGCTGTAAATGTAAGCGTTTTAAGAAGGCGGGATTTTTTTAAGGAAGAAAAAGAGGAAGAGAAAAATGCACAGCAAAGAAAATGCACAGAAAGCATTACAGCACAGCATATTTAGACTTGAAGGTCACAGGCGCACATGACCAATCAGCTTTGGGTGTGGGTATGGGGTGTGGGTATGGGGTGAGGGGGCAAAAAAAAAAAAATGAAATATATGTTGGATACGGGGCACAGTGGCGTAGTGGTTAGCACGTTCGCCTCACACCGCCAGGATCCGGGTTCGATTCCCGTCTCGGTCATGTGTGTGTGGAGTTTGTGCATGTTCTCCCCGTGCCTCAGGGGGTTTTTCTCCGGGTTCTCCGGTTTCCTCCCGGTCCAAAAACATGCACGGTAGGTTGATTGGCACCTTGGAAAAAATTGTCCCTAGTGTATGAATGTGTGTGAATGTGTGTGTGTGTCCTGTGGATGGGTTGGCATTCCATCCAGGGTGTATCCTGCCTTAATGCCCATAGACGCCTGAGATAGGCACAGGCTCCCCGTGACCCGAGGGAAGATCGTATATAGCGGTAGAAAATGAATGAATGAATGAATATGTTGAATACGTCACTCCTTCTCCACACAGCGTAATGTCCTGTTAAATTATAGATATTGCCGCATTTTTATTTAGGAATTGATCGGCACGTTTGTCACAGATTTGATCACAAATGTTGCACTTACAAGTATAGAAAACAAACAAAAACAAAAACATCACATCATTTCCTGTGTCAGTGTGGCTTCCTATGGCACTGTGGCCTCAAAAACAGATAAAAAAAAATGTGCAAAGTGTGTCATGATCTTTAAACCTTTAATGCATGCAATGTATAAAAGACTGGAGCTCCATATGAATTATAATATGCTCCCTTTTTTTTTAAGGGCGTGTATCAGATCATATCAGGAACTCGCACTGCATCGGTGTATTATTTTCAGTGTTAGCAGCGTTTTACTGCTTCTCATTATGCTAATGTTGATATTTACTATGTAAATATATATAACTGTGTAGTGTTATTCATTCAGTGATGTCATGGCGGATGGGTGTTAACGATTGCATGCTTACGCTGTTTAAACAGCATAAAGAAACACGTATGATATTTAATCTATAAGAATTTGGGGCATGGGTATGGTGGTTTAGCAGTTAGCACGTTTTTAGCCTAACACACACGTTCGCCTCACGTCGCCAGGGTCCGGGTTCGATTCCCGTCTCGGCCATGTGTGTGTGGAGTTTGTGCATGTTCTCCCCGTGCCTCAGGGGGAGGGGGTTTTTCTCCCGGTTCTCCGGTTTCCTCCCCCCGGTCCAAAAACATGCACGGTAGGTTGATTGGCACCTTGGAAAATTGTCCCTGGTGTATGTGTGTGTGTGAATGTGTGTGTGTGTGTGTGTGTGTGTACTATGATGGGTTGGCATTCCATCCAGTAAATGTCCTGCCTTAATGCACGTAGAGATAGACACAGACACCCCGTGACCCGAGGGAAGATCGGATAAAGCGGTAGAAGATGAATGAATGAATGAATGACTACTTTTTGTGTACGTAAAATCTGAAAATGATACTTTTTATAAAGTGCACTTCAGATAATTATATTAGAATTCGAATTAAAGTCTACTTAAGTGATTTAGAGTACACTTTAATGCTAATATTTCACAACACAAGTGCATGCCTAAATACGTTTTTTTTTTTATGTACATCTCTAAATCAGTGCTTTATAGACGTACACTAGTTTCCTGGTATTGGCAAATACACTAAAGCACAAGAACCGATTTTAATTTCTACTTAAGTATGATACATACATTCATTCATTCATTCGTTCATCTTTTACCGCTGTATTCGATCTTCCCTCGGGTCACGGGGAGTCTGTGTCTATCTCAGGCGTCTATGGGCATTAAGGCAGGATACACCCTGGATGGAATGCCAACCCATCGCAGGGCACACACACACACATTCACACACACACATTCATACACTAGGGACAATTTTCCAAGGTGCCAATCAACCTACCGTGCATGTTTTTGGACTGGGGGAGGGGAAACCGGAGAACCCGGAGAAAAACCCCCCTGAGGCACGGGGAGAACATGCACAAACTCCACACACACATGGCAGAGACGGGAATCGAACCCGGACCCTGGCGGTGTGAGGCGAACGTGCTAACCACTAAGCCACCGTGCCCCTTACAAAAAGTAGTCCTTCAATACAGTTAAGCACACGTCTTTCCCACAAGAGTTACGTTGGAGATTATGGAGGGGGTGTAGCTCAGTGGTTTAAGGCGGTGGGTAAGTAATCGAAAGGTTGAGGGTTCGAGCCCCGCTATCGCCAAGCTGCCACCATTGGATCCTTGAGGCCCTTAACCCTCTGTGCTCCAGGGGGCGCCGTATCACGGCCGACTCTAACCCCAGCTTTTTGACTTTTTCACTGTAATGTATATGTGACAAATAAAGGCTCTTCTATGTGACAGCCTCATGATCTATAGGGAGGTGGTAACCCAATGGACCAGAAGATCGCAGGTTGAATTCCCACTGCCACTAGTGGGCCCTTGAGCAAGGCCCTTAGCCCTAAATTGCTTGTTTGTCGCTCTGGATAAGGGCGTCTGCCAAATGCCATAAATGTATGTAATTAGTGTATATTTGCTTTGCTTTGTCAGTACCTTTAGCAAATGCTCGTAATGCTGGGTGTAAAATGGTGCACACGCTTTTGCTCTCACCTACACACACACACACACACACACACACGCACAAATACAGCGTCTGCGAGAAGCAAACGTTCGGATAAAAGTTCTTTTTTTTTTCCCGTCTCCCAATAGTCGGTGCTGATTTTTGCAGGCGTTCACGAGGCGAACGGCACAGGAATGACGCAGCGTAGGAGGGAGCTGCCAAAGCGGCTGAACAGAGACCTTATTCTCACCCGACATCTCTGCCAAACTAGCTGTGGGTGGCAGTTGTGCTCATGGTACGCCAACACGCTGATCCAGAACCATCTATCCTGACCTCGCACGCATTCGCAGCCACGGCGGCGCGAGACGGCGAAACCGCTCCCGGATCGGGGGATTCGAGCGGAAAATGCCACGGCGACAGCAGGAGCTTCCTCTGGCAGAAGAAAAAGCATCAGGGACCGGAATCTTTCCGGGAAGGGTCTTCCACATTTCTGTCACGCGTTCCTGAAACACGCAACACACTTTTCATTTGCTTTTTGTTTTTGTTTTTGCCGTTTATAGAGCTTTTTGTATAAATTACTGATTTTTTTCATTATTCTTCATTATTATTGCTATTTAACTTTAAGACAAGGGGCACGGTGGTTTAGTGTTTAGCACGTTCGCCTCACATTGCCAGGGTCCGGGTTCGATTCCCGTCTCGGCCATATGTGTGTGTGGAGTTTGTGCATGTTCTCCCCGTGCCTCAGGGGGTTTTTCTCCGGGTTCTCCGGTTTCCTCCCCTGGTCCAAAAACATGCACGGTAGGTTGATTGGTCACCTTGGAAAATTTTCCCTAGTGTATGAATGTGTGTGAGTGTGTGTGTGTGTGTACTGTGATGGGTTGGCATTCCATCCAGGGTGTATCCTGCCTTAACCCCCATAGACGCCTGAGATAGACACAGACTCCCCGTGACCCGAGGGAAAGATCGGATAAAAGCGGTAGAAGATGAATGAATGAATGAACTTTTAGACATAATTTAGTTTCTTTAAATAACTCGCTCATAAAAATAAATAAATAAATAAACAACAACATTAGCAACAATAATTACCAGTTGCTTAATGATGGTCTACTATCGTCATATACAGTGACTTTCCCTCCCTCCCAGTCATGGCTGATTTTCACCCAGTCATCATTATCCATAAAACCAGACCCCTATTATTCATTAATATTCATTTTAATTGCCTTCGGATTGATGGGTCAAATAATTTACATGTTTTGGAAACCCATTTTGAGCTGAATGTGATATTTGGCTGATTTATAACGTGGTTAAATTAAAATAAGATTTTGACTATGAGATTTGCATTTGAGGGGGCACGGATGGTTTAGTGATTAGTACGTTCGCCTCACACCGCCAGGGTCCGGGTTCGATTCCCGTCTCGGCCATGTGTGTGTGGAGTTTGTGCATGTTCTCCCCGTGCCTCAGGGGGTTTTTCTCCGGGTTCTCCGGTTTCCTCCCCAAAAACATGCACGGTAGGTTGATTGGCACCTTGGAAAATTGTCCCTAGTGTATGAATGTGTGTGTGTGTGTGTGTGTCCTGTACTATGGGTTGGCATTCCATCCAGGGTGTATCCTGCCTTAATGCCCATAGACGCCTGAGATAGACACAGACTCCCCGTGACCCGAGGGAATGATCGGATAAAGCGGTAGAGGTAGAAGATGAATGAATGAATGAATGAATGGTGCAGCTTTGCTGCAGGAAGAAAGAGTTCATTTTTCACTCCTTATTTTAGGTGTGTAACATCTCAAATGTAGTAAACAACAGGTAAACATTCATTCATTCATTCATAAATAATGACATCATCCACCAGTCAACACCTCCTGGCCAATCAGAATAAAGACCTGAATAACGAAGCGCTTTATATACAATAAGGTGGGTAAAAAATGTTGTGAAGATCGATTGTAATTCTAAAAGAGGTGATGATACACAGTTTTGTCACGACTATATTATTCTATATAAGTGGAAATGAAGTGGCTGAGCAGGTCATGTCGGATAACATCAACCCTTAGGAAAGGTTTCAGCCACACACCTGATACTTCCTCTAAGCAGACATCAGGTGTTTATCAGCATGTCCTGGAATCCCGCCTGAGAAAGTGACTCAAAGTGGTGCGAGGTAATGCGCCCGGCTTTTAATTAATCGACCTGACGGGCATTGCCTAATGGAAAAATGATCGGTGAAAAGCTGCTCTCGGCCAAATCCGAAGCCGTAATCGCTTTTTTTTTTTTTTTTTTTTTTGGACCTGCGGTGGCGTATCCAAGTCACAAATTGAGTTTGGCGAAAGTGGCGCGGCTCGGCGCAGAGGTGAAGAGCACTTTAGCCGACCCGACATCAGGACGGGAAAAAAAAAAAAAAAAAAAAAACAACAAATGGGCTCCCCATGACTCGCACCCGAGAGGCTTCATTACCAAACCATTTCGACAAATGAACCCTCCGCTGTTTCCTGTCTGGGAACTTTATAATTCAATTAGCCTCATTTATCGATCGCAGACGGACGTTTAATGCTTCTCAGAGAGTGCGGCGAGAAATATTTATACACTGGAGTTCAACACAGCCATCAATCTTATGGGGGGGGGGGTTAAAAAAGAAAACAAGACACAGACACTGGGGTAAGTGATGAATGTCGAATATGGAAGGAAGGGAAAGCGCGTCTATGGGCATTAAGGCAGGATACACCCTGGATGGAATGCCAACCCATCGCAGGACACACACACACACACACACATTCACACACACACACATTACACATTCACACACACATTCATACACTAGGGACAATTTTCCAAGGTGCCAATCAACCTACCGTGCATGTTTTTGGACCGGGGAGGGAAACCGGAGAACCCGGAGAAAAAAAAACCCCCTGAGGCACGGGGAGAACATGCACAAACTCCACACACACACATGGCCGAGATGGGAATCGAACCCGGACCCTGGCGGTGTGAGGCGAACGTGCTAACCACGAAGCGTTCGCTCTGTAAGACCTTCTAAACGACATTAACTGGTGAGAAGTCATTTCGAGGCTCAGGAACTCGGGCGGCAGGGACATTACTTTGGGGTTCTGGAGTCAGCCAGGCTACTAGTAGGAAAATAAACAAACAAACAAAAACAAATCAATCCCTGTTTAGTTCCTGTAAAGGACGTGATAGGCGACACGGCTCCCCGGGGACTCACAGCGTGCAAATAATCCATCACCGCGATATTTCGAGCGCGTTTTATTCCACGGATTTATTCACATTTTTGGCAATTACGAGAAAATGTGCCTGTCCGGTCGGGGCTCGCCAATTAGGTCATGCTTTTAAAAAAAAAGGTCATGCGTGTTACGTTGCAATTCATTTAGTATCAACTATTAACCCTTCAAACCTCCCAATGGATCCGGCATTACTTTTTTCACCGCCAATACCTACACCTAGCTTTCACATTAAGCTTCAGTGCAGTCACTGAATTATTCATAGTTACTAAATAATGTAGTTTCATATAAATACCTGTAGATTAAACCTCGAGTCTGGGGACTAAAAGGAAATATAAATGTAGGGGTGTTTTGGGGGAGGGGGGGGGCACGGTGGCTTTAGCGGTTAGCCACGTTCGCCTCACACCGCCAGGGTCCGGGTTCGATTCCCGTCTCGGCCATGTGTGTGTGGAGTTTGTGCATGTTCTCCCCGTGCCTCAGGGGGTTTTTCTCCGGGTTCTCCGGTTTCCTCCCCGGTCCAAAAAACATGCACGGTAGGTTGATTGGCACCTTGGAAAATTGTCCCTAGTGTATGAATGTGTGTGTGTGTGTGTGTGTGAATGTGTGAGTGTGTGTGCTCTGCGATGGGTTGGCATTCCATCCAGGGTGTATCCTGCCTTAATGCCCATAGACGCCTGAGATAGGCAACAGACTCCCCGTGACCCGAGGGAAGAATCGGATAAAAGCGGTTAGAGGGTTAGAAGATGAATGAATGAATTAATGAATGTATTTAAGGTCACCGTATAATAAACAATAAATCAAAACAATAAATAACAGCAGAGAAAGAAGGAGAGAGTCTTTTGAATAGGTAGGTTTTTTTGTTGAACGTTAAATAGGGATAATGAAACGGCTGAAAGCGCTATGACCCATGGTTGTTAAGCGAGCTGTGGGTGTACGAAGACGACCCTGTGAGGAAGAGCGAAGGGTTCGAGAGGGTGTGTAGGGGTGAATGAGAACAGAGAGGGAAGTTGGAGCGAGGTTATAGAGACTTTTGTACATTAGAAGAAGAAGCCAATGAAGCTGTTGAAGAGATAAGGAGTAATGTGTGGAATAGATAATAATACGAGGAGTGATGCAACACCTTATAGGATAGTTTATACGTAGCATTAAAAAAAGACCAAAAAAAATACACAATGTTATTCATCCATTCATTCATCTTCTACCGCTTTATCCGATCTTCCCTCGGGTCACGGGGAGTCTGTGCCTATCTCAGGCGTCTATGGGTATTAAGGCAGGATACACCCTGGATGGAATGCCAACCCATTACAGTGCACACACACACACACACACACACACATTCATACACTAGGGACAATTTTCCAAGGTGCCAATCAAACCTACCGTGCATGTTTTTGGACCGGGGGAGGAAACCGGAGAACCCGGAGAAAAAACCCCTGACGCACGGGGAGAACATGCAAACTCTACACACACATGGCCGAGACGGGAATCGAACCCGGAGCCTGACGGTGTCAGGCGAACGTGCTAACCACTAAGGGTTTTGGGGCTCCCAGTGTTTTCGCTACTGTGGGAAACGGGTCTAAATGGGTCCCCTCAAAAAAAACGTCATTTTGTTGTCATGCTATATGTTGGGTTTGGTTTCCCGAATAATAAACATACATTTAGATCAATCATAGCTTCAAAACTGAACGTTGAATTTTCGTTTACATTAAACTTTTGTCTGTTCGCGAAGCCCCGGGGGCGCAAATTAACGGAGCGCATACACAATAATCTGCATTTGGAATGAAGTGTCCCTCATATGATCAGAGATGGAAGTGACATATAGGACCCCTGCTTGCAATTCTGAGGGACTCATTTGTTTTTTAATAGAACGTTCAGCGCCGGCGGGACGCCACGCTGTAATTGCCTTTCACGCGATCGTCACATTCAAACCATTTAATAACATTTTAGCCAACGATGCAAAGACGTGACGGCCGGAAATCACCCCGAGAGAACCATTTTACTCGTGCATTCCTCGCGCCTTTTTCTTTACGCGACTATGTATACCGTATCTCATCCGTGCAATCCATACATCATGCTTACAAGATTACCCTCAAGGCGCACGACAGCTCTCGCGCCTGCAGTCCGCGCTGGCAGTACCTGCCGCTGCTTTTAATTTGTCACAGCCAGACGATGGAAAATGTCACCGGCGCATACATTTGAATAATGCAGTCGTCATTACTGAAGCACCTTGATCCACTGCTCAATTTTAGGAGAAGGAATTTCTCTCTCACACACGAAAAGCCTCAAGGGCATATTTAAGGGTTAAAAACCATGCCAGGAGGGGCACGGTGGCATGGTGGTTAGCACGTTCGCCTCACACCGCCAGGATCCGGGTTCGATTCCCGTCTCGGCCATGTGTGTGTGGAGTTTGTGCATGTTCTCCCCGTGCCTCAGGGGGTTTTTCTCCGGGTTCTCCGGTTTCCCCCGGTCCAAAAACATGCACGGTAGGTTGATTGGCACCTTGGAAAATTGTCCCTAGTGTATGAATGTGTGTGTGTGTGTGTGTGCCCTGCGATGGGTTGGCATTCCATCCAGGGTGTATCCTGCCAGGGTGTATAATGCCCATAGATGCCTGAGATAGGCACAGGCTCCCCGTGACCCGAGGGAAGATCGGATAAAGCGGTAGAAGATGAATGAATGAATGAACCATGCCAGGACAAAATAACCCAATAACAAACAGAAACCAAACCTTTCGTCATGCATCATGCTAGTCATGCAAAAAAAATAAAAAAAGAAAGAAATCAACCTAATTAGCACTGGAGCGCGTTTTTAGCCGTGGGGACGAACGAATGAAATCACGGTGTTTTGTTAAATCGGAACCAATAAAAGAAACGGTGCTGTTAGAACCATGTAGTTTAGTTCTAGTTGGATTTGGTGCAGCGTAGCATGGCGTGTGAGCAGAAGGCTGAAAGGTCCAGCTGTGGTTTATACCCTGCCGAGAGATATAGAGCACATTTACATCATTTCCTGACGCTTGAGCGACCCTTTTTTTTTTTTTTACCCCAGAGATCAGATGAAAGCACCTGAACCACACTTTTAAGACTTCGAGAGGCCTGGTTTGGTAGTCAAGAGGAAATAAATAAGGGCCGACAAAAAAACAAACAACCAACCAATCAGATAACATCCGGACTGAATGGTTCGACTGTGATAGACCTTTGCATTGGAACTTTGCATGGTGGTTACTGTAGAGCACACGAGGTCAGTTTGGCTAACGACAATATCACCTGACTAAGACCGAACTTAGAACTTATTTCATTCACTTTCATGCTATAGTTACACTGTCGACTAGTGCCGCACCTTTAACAGTATGCCAATCATTCATTCATTCATTTTCTACCCCTCTATCCGATCTTCCCTCGGGTCACGGGGAGTCTGTTTCTAACTCAGGTGTCTATGGGCATTAAGGCAGGATACACCCTGGATGGAATGCCAACCCATCACACACACTCACATTCATACACTAGGGACCAAGGTGCTAAACCTTGGTCCCTTGGCCGCCGTGCATGTTTTTGGAGCTGGGAAGAAACCGAAGAACCCAGAGAAAAAACCCCTGAGCCACAGGGGAGAACATGCAAACTCACACACACAATATATATATATATATATATCTATATATATATAGATATATAGTTATATATAGAGGCATAAATATGATATATGACAATACATTGTTATTTAAAGATAGTTATATATATAGACAAATATATACACACAGATAGATAGAGGTGCGATATAAGAGACACACACAACGGAGCAAAGACGAGAGAGAGAGAGAGAGAGCTCTTAGAGAGGAGGAGAACTACAGACACAAATAAGAACATACAAGAAATATATATAGAAGGTTAACACAATATATATATATATATTTATATATATATATATATATATATATATTATATATATATATATATATATAGATATATAGATTCTATATATATATATAATAATCTATATATATATTATCTAATAAAATTTAAATAAAAAAAAATAATATATATATATACTATTAATATAGATATATATATCTATATATAATATATACACCCCTACACACAACACATATATATATATATATATATATATACTATATATATATATATATATATATATATATCTATATATAATATATATATACACACAAATACACACACACACACAACACAACACATTCATTCATTAATTCATCTTCTACCGACAAATATATCCGATCTTCCTCGATGGTCACGGGGAGTCTGGGGGTGCCTATCTCAGGCGTCTATGGGCATTAAGGCAGGATACACCCTGGATGGAATGCCAACCCATCGCACACAGCACACACACACATCCACATGGTAACGCACACACATTCATACAGTATAGGCCCAGACAATTTTCCCCAAGGTGTTTTCACAATCAACCCTACTGTGCATGTTTTTGGACCGGGGGATGGACCAACATGGTATAAGAACTAGGCAGTACAGAAAAGCCTAAATGAGAACTTCCCCCATGAGGACTCCGAACACGCCGGTGGGGATTTCCACGAAGGGGAGAACATGCAAAACTCCACACACACACATTCCCGAGACGGGAATCGAACCCGGATCTGGCGGTGGCGTGTGAGCTAGCGAACCGTGCTAACCACTAAACCAACCGGCGCCCCTTCACACATACATAGATATATATATATATATATATATATATATGTGCTTTTCAATTATTATCTTATTTAACGAGGCTGTGTCATATAAATTGAATCTCCAATTTCGATTTTCAAAAATTCGATTTTTGAATTTTGGATACAGAGTGAAAATGTGTGTGTTATTTGTACCTGTTTGTAGTCTGTGTCTATGTTTATTCGGTTTAAGGTGCTGGAATAAATTAGTCGTGCTTTAGTGACACCTTTACTTAGTACACTTTAGTCGCTACAAACTTTAGATAAATGTTACAGTGGGGCTTTGGTTTGTTGAACGCCTGAAGTTAAAACCCTGTGGCATTTCCATATGACTGATGAAACCCCGCCCCCTCTTGGAAACCAGCTCTTCGGATTTGTCAGAGCGCCGCCATGTTGTATTTGGCAAATGTAACGCGGGGCGAGAGACCAAACCAAGGTCAAACCAAGGTGAAATATTAAAATCCATTTTGGTGTTTTCAACATCGGCATAAACCATGAACTCGAGTAACGATTAATATACCGACTCTAGCCGTGCCTAATTAAATGAATGCAAATGTTCTACTCTACAAATATAAATTCAGCACGGTCACTAAGATGCATGTAGCTTCCTTGATAACCAATTAAGTTGACTGATGATGCCATTTATTATAATTACGATCGCGTATTGCTTTCTGAGACTTTGCAAAAGTGTCTACGACTAAATCTGAACTAGATTTCTCATTAATATAATGGGGGCGGGAAAATGAAATAATGGAGATCCTGCCATTATGGTTTGAAAACTCCTTTTAAAGACCAAATATTAAACACAATTTAGGATTTTTTTGTTGTGTTTATATCGAAATTAGGTAATAGCTCTGGATCAGAAGGTCACAAGTTCAAAATTTCTGTGCCACTAGTGTTGGGCCCTTGTGCAAGGCCCTTACCTGTCCAGTTGTAAGTTACTCTGGATAAGGGGGTCTACCAAAAGCCATTAATGTATAAGCTATTTCAGGGTGGAGTTTTCCTTTGAGGAAAACAGTTTAAATCATTCATTCATTCATCTTCTACCGCTTTATCCGATCTTCCCTCGGGTCACGGGGAGTCTGTGTCTATCTCATGGGTCATTAAGGCAGGATACACCCTGGATGGAATGCCAACCCATCGCAGGACACACACACACACACACACACACACACTAGGGACAATTTTCCAAGGTGCCAATCAACCTACCGTTCAAGTTTTTGGACCGGGGGAGGAAACCGGAGAACCCGGAGAAAAACCCTGAGGCACGGGGAGAACATGCACAAACTCCACACACACATGGCCGAGACGGGAATCGAACCTGGACCCCGGCGGTGTGAGGCGAACGTGCTAACCACTAAGTGTCCCCAGTTTAAATCATTTCACATAAATGTTAACATGAATACTCTTATCTCCAAGATCTTTCATGCAGCTTCATACTGATATCACGCAATACACGTGTACATGTTTGAGGGGAGGGGGGGGGGGGGGTTCTTTGAATGGTTTGGGGTTCCTGAAGGGAACTTGCCTATCTTGAACTTTTCTTAAATGACAGAATATGTTGAAAAGCACCAAGAGGACCAATATGGTCAATGTCCCAATGAGTACAATGAGTATGCAATGTACAATGTGTACTGTATGTATGTATATATATGATATATATATATATATATATATATATATATATATATTATTATAGTTCTATGTATATCTTTATATATATATATGTGTATATGTGTATATGTGTATATGTGTATATATATGTGCATATATGTGTGTTTACTATTGTATCCTATTGTGGCTGTAGAGACGGTGCTGAAAAAGTTGTAAAATTAACCCAAATAAACCACCAGAGCAAGATAATAATAATAATAATAATAATAATAATAATAATAATAATAATAAAAATAAAGCCCTTACAATTTAGTGAGCTTGTCAGAACAACAACTTTCATTTGTTATTCGTATTTCGAGGCAACATTCGACAGCCATGCCGAGCACCTCAATGATGTAACTACAACACACACCTCCTGTACTGAACTGGGGTGACTGGATGACCAATGAGATTTTAAAAAGTCAGGCTATGTGGAAAACCTGATGAAACCCAATGCAAAGCCTCCATAAAACTTTGACTAGTGGCCGTATTGCAGTTAAATATATATACAGAGAAAATAATTAACGGCAAAAGGACAGAAATCCTATTAGAGGATAGTAACATACTCGTTTGCTTCCGCCAAGTCTTTATTAATGCATGTAATTAGATACGTAGCTTGCTTTATGTTATTACATTAAATTACATGTACTACTACTAAAGTTTCAGCTTTATCGGGGTTTTCACTTGCCTAGTTATTACAGTGCCCCTGGATTCTTATATTAAAGGTGCATACACACCATATTTCTTACATTCCCTTTATTTATTTTGTAGGAAAATCTGGTTGAAAAGAAAATTGTTACAGTAAAGGAACATTCGGACCGAATGTTGGAGTAAATGTTCCTTTTCCTCTTTTAGAGGAAACCCAACAGCGATCGAGCAACAATCCCTAACATGTGCCAAAAGTGCATCAACAAAGGGCAATGCATTCATCCTGCTGCCCATAATGATCGTCTAGAGCTTTCCACCGTCAAAAAGAAAAGAAAATTAAATCATCGCGGGTGAAATGAATCTTGCATCTCCTCGCCTAAAGTTATAGATCTCCTCCCTTTCATTCATTCATCTTCTACCGCTTTATCTGATCTTCCCTCGGGTCACGGGGAGTCTGTGTCTATCTCAGGCGTCTATGGGCATTAAGGCAGGATACACTCCTGGATGGAATGCCAACCCATCGCAGGACACACACACACATTCATACACTAGGGACAATTTTTCCAAGGTGCCAATCTACCGTGCATGTTTTTGGACCGGGGGAGGAAACCGGAGAACCCGGAGAAAAACCCACTGAGGCACGGGGAGAACATGCACAAACTCCACACACACATGGTCCGAGACGGGAATCGAACCCGGACCGTGGCGGTGCCAGGCGAATGTACTAACCACTAAGCCACCGTGCCCCATCTCCTCCCTTTCATTTATTAAAAAACAGCTTGTCTGTACCTGCTGCTCATTGAGTCTAACTGCTCGGACCCTGAAGGTGCTGCTTTCAGCGTTAATTAATTGTAATCTTCCTCAATTTATTCCAGACAAAAGTGTTAAACAGCCCGTGAAATAAAGGAAAGGTGTTACTTAAAAGATACCATGATGTATACACGGTACCGCTCTCCCATACGCCTCAGACCTAGTTAATAAGCAGTCATGACCAACACTAGCACTGTAAAACAACCTTTTAAATGTGATGACCGGATATATACACATGCAGTATAATACACGACGCCATTAAAGGAATAAATGACCCTTGTTCGTTTAAATAAATATCCCTCGTGAATGTTTCGGGGGCCTGTGAGCCTCGGAAGGCCACATCCGCCCTGCTGTTCCTCCACCAGAGTCGCATCAGCGCTGATCGACGCGCAGATCGGATCGCATTAGGTGGCTGACATTTTGCCTTCAGCTAATGGGGCTATTAAAAGAACGCAGGCTGCCTCGGTGGCTTAGCGTCACGATAGAGATTAAAAGAAAGAAAGAAAGAAGGAAAAGACAAAACTATCACAGCTGCACTGACTCATCCTTTTCTTTTCTATGCCAGCCGAGACACAGCAGCAATGGGAAGGAGCAATAGAAGGGAGGGAGGTTTCTCTATACACAGATGTTGTGCCACACACACACACACAGACGCTTGCTAATGACCTTATCAAGATCAGGAATACGCAGACACCATCTAGCTTCACTGTGTGAGACATTTAAAAATAAAAAAAAGAGAGAGAGAGAAAAATTTCAATTCCTTTAAACTGTTCATATTCATGTGCTATTAAACAATCTTTGTTAAAAATATATGACTTGCTTAAACAAAGAGTTCAATACAAATCCAACATGCAACCCGGGCATCACAGAGACGGTCAGGAAAAAAACCAAATATTCCTTGGGATTTGTGTAGGCGAACACAACTGAAGGCAGCTGCATCAACCCACTGAGATATTTCACGTGATGTGGCTTTAAAAGTCGACACCACAGCGCCACCTATGGGCACGAGCTGAACTGGCGTGTTGAAAAGAAGGAACACGGGTGCACTTTTGTGAATTTAATAAGCAAAAAAAAAGAAGAAAAGAAACACAATACAAACCTATATGTTCTGTAAACAGCATCTATTAAATTAAAAATATGCGAGAATAAAAGTATTTTCTTCTATACAAACACAAAAGCTATTTCCTGATCATCACGCTATCTCACGCATTGAATAATAACATGACACCAAATGTAGCTTTCTTATTTACCTGTACTGTTGTAAACAATGACCATGTTGGTCATGTAAACAAAGAGGGGAGGGAGGAAAAAAAAAATAAGGAATATGAAATTTCAGACTGAGATGCAAATAAAGAAAGGTAAGAAAGCAAAAAAATAAATAAAAATAAAAGATTTTTGATAAATGATGGATCCTCAATCATCTCGTTCTGGGCTCTTGCTTCTGCCAGACGGGGATCGACTGTAGGGGGAAAAAAAAAAAAAAGAAGATAATTATTATAAGAACAGACAGGTGGTTTAGAGTGTGCATGTAAAAAAAAAATATATACAATAATAAAATAAATAAATAAATAACTCTCCCATCATTCTATTGCGGAAAACCTTTTGAGTGAAGACCTTTGTTTTTTTATTATTATTTTCTTTCCTTATAACTCAGGAGGGGTCTGCCTCTAGCCCCTGCAACATTATAAAGTGTGTCATGCAATACAGACAATCTGATTTTACAGTTCTTTTCAATTTTATACCTCGGAGCCGAGGAATTCTAATATCTGTCTGGTGATGATTAATTTTCTGTAACAGCAGCTTTTGACAGTAGTTCAAACTGCAAATCCCTAATGTAGATTAAGGCTATTTTTATACAGCCTTTATAGGGTAGACACTTCATCTGATCTTAAACTTAATAATAAAAAATGGATTCAAACATTTACGACATTTAAGAGATAC
>JACRUU010000023.1:13459639-13469639 GCA_030449085.1 Kryptopterus vitreolus
GTGTCTACATTAGGAATATTACAATCCAAATATCCTTTTTTTATTGTTTTTTTTTTTTATATCTTATCATATCATCTGCAGTGAGGTTGCGCAACATGCCAAAGGCCGTCGGTAAAACTCGATATAAATACATATTGGAACATTCTGATCATGCGTTATATTTATAAACAACCACACCCACATACACACTCACCTCCTGCCTCGGCTGCGACTCCGAGAGCGAGAATACCTCCTTCCACGAGAGCGCGATCGAGAACGAGACCTGCCCGATCCGCGGGAAAAAAAAGGGGCGCGGTGGCGGAGGCGTGGATGAACGTGTGCAATGGGAAAGAAAAGGCTTTCAGTAAATGCTTTACAGAGAAAACCATGAGCAAGACATAGAGAAACTATTTCTGTCTCTGCACCACTTCCTACATCTGTGTACAGTATTCTGCACCTCTGCCACTGGCCTTACCTAGCATCAACGCAAAAAAACTAAAATTCACTACAGTAATGCACTATATTACTTACAGAAGTCAACTTATTTATTTATTTATTTAAATCTCATTGTGGGTTTTTTTTTTTTTAACAGGACCCCTGAATAAAGAAGGTCTTTCTCATACCTAACCAAAAAAAAAAAACAAACAAACCAACAAACAAACAAAAAAGACATTTTACGACATTACATATTACTTTGGACTCATTTCAGGCAGAGAAAAAGAGGGGAAAAAAAAAAAAAAAAAAAAGAGAGAGAGAGAAAGACACATTAATTGGTACTTAAAATAAACCTTGCAAGTTTGCAGGTCGACCCTCTTTGGAACCGAGGTCTAGCAGATCTAGGCGATCTAGAAGTATCTATCATCGGTCGACCTCTGCATCTAGTCGTGTTCTTCGCTTTTCTAACGATGATCGCACTGACAGCCAAATCGCTTGATTGAGACTTGATAGAAGTGTGCGGAGTGCTTTGTCTGGCGAGGTCTCGGCGTTCTCGTTAGCAAAAGCGTGGGCCCGAATTGATAGTGAAATTGGCTCAGATTGCCGATCAGTCGGGTTTGGAGTTGGGAGGGAGGAAGGAAGGGGAGGAGGGGTGGGGTGGGGCACACACACACACATATACATTACTACACACACACACACACACACACACACACACACACTTATGTGTCCCCAAATGAAAGGATTTGCTGCAGGTAGAAGTAGCAGGAGACTTAGAGAGAGAGAGAGAGAGAGAGAGAGAGAGAGACAGAGTCTGGCTGGTCACGCCCTGGTCAAAGCAGGACCGTAAGTGTGGCATTTGCTAGAAGATTCACGAAATCGTAAAGGCTCGTGACACTCGGAATCAAACGACGAAACCTGAAAGGTTTTGACCAGTCGTTAAATAAAATCGCACACAACATTTGAGCATTATATTAACCTTGAAAGTAAAACAAACAACATTGATATAGCTATATATATATATATATATATATATGCATGTATATAGTGGTTCGCCGATATATTGGCTTGTTACTAAATCCCCCCCAAATCATCATTAGATGATTATAAAGGGTTTTTTCCGCACCATTTGTTTTGAATGTTCAATAGAAAAGGCAGGCTTTTATTTTTAAGGCCAACGCCTATCCAATCGTTCGTGTTCCTGCCATGAGGAAGGTCTAAAACTGGTTTCTTTAGTATCTTTACATCATAAATATGAGTTCCTAACAATACTGTATGATGTAATACTGCTCACATGCTTCACAAACAATCTATATATATATATATATATATATATATATATATATATATATATATCCATGTAAAAACAAATCGGTCGACCTATATATATATTTATATATATATATATATATATATATATATATATATATATATACAGGAGCCAAACAAGGAGAAAATGAGAGCAATATCAGAAGTTTAAACAATAAAGAGACATGTATGCACGCCAGTGTAGTGAGCTCGAAGTGTAGAGATTTGTATAATAAATATCATCGGATATTATATTTACATTAACTCAAGCAGTACGTTACACGTTACGCGTGTGCGGCGTTCCTCGTTGGCTACTCGTTAACGTGTAGAATTGTTGGTGCTCTGGCGGTTCTTTACCTGCTCCGTCTGCGGCGGCTGTAGCGGTGACAGTCGTACGCGTAATGACCCTTCTCGCCGCACTCATAGCAGCGGTCGTTAGGGTCGAAGGGGCGCCGAGTGGGTGGGCGGTCGTAACGGGAGCGGCGCGGCATACCTGTCGATAGCTCCACGCGCACGCGGCTCCCACAGATCACTCTGGAAAACGGACAACCGAGCACGATGATATAAAATGACTGTATATGTTTAAGACGAAATAAACGCTTAATTTCCGAACTGCTAGCAAGTTTTTCCTCTTAATATCCAGAATCGTATCGTTTGAAAATGATGATGTTGACGTTAGCAAATGTGGGCTGCTGTTAATTATTTAGTTGTGTTAAATAAAGCCTTGCAGAAAACTACTGTCGTCGTGTGATACGGGGCTTGTTAGTCGATGATTAATAACAGACCAGTCGCTGTCATATAATGACAAACACTGTTCGCTACATAATAAGAAAGCTGACATTTCGCTTCGGAATAATTGCCATAATTAATCATGAAAGAAAGCAAACAAATCAATAAATCAATAAATCAACCCGTCTTCTACAAAAGACCGTTGTTCTGCACACAAACGAACCTCGCAATGACAAAGTGACTCGTGCGGAGCTCCCACATACTTGCCATCGAGGCCGCGGACGGCGTCCTCGGCGTCTCTCGGATCGTCAAACTCCACAAAGGCGAATCCTGGAGGGTTTCTTGCAATCCACACAGTTCTCAAAGGCCCATAATAACCAAACGCCCGCTCAAGTTCGCCTTTTCCTGCACCGGTGCCCAGATTCCCCACATAAACTTTAGTCTCTAAAAAAATAAATATAAATAAATAAATAAATAACAATAATAATAATAATCATAAAATGCTGTCAGGGGCACGGTGGCTTAGTGGTTAGCACGTTCGCCTCACACCGCCAGGGTCCGGGTTCGATTCCCGTCTTGACCATGTGTATGTGGAGTTTGCATGTCCTCCCCGTGCCTAAGAGAGTTTTTCTCCGGCTTCTCCGGTTTCCTCCCCCGGCCCAAAAACATGCACGGTAGGTTGATTGGCACCTTGGAAAAGTGTCCCTAGTGTGTGTGTGTGTGTGTGTGTGTGTGTGTGTGTGTGTGTGTGTGTCCTGTGATGGGTTGGCATTCCATCCAGGGTGTATCCTGCCTTAATGCCCATAGACGCCTGGCACAGGCTCCCCGTGACCCGAGGGAAGATCGCATACAGCGGTAGAAAATGAATGAAGGAATGAAAATGCTGTATTTCGGTCTGGTCTAAACTCTAAGCCTAGTCTAGACCCTAGTAAATCTGACTAACAACGAATCCAAGCATGATGTCGATGTAAACGACAAGTGCAGATAAGAGTGAATCTGGGCCCTTACAGATGTTCATCCGTGCAAATGTGATCCTTCTGCATAACTGCCAGCTGCATGAAAATGATCACCAGTGCCCGAGTAGTTTAACGTGCTCAACCCTTTCTAAGTAGCAGATGTCACCGTGCCTTGCCCACGGTCACATGCACAAATGTATTTTTAGCACGGCACAGAATCTAATGCTAAATTTGAAGTGCAATAACAACATGCCACGTCAGCAACAAAGATGAGCCGAAAGAAATAAACCTGATCTCCACCTGAGCCCGCTGTTGTTGCTTGTGACCTTTACTGGTATACCACATTAAAGCCAGTTCAATTTATAACATTAAGCCATAAAGATAAAGGTAAATTATAGCTGTGACAAAGTAATACAAGAGAAACGTTCCTATAATACTACAGCATTCAAGCAGTCACGCAAAACAGGGCCGAAAAACCTGCACAAGTCTGTGAAGAAGCACGTTCGCCTCACACCGCCAGGGTCCGGGTTCGATTCCCATCTCGGCCATGTGTGTGTGGAGTTTGTGCATGTTCTCCCCGTGCTTCATGGGGTTTTTCTCCAGGTCCAAAAAACATGCACGGTAGGTTGATTGGCACCTTGGAAAATTGTCCCTAGTGTGTGAATGTGTGTGTGTGTGTGTGTGTGTGTCCTGCGATGGGTCGGCATTCCATCCAGGGTCTATCCTTAATGCCCATAGACACTTGAGATAGGCACCCCGTGACCCGAGGGAAGACTGGATAAAGCGGTAGAAGATGAATGAATGAATGAATGATAGTATTCCACTCATTTAGGGGAACTTGTTGTTTGTGGATGTAGTCCAGTAAAAATCCCAACATGAAGCAGAAATATATTTAATCTTAAAAAATTGTCGGCGTTTATGTAAATAGTAAACAAGTCACCTGGTTAAAAAACAACAACAACAAGGCATGAGGTGCAGAGAAGCCCATCGGAGCAGGCATGTTTTCCCCGGCGAGGTGATCGTGGCCTTCGTATTTTCTGCAATGTCAGACGGGAGAAGGCAGCGGCATATCTGAGCCATTTAATGGCAGCAAAAGAGGCATGATGTTTTTATCCATTAAAAGCAAACATCATTACCGCTTTAATCAAGACCGAAGCCAAGGTGACAAGGTGCAACAAAAGCCATTGATCGCAGTGGGATTTCGCAAAATCTGGCAACACTCCGCTTCACTCGGTGGGC
Source organism: Kryptopterus vitreolus (assembly GCA_030449085.1). NCBI lineage: Eukaryota > Metazoa > Chordata > Actinopteri > Siluriformes > Siluridae > Kryptopterus > Kryptopterus vitreolus. The sequence continues at coordinate 13,464,286 of JACRUU010000023.1, forward strand.
AAAGTGGCATCTCGCCAACAGGCAGCAACCAAGAAACTATACTGAGCCATATGGCTGGGATTTGTGCGTGTGCCAAATGCCACTGAATAACAACATTTACAGCCCCCTCAAAGAGAATGATGAAACTGTCCTGGCAACTCGAGCTCCTAAACCTGGCAGCAGACGCGAAACTGTGCAAGCACAAACACAATATCTAGCCAGCAAAACAGTCTTGAGATGCGGATGCCTACGGGCTCCATCAAACTCGACGAAAGATGAACGGCATGTAAATGAGGAGCACCAGTAAACGAGAGCTGCGATGTTCGTTCATTCATTCATTCATCTTCTAGCGCTTTATCCGAACTTCCCTCGGAAGTCACGGGGAGTCTGTGTCTATCTCAGGCGTCTATGGGTATTAAGGCAGGATACACCCTGGATGGAATGCCGACCCATCACTCACACACATTCATACACTAGGGATATATTTTCCGAAATACCGAATAAGACAGGGCGGCACTCTGACAAATCAGAAGAGCTCGTTTAAAAGAGGGGCGTGGCTTCATCTGAAATGGTTCTGGTTTGCAGCTTCAGGCGTTCAACAAGCCAAAGCCCCGCTGTAAACATTATCTAAGTTAAGTTAAGGTGAATGTACAAACTGAGTAGGGGGGGGCACGGGTGGCGTAGTGGTTAGCACGTTCGCCTCACACCGCCAGGATCCGGGTTCGATTCCTGTCTCGGCCATGTGTGTGTGGAGTTTGTGCATGTTCTCCCCGTGCCTCAGGGGGTTTTTTTCTCCGGGTTCTCCGGTTTCCTCCCCCGGTCCAAAAAACATGCACGGTAGGTTGATTGGCACCTTCGAAAATTGTCCCGTGTGTGTGAATGTGAAGTGTGTGCCCTGTGATGGGTTGGCATTCCATCCAGGGTGTATCCTGCCTTAATGCCCATAGACGCCTGAGATAGGCACAGACTCCCCGTGACCCGAGAGATCGGATAAAGCGCTAGAAAATGAATGAATGAATGAAAAGTGCTGAGTAAAGTAAAGGTACAACTACAAGCACCACAAACAAACACACCCGTTGTTGAATGGGGTAAAACATTTGAGATAAACATGACAGCGGAAGCCCCAAAACACCGGGGCTAAACACACATTTTTCCTCCACTGTATCCAAAATCACAGAGGGTGTAAGCTCAGTGGTTTAAGGCGCCGGGTTACTGATCGGAAGATCAGGGGGTTCGAGCCTGGTAATGCCAAGCTGCCACCCTTGGGTCCTTGAGCATGGCCCTGTGTGCGCTGCAGGGGGCGCTGTATCATGGCACTCTGAGCCCAGCTTCCAAACAAGCAGGGATATGCGAAGAAGGAATTTCACTGTGCTGTAATGTACAGTATATATATATATATATATATATATATATTATATATATATATGACATTCTATTCTACATGGTTAAACATGGTTCCATAGTTTCGACACAAAGAAGAAAACTTTACATCTTCTATCACTGTAAATAAAGGGAATGTAAATATATAAATATGTATACTAAGTGTTAAAGAAAAGATGATTTGAAATGAATATGAAAGTCCCAGGATGAAGCCAGACATTATGATTACAGCAGCAGTTACTGGGTAGAGTGCAGTACGTATCATCTGCAGTACATACTCAATTAAAAAAAGGGTATTATTATTATTATATTCCGCGTTATTATGCGTAATAATTTACACTTATGCAGGTACAATTATCGGCTTGGAAATAAGCATTAAAAATAGATACAAGTTGTGTCAAAATGGCGGCGCTGTATTGATAATAGAATTGCTAATAAATATTACTAAACAATGACTAGTTATTATATCTATTTACGATATAGAATTAAGATTTTATTTTGTATATATATTTTTATTTATATATATATATATATCGTTGTAGTCATTTTATTTTGTAGCAAAGGATTTAGCTTGTACGCTATTCACTGACTTTCGGAGAACACCGTGCGCGCCATGATGTTGCTACCCGGATATTGTTGATGTTTGTTTATTTATTTATACGCCCTAGTAAATACGCTACGTGATATTTACACGCCAGCTTACCTCCTCCGTGCCGACTGTATCTGGACATCTCACGACCTAAACGTCACGTCTGCTGGATGGGGGGGGGGGGTGGAGAATTACAGAATGACAGCTGGAAACGGAACCATCAAAGGGATCCGTGTGCCACATTTAAAAGTGTCCGTGCGCTTTTTTTTTTGTAGTCATTAGTGTAGCGTTAGCCCACTCATAATGTATGACATGGAGAGCTTAAAAACTCAATATCCCACAATTCTCTTCTCGGGCATGTCCAGCTTCCGGTGCGTTCAAAGTTGTCAGCGGTGATCGTTTTTAACGGGTAGATTGTGGTGTTGTTGTTTTTTTATGGCTCATACAGAAATAAAGGTTTTGTTGTTATTGTGATTTTATTAACACTTGTTTGTTTGTTTTAATTCATTGATATTTCTCCAGGTGAAATATGGCGGACTGGTGCAGTTTGTTGCCGCAAGAGTGGGTTAAATTTGTGAACCAGGAGGTGAAAGTGACGGTGGAGGATAAACAGCAGTATGAAGGCGTTGTGTTCACTGTGGATCCTGTTTCTGCCAGGTAAAAACACCCTGACACACGTGGAAAACAATGATAGTGATTGTTGCATGTTCTCCCCGTGCCTCAGGGGGTTTTTCTCCGGGTTCTCCGGTTTCCTCCCCCGGTCCAAAAACATGCACGGTAGGTTGATTGGCACCTTGGAAAAATTGTCCCTAGTGTATGAATGTGTGTGTGTGTGTGTGTGTGTGATGGGTTTTAAACACTATAAAATAAATGTTTTAATTATTTTTGTTCCGTTTAGTAATCGAATAAATAAATAAAATACATTGGTTAAATTAAATGAAAAAAAAAAATGTGTATAAAATTCGTTAGACCCCCGTCCGATCAATACACTTGTGTACAGTAGTGTGTGTGTTTTGCATTTAATATTTAATTTTCTAAAGGTTTACGTAACTCTTACACTCCCAATATACATAGAAAGTTGCTTTCACATAGGCAAAAGTATTGGGACAGCTGACTTTTCCAACCCTGTAAGCACCACAAAATTACACACCCACGTTTTTATAAACTGTGTTTGAATGCAGTAGCACGAAATTTTCACTTCACTTGAACTAGGAAACCTAAACCTGTGCCAGCATGTACAGGTTCGATATGGCTTGGTATGTAATTTAAAAGATTCCATATGGCTTAGACTGGGGCACGGTGGCTTAGTGGTTAGCACGTTCGCCTCACACCGCCAGGATCCGGGTTCGATTCCCGTCTTGGCCATGTGTGTGTGGAGTTTATGCATGTTCTCCCCGTGCCTCAGGGGGTTTTTCTCCGGGTTCTCCGGTTTCCTCCCCGGTCCAAAAACATGCACGGTAGGTTGATTGGCACCTTGGAAAATTGTCCCTAGTGTATGAATGTGTGTGTGAGTGTGTGTGTGCCCTGCGATGGGTTGGCATTCCGTCCAGGGTGTATCCTGCCTTAATGCCCATAGACACCTGAGATAGGCACAGACTCCCCGTGACCCGAGAAGATCGGATATAGCGGTAGAAGATGAATGAATGAATATGGCTTAGACTAGTGGTCACTAGTCTAAGCCATATGGGTTAGACTAAGCCACTAGGGTTGGCATTCCATCCAGGGTGTATCCTGCCTTAACGCCCATAGACACCTGAGATAGACACAGACTCCCCGTGACCTGAGAAGATCGGATATAGCGGTAGAAGATGAATGAATGAATGAATGTTGGAGTGATTATTTTAGTGATGACACCGAATTTGATGGGGAGGTCACGTGGTGTTTACTATCAGGTGGGGAGGGGGATCAACAAACTTTGTTCAAATGTTTGTTTTTGGCTGATAAGAACAAAATCAAATTTGTCACATACACAGTACGATATGCAGTGAAATGCTTAGGCAACTGCCCTGACCTTAAAAACAAGACTATTTAAAGGAATAATATAAAATAAAATAAAAAATATAAGGAAGTTACTTAACTGAGAAAGAGTATTACTTAAATGAGAAATGTAAATAAAATCTAGCTGTACAAATAGAAAATTGTGAGAGTGGAGTAAACGTAAGGGAACGGAATGTCCAAATGTGTGCAAACATGCAGTAAAGTGACATATTTAAAGTGTCATGTCCATGAATGTGCAGTGACCACTAGTCTAAGCCATATGGAATCTTTTAAATTACATACCAAGCCATATCGAACCTGTACATTGCTGGCACAGGTTTAGGTTTCCTAGTTCAAGTGAAGTGAAAATTTCGTGCTACTGCATTCAAACACAGTTTAACGTGGGTGTGTAATTTTGTGGTGCCCACAGGGTTGGAAAAGTCGGGCTGTCCCAATACTTTTGCCTATGTGAAAGCAACTTTCTATGTATATTGGGAGTGTAAGAGTTACGTAAACCTTTAGAAAATTAAATATTAAATGCAAAACACACACACACTACTGTACACAAGTGTATTGATCGGACGGGGGTCTAACGAATTTTATACACTTTTTTTTTTTCATTTAATTTAACCAATGTATTTTATTTATTTATTCGATTACTAAACGGAACAAAAATAATTAAAACATTTATTTTATAGTGTTGTAAAAAAAAATAATTATATATAATAATTAACCATGCATTCATTCATTCATCTTCTAGCGCTTTATCCGATCTTCCCTCGGGTCACGGGGAGTCTGTGTCTATCTCAGGAGTCTATGGGCATTAAGGCAGGATACACCCTGGATGGAATGCCAACCCATAACACACACACACACACACACAAACACACACACACACACATTCATACACTAGGGAACAATTTTCCAAGGTGCCAATCAACCCTACCGTGCATGTTTTTGGACCGGGGAAGGAAACCGGAGAACCCGGAGAGAAAAAAACCCTGAGGCACGGGGAGAACATGCAAACTCCACACACATGGCCGAGACGGGAATCGAACCCGGACCCTGGAGGTGTGAGGCGAACGTTCTAACCACTAAACCACCATGCCCCCTACCAGACATACAAATATAAATATAATATATATATATATATATTTATATATATGTTATTTGTTTTTTTTGTTTTTTGTGACTAATACAAATTCTGTTCTCACACAAGCCTAGTCCTTGTGACGTTCGAGGAGAAACGAAGTGCCTCTGTCAAGGTCGTCCTGGGTCACGCGGTGAGAGACGTCCAGCTCATCGGGGCAGGAGATGAAGACACGGAGAGGAAAATGAAGTCTCTATTTCTACCTGCTGGCAGTCAGGAGTTCAGCACTGAGCAGCTGGAGGAGCGTAAGCAGGAGCTGCGAGCGTGGCTGGAGAAGAA
>JACRUU010000023.1:13474639-13489639 GCA_030449085.1 Kryptopterus vitreolus
CAACATTCGATAACGAAGCCCCTTTCTTGGGATTCGGATTACACGTTTGTGGACATGTTGTAGACTGGGACACGTTACCTTGGAGGGTGAGGATTCTGCAGGAGCGGATTCGGGACGCCGCCGTGGCGGGACAGGAGGAGGGGACAGGGGGGTCATCTGTGCACCTGTGGAAACTCACCATCGAGGACACAGATGATGACCCTGAAAACAAAACAAAAACAAAAAACACACAGAAGAGACAAAGACGTAAGACCACAAAATCATACTTCAGAGATTTAACTATGAACGGATGAGACACTAAAAGCGTGAACTACACATCAAGACACAAATCATGGACGGATGAGGACCCGTTACCCCAAATCCTCACCCCATTTTTTTCATTACAATCATGTGGACAATGATCTTGGAAAGGGAGGGGGGGAGGGGGACGGGGACGTGGGGGGACAAACAAACTAACAAAAAAAGAAATGATGTTTTAGCTCGCATCTCTATAAAACAGCATGTGAAAGATTTCCCAGCTCTGGTGATTAAGAGACAAAAACGAATGTGATGGAAGTGTGATTGTGAAAGGGGGATGAGAGAAAGTGGAAAAAGGTATAAGAGGGCTTATACTAACGTGGGCCATGAGGCAAAGCAACCGGGGCAAAAATGGTGTCGCTGTCTGGCAGCAAAAAGAAGAGAGAGAGAGAGAGAGAGAGAGAAAGAGAGAGAGAGAGAGAGACATGCTGAGAAAAGGAGCATCGACTACATACTACACAGACGAGGGAATTTAACCAAATCTGGCAACCCTCACCATTGTATTCATTCTCATGCCAAAATATCCTTTGTGAAGTTGTGTATCATTTTTGCCTGGTAGTTTACAACCCCCCAATACACACACACACACACACACACACACACACACACACACACACACGCCTCACAACCGCATCCAGGTCATTACAGCTGTTAAGTGTTATTCTGACTAAATGTAATGTAAAATCCATTATCATCAATCTACCAATCAATGAAGGACTGGAAGGCAAAAAAAAAAAAACCCTTGTAAAGAGAGAAAGACAGGAAGCCGTTACAGAGAAAGGGAGAGAAAAACAATTTGGGTGCTTAGAGACAAAGAGAGAAAAGCAGAAAAAGAAAGACACACACAGACATACAAACAGTCAACACACATACAGTATCAGGACTGTTCAAACAGGCGGCCCCTGCTGAGGTCATTTGTTCCGGCCCTATAAATATCCTAGTGTGACAAATACGCATCTAGAATAAAGTTTATTTTAGTCGGAAAACTAAAATATAGTCATTTGTGACTTTGCTTCTGTTCAATACGAGAATGAGCTGTGGACGTTATGTTAAAGCGAGTGGCGCCCTCTCTGGTGAGACGCGATAACTGACATGATCGATGACTGTTCATTTCTTTCGTCCCATTTTCCCCCCACAAAAAAACCAGTGTTAAAACACGAACCCTACTACAGCCTCGTTACACAAAATGTCTATGTTGTAAAAAATAAGTATACAACATAATGTATGTACTTGTTTTGCATGTTGTGCATCTGCAATACACGTGGTGTTGTTGTTTATGCGGTTTCAAATTACAACTATGAACTTGTTTGAAGGTTGAAAAGCCTACTTAAGAAATGCACTGATTTTGTTATGCTTCAAATTACAGCATATGTTTTTTTTTTTTTTTTTTGGGGGGGGGGGGGGGGGGGGGGGGGGGGGGGGGGGGGGGGTAAGCAACACTGTGTGTAGCTTCCAAATACGACTGTAAACATGTTTTAATGTACATAAAAACCTACTTGGATGTCTTTAGGGCATACGGGCTCTTATTATTGTTATATTAATCTCTCCCACCCCTCATTTGGGATACTTTTCATGAACTGGACCCCCCCCCTCCCCATGATAAACTAATTGAATAGCACTGATGTAGTGAGATAGATATTATATATATAATATATATATATATATATATATATATATATATATATATATATAGATATATATATATATATCGGGGGGCACGGTGGTTTAGTGGTTAGCACGTTCGCCTCACACCGCCAGGGTCCGGGTTCGATTTTTTTTTTTCCCCCGTCTCGGCCATGTGTGTGTGGAGTTTGCATGTTCTCCCCGTGCCTCAGGGGGGTTTTTCTCCGGGTTCTCCGGTTTCCTCCCGGTCCAAATATACATATATATACATGTGTGTGTGTGTGTTTATGTGTGTGTGATATATATATATATATATATATATATATATATATATATATATATATATATATATATATATATATATATATATATATATATGAAATGACAAAGACACCAATAGAGAAGAAAAAGGGTGATCTCTCTGAGAACCAAACTATTGTTTGTTCTCGTTCTCTAGATTTTGTTGTTACACACAACACACACACACACACACACACACACACACACACACACACACACAAAGAGAAACACGGTTGTGAAGTACACGTTTGGTAAAAACAGCCCCTAGATCAGTGCTGGTTAAATGTTGAATAAAAAGTATAACTTTATTCGTCCATCTCAAACAATCCACCGAGCGGCAGGCGTGTAGACTAAACATCCTGCACCTATAAATAACAACCAAATGGAAAAAAGGTAAATAAAAATAACTAAGTAAATAAGCAGGATTGTGCGGGTGTATATGACGTACTGGAGTGGAAGGGGCTGGAGGGACCTTGCGGAGAGTCGAACACACTGCAGAGGTCCGTGGAGCTGGATGCTGCCGAGGCGGGTGGGGGCGTGAGGGGGGTTCGGGGCGAGTTGGGCGCAGACGCTGCGCAGCTCTCTGTCTCGCTGTCCGGAATGCGACTGTAGCTGATCTTCCTGGGCTCGTTCTGCAGGGGTGTCGGGTGACGCATGGTGCCCGGGCGACTGGAGGACGGTCGTACGCCAGGAGATTTCAGCGGGCAGCTGTACTTCTTAGGCTGTTTTTGGGGGGGGCGCAGGAAGCAGATTTTATACTGTATTCTTTTAGAGGGAAACATAATTCTGCTGAACATCTTAATGTAAATATTAAAGTGAAGTAGGAAAGAGCTTACGAATCGGGGTAGGGATCGTGCGTTGCGAGGCTCGATCTCTAATGACTTGTTGAAAAGATAGTCTGTAAACTCCTTCTCCGTCATGTCCAACATCGGGTTCAGGTTCTCAAAGAATCTCTGAAAAGAACGCGGCGGGATGAGATTTTATTCACTTTATTTTAATACAATTATTGGAATCGTCCATTTTAATACTTTATTTTATGCCTTATAAGCAAAAAACATTACTTCACAAAAAACATCCTCACAATATTATATATACTTATATATACACAAATATTTACTTGTGCGTGCGTGTGTGTGTATATATATATATATATATACATATATATACATATACATATAATCCATATATATAGAGAGATAGAGAGAGGTGTGTTGGTGTGTGTGTGTGTGTGTATAGATATATCTATATATATATATATTAGAGAGACAGATAGATGTATGTATGTATGCATGTGTGTATATGTGTGTGTATATATATATATATATATCTATTATATATATCTATATATATATATATATATATATATATATCTACACACCCACCACACACCACACACAAACACACACACACACACACACACACACACACGTGTATAGATGCTCTATCGATAGGCGATAACGAGAAATGAATGTATTTAAACTTGCCTCCGGATTTAATGTATTTAATAATGTAATAATCAGTAGTTTAATATGCATGTAGCTGACAGATTAACCCGAATTTCCACTGCATGTCCGATGGTAAAAGGAAAACCGACCCGTATGTCGCTTTCGTCCCGTAGGCAGTACGGCTGGTTCTGGTACTGCTGGATCTCTCCGGTGATCTCGGCTACTTTCCGCCGCTTACTGAAGTTGATCAGCTCTTTGCCGTGTCTCTTCAGGAAGTCAGGGTTGCCTTCTTCCGTTTTCAGGATATTTGTTAAATATATACCTGAACACAGACACGTAGGAATACGATTAAACTGACCTCTAAAAAACAAACAAACAAACAAACAACGAATCTATTGCTCAGGAATATAAGCAAAAAGCATACCAAAGAAGGGCACACATGGTGGATTAATGGACCTGAGTTTGGCCAAATACTTCTTATAATGGTCCTCGCTGAGTTCATGAGCCTCTTCTAGAATCTTCCTCTGTCGGCTCGGGATTTGCTGCACGAAGCGGGTGGGAAAAAAACGAGCGGACAACCGTTATCTAGACTGCGTGTTTATTTCAACCAAGTTTGGCATTCTAGCCCGACATAGTTTTACCTCAAAGGTGTGGTCGAGTCGGTATACAGGAGACGAGTTCATGGCGCTGACCACCTCGAGGACGCCGTTAAAGTTATTGAGCTCCTGAAAGACCTGCAGGATCTCGATGATGCGCGACACCACGGCCACTCGCTCCTCCAGGTTCTCGGTTTCCACAATACACCTGAGAGGAATACGATGACATCATGATTATAATTCTAATTTTCTATATATATATATATACACAATCATTAGTGTGTATTTATGGGTTAAGGCTGATCAGTAATAAAAACCCATGATAACGATAACCCAACAAACCTTATGGATGAATAAACCATGAAACAATAAACAATAACAGCATCAGCATTGTCCAGCGTCTCCTGACCTCGCACAGAATGAAATCGAATACCCCTGCGGTAGGTCTCTAAGATCGCACCCATGATCACGTTGGTCAGACTTACTTCTCGAACCAGAGGGTGAGGTTGGTGGTGTGGCGGATCATGCGGAGAAGGTTGGGCGAGTTCATTTCTTTGTCCTCTTTCGTCCACACGCTGCCCACGAGCTCTGACGGCTGAACCGCCCTGAGAAACGGCATAAAAAGGTCAAAATGGTAGCCTCATTCATTTGTTTTTTTTCTACTTGCAAAATGGGACAAAACTGAGCAACACAAAAATCAACACGTTGTCAACACATACTGTGTACTAATACAAAGCAGAATAAAGTTCTTACCCATGTGCCACAGGATATATCCCCAAAGACACCCACAAAATCAATATATATAATCTAATTTCACCAATTGTGCAAGCAAGGCAAAACACAAGTGATATATAATAGCAGATACAATGTTTTAATGCCCTTATTCTTAATAAATAAATAAATAAATATTAAAAAAAACACACACACACACACATCATATATGTGTGTGGGTGTGGGTGTGTGTGTGTGTGTATATATATATATAGATATATATATATATATAATATATAGATGTATGTGTGGTGTGGTGTGTGTGTGTGTGTGTGTGTGTGTGTACTCTATATATATATCTATATAGATATGATATAGTATATATAGGGTGTGGGGTGTGTGTGTGTGGGGGTGGTTGTGTCTCTCTCTATATATATCTATATATATATATATGAGATATAGACACACACACATATACATACACACACACACACACACACACACACACACAATATATAAGAGAGAGAGATGTGGGGGGATATATAGAGATAGAGATATAGAGAGAGGGTATAGGGATATATATATATATATTAAGGAGATACATAAGAGAGAGACACACACCCACACACACACACACACACACACACACACACACACACACACACACACACACATATACACACATACACACAAACATATATACATATATTATATATATACACACACACACACACACACATATATTATACTCGTAATTATAATAACACGTGATTAACGCAGTGTGCATTACTATGTGAGTGATCTGCTCCTTCACTCTGTGTTATGTTGGAGAAGGAACGAAACCTGAACGACAAAGATCAAAAGAATCCTATCTTTTTTATAAAGTAATATCAATTTAAAATGCCTCGCTATCGTTGCATCTCGAAGCTCTGAAGCTCGCTCAGGGAGATGAAACACAGCCTCTGTGATGGGGGGGGGGGGGGGGCTGTGTTTGGAGAACCCTGGGTATGATGGTCATCCCCTGTTCCCACAGGCGAACAGAGCTAAAGGGAAGTGTGTCCCCTTGTTCCCTTTTGTGTGCGCATACAAGGTGTGGATACAATAAGTAATACTCCCATGTCCTGCATTGTGTTAAAAGTGCCCCGTTTTTCTCGGCCCATAGTTTGGCGAGGGATCAAAAAAATACAAATACAAACAGGAAGTGTCCTTGTTCACCAAATGTTCGATATACCCATTAAACCGCATCACTCCAGTCCATCTAAAACAAACTGCGTTTTGTACCTGTAGAAGGCGGACTCGAGCAGAGTGAGCTGGCGAGCGATTTCAATGGGGTGGAGGGTCATCAGGTCAAACTGATCGGATTGGCCCGGTTTGCTGATGTGCCACTCAATGGACGGAGGCAAGCTCTCGAAGGTGATGTTGTGGCTCGGGCCGTTGGCCTGGGCCAGCTTCTTTCTCAGGATGATCTTTGTTATGGACTCGACCCACTTCCTCATGGCTTTGCCTGCAGAGAGGAAACAAAAGATGATTGGAAAAATAGAAAATTCAAGTTTCGTTTAAAAACGGTATACGTATACATGTATAAGAAGTCTAAGAGGTCCTCCACGTATACATGCCTTTCACACAATTCTATCTTTACGTGCATTATTGATACTAACGTTCTATTTACTACTGCTTTGACACAATCTATATTGTTAAAAGCAGTATATCAATAAAAGTGACTTGACATGTTTACACTGGGATTTATTCCTTATAATTTGTATTCATTTGACATGTTGGCTAAAGGATGGAAGAAAATTGCTGGATTCCTGGACAAGAGTTTTAACATTTAATGCCAAATCAAATGCACAGAATGCAATCTTATCCAATCTTATCCAATCTTCTTTATTTCAATACTAAAAGATTGATGCATTTATTTGTGAATTCATTCATTCATTCATCTTCTAGGCTTTATCCGATCTTCCCTCGGGTCACGGGGAGTCTGTGTCTATCTCAGGCGTCTATGGGCATTAAGGCAGGATACAACCCTGGATGGAATGCCGACCCATCACACACACACACACACACACACACATTCATACACTAGGTGCCAATCAACCTACCGTGCATGTTTTTGGACCGGGAGGAAACCGGAGAACCCGGAGAAAAACCCCCTGAGGCACGGGAAGAACATGCACAAACTCCACACACACATGGCCGAGACGGGAATCGAACCCGGACCCTGGCGGTGTGAGGCGAACGTGCTAACCACTAAACCACCGTGCCCCCTTTACTTGTGAATGTGTTTCTCAAATAGGTCCATAATGTTTGTTTTTTTTGGGGTGGGGGTAAAAAAAAAATCACATTATTGTCAAAATGATTAATTACTGGTTTCTTTACCACCAAAGAGAATATTTGTTTTTTTTTTTTGTAAATATATATTTTTAAATCCGAGCATCAATAAAAGAAAAAAAGTAGAATTGTAAATAACAAGCAAATAAATCTCAATAATTAATTGATTAATTATTGATTGATTATTGATTGATTGATTGATTATTGATTGATTGAACATATTCTAAAAAAAAACGGTGCACGGTGGTTTAGTGGTTAGCACGTTCGCCTCACACCGCCAGGGTCCGGGTTCGATTCCCGTCTCGGTCATTTGTGTGTGTGGAGTTTGCATGTTCTCCCCGTGCCTCAGGGGGTTTTTCTCCGGGTTCTCCGGTTTCCTCCCGGTCCAAAAACATGCACGGTAGGTTGATTGGCACCTTGGAAAATTGTCCCTAGTGTATGAATGTGTGTGAATGTATGATGTGTGTGTGTGTGTGTGTGCCCTGCGATGGGTTGGCATTCCATCCAGGGTGTATCCTGCCTTAATGCCCATAGACGCCTGAGATAGACACAGACTCCCCGTGACCCGAGGGAAGATCGGATATAGCGGTAGAAGATGAATGAATGAATGAATGAATATTCTAAAAAACATGTATAACATTGGGAGGTATATTTTTTTCCCCCCACTTGCTATAGGGAACTACAAAAGCAAACACTAAACAACTTTCATAGCTTGTGAGTGTTCTACGAAATTGTTCAATACCATGTTACACCAAAAAATGCTAAAAAAAAAAAAAAAATTCAGAAAAAAAAGGTAGGAAAAATAGAGAAATGTTACCTCGGACTGTTCCGATAAACTCCTCCAGCTGGCAAAGTAGCTGAGCGTCCCTCTCAAAGTCATAGAAGTGGTGCTCGACCCAGTGCCGGCACACATTCAACACCCTGCAAAACACAAACGACAACACCCTGCAAAACACAAACGACAAACAGCATTTTGATGCGCTCAAGAAAAGGTTTTCTTCAATTTCTTCACACAAAACACACACACACACACACATGACACACACACATATATACAATATATATATATATACATACTCCAATTTGAATGGATATACAATAAAGCATACATGATTTTATTGTAAAAAAGTACATAGTGTAGAGAATAGTGTACATTGTACTATTATTAAACACTATTATTGAACTATGTGCTATAGGGATGTAACAGTATGAATATTTCACATCGCGGCGATAGTGACCAAAGTTTCACGGTTATCAATATTATCACGATTTTGTTCAAACGAGAGATGTGTGCGTGTGTGGGTGTTGTGTGTGTGTGTGTGTATGTGTGGGTGTATATGTGTATATGTGTATAGTTATATATATATATATATATATATATATATATATATATATATAGAATATATATAATATATATATATACACACACCTATGCCACACCCACACCCACACACATATACATACCATACACATACACATACACACACACACCCTGAAATGTATGTTTCCCTAGTGCATATAAAAACACCAAACACACAGGAAAAAAAGCACCACAAGTCTGTTCTTTCATTTATGTTTATAATAATAAATAATATTAAATAAAAATTTAAAAAGTGCATATAGCCCAATGGTTTTCAAATTGTGGGGCGCCCCCGGTGGGGAGTGTGACCGGGGAATATGCTTTTTTTTTGCCGTACTAGAATAAAAATTAATTAAAAGGATTTACCGTGAGGTTTTATAATCAAACAAGGTGTTAATGATAATTACATTTTAAACGACCATAATAACCGTCAAGACATTTTATCTATCTATATTTATCAATAAGCCAGTAATCGTTTCATCCCTACTGTGCTCATTTTGTTATTTTGTTAAATTGTTTTGGGACAGGGGGCATGGTGGTTTAGTGTTTAGCACGTTCGCCCGCCTCACACCTCCAGGGTTCGGGTTCGATTCCCGTCTCGGCCATGTGTGTGTGGAGTTTGCATGTTCTCCCCGTGCCTCTCGGGGTTTTTTCGGTTTTCTCTCGTGTTCTCTGGTTTCCCCCCGGTCCAAAAAAATACACGGTAGGTTGATTGGCCATTAACCTTGGAAAAATTGTCCCTAGTGTATGAATGTGTGTGTGAATGTGTACTGTGATGGGTTGGCACTCCATCCAGGGTGTATCCTGTCTTAATGCCCATAGACACCTGAGATAGGCACAGGATCCCTGTGACCCGAGGGAAGATCGCATAAAGCGGTAGAAGATGAATGAATGAATGAATGTCCCGGGACATAATCTTGTGTGGTTGTTTCACCTGAGCTGCACGGGTTGGACGTATTCTTTGCGGAAGCGTTTGAGTTCGGCGCTGAGCGGCTGATCTCCGTTCTCCATCGCCATCTGATCCGCCTCTGTGGGTTTGGGCTCTGGAATGTCAAACCTGCACATAACACACACACACACACACACACACACAGTCAAGCTGGAGCCTGGTAGCTCAGCTGCTTTGGACTCTGGACCGAAAGGTTACAGGGTTCAAATCCCAGCATAAACTAACGGGCCCTTGATCACGGCCCTTGACCCGCAAAACGCTCGTTTTACAAGTCTGCCAAATGTAGTAAATAGTAAGTTGATTATTTACACAAAGCTTCGAACAAATAACGGAAAAATTATTTTCACAAATATTCTTGCCTCTCGATGAGCAGGTCCAGCAGCTCCTGCGGTTTACAGAATGACCTGTAGGTGGTGAGAAACGTCCGCACAAAATTGGGATCTGCCAAAAAAAAAAAAAAACAGGAAAAAAAACACAATATAAACTTATTGGGTGTTTTTTTTTTTTCTGGGGGGGGGAGAAAAAAAAAAAAGAACTTTCATTGTTCTTATATCAGTGTTAACTCGAGGGTTTTGTTATTGTCCTGTAAAGCTTTATATTGTTTGGGTCAGTGGTGGGAAACATGACGTGGCCTTGAGCTGCACCTGTTTTTCCAAAAAAAAAAAAAAAAAAAAAAAAAACGTCTCTGTGAACATAAGGAAGAAGTGTAGATTTACAGAAAATGCTACTTCGGATTTGATGTATGCATATTATAGGACATTGAGTGAATACCTCTTGTGCATTAAGTGTATTTAAAGTGAACCGGAGAAGCTTCAGGTCGTCGGGAGATTATCTCCTGTCTGTTATCTCGCACGCAGACACGCTACAGTGATTGGAGTGGGCGCTAACGCAATTTTATTTTTAAATACCACTGGTTAGAAATTTACACTATACAGCAAGTTTTAGTACAATTTTTGTACAAGATTGTGATTATAAGGATGTAACTAATGTAACTATTCCAGTGGAAATACATGAGATATGTATACACTGGGGGCACGGTGGTTTAGTGGTTAGCACGTTCGCCTCACACTGCCAGGGTCCAGGTTCGATTCCCGTCTCGGCCATGTGTGTGTGGAAGTTTGCATGTTCTCCCCGTGCCTAAGGGGGTTTTTCTCTGGGTTCTCCGGTTTCCTCCCCGGTCCAAAAACATGCACGGTAGGTTGATTGGCACCTTGGAAAATTGTCCCTAGTGTATGAATGTGTGTGTGTGAGTCTGTGGTGTTGTGTGTGTGTGTGTGTGTGCGTGTGTGTGCCCTGCGATGGGTTGGCATTCATCCAGGGTGTATCCTGCCTTAATGCCCATAGACGGCCTGAGATAGGCACAGGCTCCCCGTGACCCGATCCAAAAACATGCACGGTAGGTTGATTTGGCACCTTGGAAAATTGTCCCTAGTGTATGAATGTGTGTGTGTGTGTGTGTGTGTGTGCCCTGCGATGGATTGGCATTCCATCCAGGGTGTATCCTGCCTTAATACCCATAGACGCCTGAGACCCGAGGGAAGATCGGATAAAGCGCTAGAGGGTGAATGAATGAATGAATGTCTACACTGTAGATCTGAATAGAGTGCAGTTCCACACATCGCCTCTAGATGTCATCATTCTGCATAAGGATTAAATGAGATTCACTAGGGTTACCCCCAAACAAACCTGTATTATGTTTCCCTTACTAAAAAAAGCCAATAATGATTCAACAAACATCAGTAATTATGCTCAAAACAATCAGAATTGTAGGTTTGGGTTAAATGTCATATTTACCAAACAAACCTGGCGTTTTGATAACGCACAATTCTAGAAGACGCATTATGAAGATGCATTAATGCATTTAAAAATGAGTAGTTTATTACAAAATATGTACTTACCTAATATACATTTAACCTACAAGGAATAACATACTAGGGAAAACTAAATCAGCATCATGTCACATGCTTTTAATCTGCTTTACAGTAAAGTAGTAGAGCACATTGTTTTAGGTAGAAAATCATATCTAAAGTGTCATTCTATAAACAGCTTATCCCTCACCCTGCTTTCTTTTCTCTCTTTTACAAGGAAAAGAACCTCCAAAATGCCCTAGACACAAACTTCTCATCTGTGCGCAATCTCTGCATTTATGCATATATATATATATATATATATATATATATATATATATATATATATATATATATATATATATATATTATATATATACCGTAAATTCTGGACTATAAGCCGCTACTTTTTTCATAGGTTTTGAACCATGCGGCTAATAATAAGGTGCGGCTATTCTGCAGATTTTTTCCCGACCGCTAGGGGCTCTAACCGGAATTAGAATCAAAACTAACACAAAATAAATGCAAAGAAGAAGAATGCGCTAGTTCCTCTTTAGCAGATATAAGTGGGTAGAAGCGGATAGAAGGAGGACAAACTCTATCTTTACAAGGTTAAGGTGACGTGATTTCACACACAGGAGAAATGAAGATAAATACTGTAAATAGCGCTTATTTTCTCTTCGTTCTGTCCCGTTTTAATCAGCAAAGTTTCTGCTTGGTGCCGGTGTCACGTGTGTCTCTATCCTCTCCTGCCTGCTCTTACCCCCCCCCACCCCCACACACACCACACCACACACACACACAATAAGCTCAGCTTTTTGATTTTCCCTCTCCCGATATAAGCCCGTTCACTCTACAATCCCGTCCGGGCTCGTAGCACATACCTAGTGTCGCGGACACGGTACGCTCGATATATGTTTATGCCTAACTTTTGTCTGTTCCCGATTCCCGGACTCCTGCTCTCCGGTACTCCCGGTACCACGGCGCGCAGAGCGCAAGGCTCCCTAGCCTGTCTGGCCGCTCCGTATGAGCGGCGTCTCCTGAGTTCTTTATTCTAATAAATCCTGTTTTGTATGAATTCCGGATCTCCGCGTCTCTGTGCAGCGTCCACCGTTACACCAGTGTTAAAATACAGGTTAGGAAAGGATCTATTTAGGTACATACATGTACATTTACAATTCAAAAGCGGATGCGGCTTGTATGCAGGTGCGGCTTATTTATTATTTTTTTGGGTTTTTTTTTTAAATAGAGCAGATGCGGCTTATATGCAGGTGCGCTTTATAGTCCAGAATTTACGGTGTATATATATATATATATATTTTTTTTTTTTTTAAACCTGCCACAAACATTTACACTTGAGAGAGTTTATATTTACTCAGAGTTTTTCTCCCCCCCCCTCCTCCTCCTCCTTCGATACTCCTATTGTGTGTTTGTGTGTAGTGCGGAGAGCTGTTTGTTCATATGATGGATCTGCTGAGTTCTGGGTACCTCGATGAGGCCAGTGAGGAACAATAGGTGCCTCAGTTTGCATTTACAAACAATCAGCCTGGAATTATTCTGGCCAGGAAACAGACGCCGCTCTGACGCACAAGACTGCCCTCACATGGGCTAACACAACACACACACACACACACACACACACACACACACACACACACACACACACACCTGCATACGAAATGCACTTAAAATAGATTTAGAACCATCGGCTCTTAGGAGTCACAGACAGGAAAAGCAGATCCAAAAAAAAAATTTATATATATATATATATATATATATATATATATATATATATATATATATATATCTATATATATATATATATATATATATATATATAAAATAGAACACAGAGAGTTAAGTTACTATGATGCAAATCTAAGAAATATGAAATATGGGGTTAAGCAATATGGGGTAAATAATTTTTCTCAAAAGCATGTGAGTGAGAGAGAGAGAGTGAGAGAGAGAGAGAGAGAGAGAGAGAGAGAGAGAGAGAGAGAGACTGCACAGTAAAACAACATTGCCAACATTGAAAATAGCAAAATGGATTTTACGATTTCACCTCGGTTTGGCCCAGCGAGCTTCCGTAGTTCTCCGCCTCCCGCCCCGCATTACACTTACACGAAATACCGAATACAACGTGGCGGCGCTCTGACCAATCGGAAGAGCTCGTTTCCAAGAGGGGCGTGGTTTCATCAGCTGTATGGAAACGGTTCGAGACTTTCACCAAACCAAATCCCCGCTGGAACATTTATCTAAAGTTTGTGGCGACTAAAGGAATCAGCACCTCACACACAACCACGTTGTTGAATGTGGAGGTGTGTGTGTGTGTGTGTGTGTGTGTGTGGCGCTGCGCGGTAAACATGACCGCGGCAAACCCCAAAACCGTGATACGGCGCCCCCAGAGCACAGATGGTTAAGGGTCTTGCTCAGGGACCCAAGGGCGGCAGCTTGGCCATACTGGGGCTCGAACCCGGATCTTCCGATCAGTAACTCGGTGCCTTAAACCACTGAGCCACACACCACTCCCTCTATGTGACATTCATTCATTCATCTTCTAGCGCTTTATCCGATCTTCCCTCGGGTCACGGGGAGTCTGTGTCTATCTCAGGCGTCTATGGGCATTAAGGCAGGATACACCCTGGATGGAATGCAAAACCAATCACCATCACACACACACACACACACACACACATTCATACCACATTAGGGACAATTTTCCAAGGTGCCAATCAACCTACCGTGCATGTTTTTGGACCGGGGGAGGAAACCGGAGAACCCGGAGAAAAACCCCCTGAGGCACGGGGAGAACATGCACAAACTCCACACACACATGGCCGAGACGGGAATCGAACCCAGACCCTGGAGGTGTGAGGCGAACGTTCTAACCACTAAACCACCGTGTCCCTTCTCTATGTGACAAATAAAGGCTATTCTATTCTATTAGATTTTATTTTAAAATGTTACTTCCGGCTGAGAATCATGCAAATCAAATGTTTAGAAATCGCGCTGATTTTATATTGGTTACTATTGTGTTTTGTATATTTGACCAATAAAGCGATCTTGCAAAAAAGAAAAGAAAAAGAAAGAAAGAAATTGTGTTGAATGTGTGGATAAATTGTAGGAGAGACTCGGCACACCATGCCACATCTGGTTTGGCGCCGTGCCAGCTTTTATGGCTTCTATGATTTTATTATTAAAAAATAAATGACTAAAAACGAATGTTTAAGGTAAATTTTTTTTCCTATTTAACAAAATAAATAAATAAATAATTCGTCTCGATTTGCATTGGTTTGATCGAAAATCTTTTCGCCAAAATAAAAGTTTCTCTGACGGGTGCAAGTTGTTCCAAACAATCAGAAAATGGTTAGCGTGTGTGTGTGTGTGTGTGTGTGTGTGTCAGGGCCGATATGATGGAATCAAGTAAAACACGATCCATCAATCCTCCACCCAGCTGTGTCCAGTTGTGAGCTCCAGCCTCGAAGGTGAACTGGACAGGATGCACCTTTTTCCCCCCACTTGGCGAAAAAAAAGAGGGGGG
>JACRUU010000023.1:13494639-13502139 GCA_030449085.1 Kryptopterus vitreolus
ATCCATCCATTAACATCTATACACAATTTTTCTATTTGTTACTATTTGTCCCAGTAAGGTTCACCATCCAGGAATCTATCCAACTGGACTTTTTAACCCATCACCACCTAATTTTCTTGTCCACGGTTTCTACAAGGCCCCCCAAAATGCCGTCACTGCTTCGCCCATTCTCACCAATATCCATGTTTTATTAATTTAATTAGTATGTTGTGATCGTATTAAAGCTGAACTGACTGTATAGTCCTGTATAGTCCTGTACAGTCTGTCTTGTATAGCCTTGTATAGTCCTGTATAGTCTTGTACAGTCTGTATAGTCCTGTATAGTCCTGTACAGTCATGTATAGTCCTGTATAGTCCTGTACAGTCTTGTATAGTCCTGTATAGCCTTGTACAGTCTGTATAGTCCTGTACAGTCTGTATAGTCCTGTATAGTCCTGTACAGTCTGTATAGTCCTGTACAGTCTGTATAGTCCTGTACAGTCTGTATAGTCCTGTATAGTCTTGTACAGTCTGTATAGCCTTGTATAGCCCTGTATAGTCTTGTATAGTCTTGTATAGTCTTGTATAGTCCTGTATAGTCCTGTATAGTCCTGTATAGTCTGTATAGTCTTGTATAGTCTTGTATAGTCCTGTATAGTCCTGTATAGTCCTGTATAGTCCTTGTATAGCCTTGTACAGTCTGTATAGTCTTGTATAGTCCTGTATAGTCTTGTATAGTCCTGTATAGTCTTGTATAGTCTTGTATAGTCCTGTATAGTCCTGTAGTCCTGTATAGTACCTGTATAGTCCTGTATAGTCCTGTATAGTCCTTGTATAGTCTTGTATAGTCTTGTATAGCCTTGTATAGTCCTGTATAGTCCTGTATAGTCTTGTATAGTCTTGTATAGTCCTGTATAGTCCTTATGTACAGTCTTGTATAGCCTTGTATAGTCCTGTATAGTCCTGTATAGTCTGTATTGTATAGCCTGTAGTCTTGTATAGTCTGTATAGTCTTGTATAGTCCTGTCAGTCTGTATAGTCCTGTATAGTCCTGTATCCTGTATAGTCTTGTATAGTTGTATAGCCTTGTATAGCCTTGTACTTTGTATAGTTGTATAGTCTGTATAGTCTGTATATTTTTGTATATGTTGTCTTGTATAGTCTAGTATAGTCTTGTATAGTCTTGTATAGTCCTTGTATAGTCTGTATAGTCCTGTATAGTCCTGTATAGTCCTTGTACATAGTAGCCTTGTATAGTCCTGTATAGTCCTGTATAGTCTTGTACAGTCTTGTATAGTCTTGTATAGTCCTGTATAGTCCTTGTATAGTCCTGTATAGTCCTTGTATAGTCCTTGTATAGTCTTGTATAGTCTTGTATAGTATGTACAGTCCTGTATAGTCCTGTATAGTCTGTATAGTCTGTACTTGTAGTCTGTATAGTCCTGTATAGTCCTGTATAGTCCTGTATAGCCTTGTACAGTCTGTATAGTCTGTATAGTTGTTTGTATAGTCTTGTATAGTCCTGTATAGTCCTGTATAGCCTTGTCAGTCTGTATAGTCTTGTATAGTCCTGTATAGCCTGTATAGTCTGTATAGTACAGTTGTATAGTCTTGTATAGTCCTGTATAGTCTTGTATAGTCTTGTATAGTCTTGTATAGCCTTGTACAGTTGTATAGACTTGTACAGTCTTGTATAGTAGTCCTGTACAGTCCTGTATAGTACTGTCAGTTTGTATAGTCTTGTGTCCTGTAGTCTTGTATAGTCTTGTACAGTCTGTATAGTCCTGTACAGTCCTGTATAGCCTTGTATAGTCCTGTAGTCTTGTAGTCCTGTATAGTCTTGTATAGCCTTGTATAGTCCTTGTATAGTCTTGTATAGTCTTGTATAGTCTTGTATAGTCTTGTATAGTCTTGTATAGTCTGTATAGTCTGTATAGTTGTATAGTCCTGTATAGCCTTGTATAGCCTTGTACAGTCTGTATAGACTTGTACAGTCTTGTATAGTCCTGTATAGTCCTGTATAGTCCTGTATAGTCTTGTATAGTCTTGTCTGTATAGTTGTATAGTCTGTATAGTCCTGTATAGTCTGTATAGTTGTATAGTCCTGTATAGTCCTTGTATAGTCTTGTATAGTCTGTATAGTCTTGTATAGTCCTGTATAGTCCTGTACAGTCTTGTATAGTCCTTGTATAGCCTTGTACAGTCTGTATAGACTTGTACAGTCTTGTATAGTCCTGTATAGTCCTGTACAGTCTTGTATAGTCCTTGTATAGCCTTGTACAGTCTGTATAGACTTGTACAGTCCTTGTATAGTCCTGTATAGTCCTGTATAGTCCTGTATAGTCCTGTACTTGTATAGTCCTGTATAGTCCTGTATAGTCTGTATAGTCCTGTATAGTCCTTGTAGCCTTGTATAGTCTGTAGTCTTGTAGTCCTTGTACTGTATAGTCCTGTATAGTCCTGTATAGTCAGTCTGTATAGTCCTTGTATAGTCCTGTATAGCGTTGTAGCCTTGTACTTGTATAGCCTTGTATAGTCTGTATAGTCCTGTATAGTCCTGTATAGTCTGTATAGTCTTGTATAGCCTTGTATAGCCTTGTATAGACTTGTATAGAGTCTTGTACAGTCTTGTACAGTCTTGTATAGTCCTGTATAGTCCTGTACAGTTTGTATAGCCTTGCATAGTCCTGTATAGTCTTGTACAGTCTGTATAGTCCTGTACAGTCTGTATAGTCCTGTACAGTCCTGTATAGCCTTGCATAGTCCTGTATAGTCTTGTATAGTCCTGTATAGTCTTTATTCTTGGTTGTAGCCTGTTGTATAGTACTGTATAGCCTTGTACAGGCTGTATAGCCTGTATACAGTCCTCTGTACTGTATAGTCTTGTATAGTCATGTTTATAGTCCTGTATAGTCCTGTATAGTCTTGTATAGCTTGTATAGTCTGTCAGTGTATAGTCCTGTACTAGTCCTGTATAGTCATGTATAGTCCTGTATAGTCCTGTATAGCCTTGTAGTCCTGTATAGTCCTGTATAGTTCTTGTATAGTCTTGTATAGTCCTTGTATAGCCTATAGTTGTATAGTCCTAGTCCTGTATAGTCCTGTACAGTCCTGTATAGTCCTGTATAGTCCTGTATAGTCTTGTACAGTTGTATAGTCCTAGTCTGTATAGTCTGTGTTGTCTTGTATAGTCTTGTACAGTCTGTATAGTCTTGTATAGTCCTGTATAGTCTTGTATAGTCTTGTATAGTCTTGTATAGTCCTGTATAGTCTTGTATAGTCCTGTATAGTCCTGTATAGTCTTGTATAGTCCTGTATAGTCTTGTATAGCCTTGTATAGTCTTGTATAGTCCTGTATAGTCCTGTATAGCCTTGTACAGTCTGTATAGTCCTGTATAGTCTTGTATAGCCTTGTACAGTCTGTATAGACTTGTACAGTCTTGTATAGTCCTGTATAGTCTTGTATAGACTTGTATAGTCTTGTATAGTCCTGTATAGTCTTGTATGGCCTTGTACATCCTTGTACAGTCTGTATAGTCCTGTATAGTCTGTGTTGTCTTGTATAGTCTTGTACAGTCTGTATACATCTGTATAAGTCTTGTATAGACCTTTATACTCTTGTATAGCCTTGTACAGTCTGTATAGTCTTTTATAGCCTTGTACAGTCTGTATAGTCTTTTATAGCCTTGTACAGTCTGTATAGTCCCGTATAGTCTTGTACAGTCTGTATAGTCTTGTATAGTCTTGTACAGTCCGTATAGTCCTGTATAGTCTTGTACAGTCTGTATAGTCCTACATTGTCTTATATAGCCTTGTATAGGCTTGTACAGTCTGTGTTGTCTTGTATGGTCCTGTACAGTCTGTATAGTCTTGTATAAATCTGTGTTGTCTTGTATAGTCCTGTCTGTAAGTTAAATGTACAGCGTAATTCTTGTCTATACGTTTGACAGTCACCAAACGGCTGGAAACAAATTCCTTATGTGTGTAAATACACTTGGTCAATAAACCTGATTATGATCCTGATTAATCCTTCTAATTGTATCCCACCAACAACCCTCTGCCTCAAGAAAATCCCTTACTGATATTCCATCATTCCATCCCGAGCATCCACCCCCGCCCCTTTCATACAGTCACCCCCTTCTGTCCATCCACGCCTTCACCCCAACTGACCTTGCGCATGAAGAACTTTTCTTTCAACCTGTACTCGGCGGTGCTACCCCCTGGGAGGCGGGGCTGTCCGTGGTTGGACTTGCAGCAGATCATGAGCCCGTCGAAGAGGAAGATGTGGCGCTCGTGCTTGGCGCCCACCCGCGTCAACGTGCCCTCCATGATGAACTCGTTGCAGCACTGCCCGATGTCTTTGCCCTCCCAGCCATCGATGTTCTTTTGGATCTCGTTCATCTTTTTGATGGCCAGATGCTTGCCCTTCATCTGCTGACTGTAGAAGCGGCAGGCCGACTCGCTGGAGAGGAGAAACCAGGGCGGGCATTGGGGACGTTTGTGCAAAGCCAACATAGGGAGGGGAGGGCAAACAGAGAGAGAGGGAGGGGGGGGGGGGGGGGGGGAGGGAGGGGGGAGGGGGGGGGGGGGGGGGGGGTGGGGGTTGAGAGCAAAAGCGGGGGGGGGGTGTTGAGAGCAAAAAGCAGGATTTTGTCACTCACATTACTTAGTCACACTGGCATTGTTTAAAAAAAAAAAAAAGACTGAAAATAGAAACCTTGGGACGGAGAGGAAGACTGGCTTCGTCTACTCTAACAAAGTCACTCAAAGCTACAAAATATGACCTTATAGATCGTTGATCTGCAGAATTTCGACTTAAAATCAGATTTCTTTTTTTTTACTAATTGTGGTTAAAGATTTTCTCCTGTTGCACATTTACTGATTAGGAAAGGAAGGATGGAGAGAAAGGGACGAGAGAGCGATCGGGGGGGATTTGCACTGGATGTAGTAGAACAGTGGGGGCATGGGGGGTGGGGGGTGGGGGGGGTTGGGGGGCTGCACCGGACTAGCAGTAAAGAAGCTTACTGATGTTTTCTGGAGTGCAGCGTTTTTTTTTCCCAGTCGCTGGTTCTTTCCTCATACCAGCCTCTGAATGCCGACCGTGCATTTCAAAAAAGCCTGGCGCCGAAGAGCCTTGCGCTGAGGGCATGACACATTTACACTATGATGCTTCAAAAAGTATGCGACAACGCGCGGACAACGCGCGGATGAAACGACCGTCACCCTTTTCCTCGCACGTGCATGACGACCAGCTTTGATATGCGAATTACAAATAACAACAATTAAAATAAATAAATAAATAAATTCATTCTTTAAAGCCTCGCTAGGGCGTTCTGGGTTTGGCCGAGAAAGAGAGAGAGAGAGAGAGAGAGAGAGAGAGAGAGAGAGAGAGAGAGAGAGAGAGAGAGAGAGAGAGAGAGAGAGAGAGAGAGAGGAGAGAGAGAGAGAGAGAGAGAGAGAGAGAGAGAACAGGTTGACCCCATTGTTCTTAATGCAGAGAAACAGGAAGGCTGCTCACGACCACATATATTAAACATAAATAAATAAAATGTAGTGCATAAAAACAAACAGCAGCAACCTACCGTAAAATAAGCCATCCTTTCCCCATAAAAAGCAAACCAAAGAAAAAGAGTAGAAGAGGGTGGAAATAGAAGTCGCCGGAAAGGGGGGGAGGGGGGGAGAAAAAAAAAAGGAGATAATCTTTTATATCCACTTCAACGATGTCATTTTCACTGTGGAAGAACCGATTCAGAGGAGAAACAGGGGAACAGGGAAACAAAAGCAAAAACAAAAAAATCCCAGCCTGAAAAGAAGTGATGCTGAACTCGGCTTCACAAAGATTTGGATTTCTCTCCCACAAATGTGCCCTGTGCCCTCTCTCTCTCTCTCTCTCTCTCTCTCCTCTCGCTCTTTTCATTTTTTTCCCCCCTTAACCTGAGAACAATAACAGCCGAGCTGAACAGCCCAAACGCTGACGCAACATCCCTGAGACAACATGCTGACCCCCCCCCCCCCCTCCCTCACATGGCCATACACTAACAGCTATTTTAGGGGCAGGAGGTGCTGAGGGAACTCAGGACTGAGTCTGGGTGGAGTAAAAAAAGGATGGGAGGAGTACAGGAAAAGTGGTGTGTGTGTGTGTGTGTGTGTGTGTGTGTGTGTGTGTGTGTGTTGTTTGTGTGTGAGATGATTTTTATTTCATGTCAACGCTTAAAAGTAGTGATCAGATTCTTCCAGTCAAGTAGCTGAACATCATAGATCAGTGTGTGTGAAGAGTGTGTTGTTTTGTGTGTGTGTGTGTGTTGTGTGTGTGTGTGTGTGTGTGTGTACCTGAGTCTTCTCTTGGCCAGACTCTTGGAGCAGATTCTCTCCATGCTGCTCTGAAGGTTAAGGAGGGCGGTGATGGCCTGCTTCAGACGTTCCTTATCGTCCTCATCCTCACTTTTCTCCTCCAGTTGCTGCGAGCGAAGGACAAAAAAAAAGGGAATTAAGAAAGACAGTTTTCTTATTTTTCTTTTTCATGTAAGACGCTACATTACATACGGCGCATCCTACGCGTCGACGCCTACCCTACACCGTAACCTGACGCTACACCTCTCCAATAAAGTAACTACACGTCACGTCGACGCAGAGAGCGAGGTCTGTGATTGGCCGATCTTCCCTCGGGTCACGGGGAGTCTGTGTCTATCTCAGGCGTCTGTGGGCATTAAGGCGGGATACACCCTGGATGGAATGCCAACCCATCACACACACACACACACACACACACACACACACACACACACACACACAACACACACACACACACACACACACACATTCATACACTAGGGACAATTATTCCAAGGCTGCCAATCAACCTACCGTGCATGTTTTTTGGACCGGGGGAGGAAACCGGAGAACCCGGAGAAAAAAACCCCCTGAGGACACGGGGGGGACGAGGGAGAAACATGCACAAACTCCACACACACATGGCCGAGACGGGAATCGAACCCGGACCCTGGCGGTGTGAGGCCGAACGTGCTAACCACTAAGCCACCGTGCCCCCAGCAGAAACCCAGCAGAAACCCAAAACTCAAACAGCACACCAGCGCCAATCTAGTGTTTGGGAATAGTCACTGCAGAGCGACGCAGAAGTATAAAACGCTCAGGACGGCGTCGGATCCGTGCGTAGGCTACAGCGTTCACTCCACGCAGAAGTATAAATCAGCCTCCCTGCGTTCACGTCACGCTACGTTCACACGCTATTGGTATTATTATTGTTACTTCAGTACTTTAACTGATTGTCGTGTTTTGTTTTTTTGTATTCGAGTGCAATACATTTTTGCTGATTCATATTTTGGCATATTTATCGTACACTACCCCCCCTCTCTCTCTCTCTCTCTCTCTCTCTTTCCATCAGCACTTACAGCGAAAATTAGACTAAAGCACATAAAACTGGTTAAGAATGTGAACATGCTTTAAAAGCCCAAAATATGCACGAGGCAGCAAAGAACTTCCAGGCAGTTCAGACAGATTTAC
>JACRUU010000023.1:13512139-13517139 GCA_030449085.1 Kryptopterus vitreolus
CAAACGCTAAACCGCCGGACGAGTCATGCGCATTTCACCGCTATCCGATTATCCGCGTGAACAGCGCCATCCGACGCTCCGATTTCGAGAAATGATATCGGATCCCTTTCCTTTTATTTCACTTGTACCTCGTTTCTGCCGAAGACAAAGAAGACGGATATTTACATGGACTTAAATTACGGGGCCATAAATAAAGGAAATAATGCACAAAAAAAGGAAAGTATTAGTCAAACATAAAGTCCTTTCCAATAAAAGCACATGATTAAGCGTTTCGTTTACGCCAACATCAAAGAATTTACTGTTCTTCATTCCGTGCCGCGGAACATGATTCAATAATCAGCCTTTCATTTAGATAGATAGATAGATAGATAGATAGATAGATAGATGATAGATAGATAGATAGATAGACAGATAGATAGACAGATAGACAGATAGATAGATAGACAGATAGACAGATAATTGACAGATAGACAGATAATTGATAGATAGATAGACAGATAATTGATAGATAGACAGATAATTATTAGCTAGATAGATTGATAGATAGATTGATGTTTGATAGACAGACAGATAGACAGATAATTGTTTGATGGATATATAGATAGACAGACAGATAGAGATAGACAGATAGAGATAGACAGATAATTATTAGATAGATAGATAGATAGATAGACGATAGATAGATAGATAGATAGATAGATAGATAGATAGATAGATAGATAGATAGATAGATAGATAGATAGATAGATAGATAGATAGATAGATAGATAGATAGATAGATAGATAGATAGATAGATAGATAGATAGATAGATAGATAGATAGATAGATAGAGATAGACAGATAGATAGATAGAATAGATAGATAGATAGATATAGATAGATAGATTGATAGATAGATAGATACATAGATAGATTAGATAGACGATAGATAGATAGATAGATAGATAGATAGATAGATAGATAGATAGATAGATAGATAGATAGATAGATAGATAGATAGATAGATAGATAGATAGATGTTTGATAGACAGACAGATAGACAGATAATTGTTTGATAGATAGATAGAGAGATAGATAGATAGATAGATAGATAGATAGATAGATAGATGTTTGATAGACAGACAGATAGACAAATAATTGTTTGATGGATAGATAGAGAGATAGATAGATAGATAGATAATACAAACTCGCCATAACAAAAACACCGATTCTGGAGACTTGGAAAAAAGTGCATAATCATATCAATGATTGTGTGGCTACTTTTATTTATTTGTTTGTTTGTTTATTTATTTATTTTAGGGTTGCGCAGAAGTTCTGCCATACAAGTCCAGGTAAATAATTAGGGCTGTCGCAAATTCACTTTAAATGGTAGAAATACACACTGCGTTACTATGCGAGTGATCCGCTCCTTCACTCTGCGTCGTGTCGGCGAATGAACGAAACCCGCACAATAAAAAAGAAGAAACGAATAAATAAACGTTCAGAGAAGCCACTCACACTTCCTAAATTCCCCCCGAATGACGCCCCCTAGCTGCGCATTCACAACAGGTACGATCTCCTCACTATATTAGCGTATATTACCGTATGGAACCTTACGCAAGCGCATCGCATTCCCAAATCCGTATTACTGCAATAAAGCGCATTTTTACTGAACGCAATAAAGCGCTTCCGTATAACCTAAACACCGTATCACCAGTTTATATGGAAAAGCAACCGGAACACAATTCTTAAAGGAGCCACGTCCCATATTTTACACTTCAAACCAACACTAAACAAAGTAACATTGAAATTAACAAGAAATTCAATATTAAAAGAATCATTTCCAAGAGTAAAATCAATATTAAATAATATATCATTTTATTACAGGGAGAGATTTTGAATAATAAGATGTTACAGTTTAGAGAATTGGAAAAATCTCAAGGCGTCATTTATGGTACATTGAAAAAGTGTGATTAATGTGCGATTCAATGTTGTTTACAGCCTAAGAAATAATACATATAAAAAAAAAAAACATATCAGACTTTGATAGCGTTGTGCAATAAACAACTTTGGTAAACAACGACACGACAACAGCGATGATCAGTCTCCGTCACTGAAACTACATGAACAGGAGAATGCAGTGTGACAGAACACCATGTGGGAATCACATGATGGCATGACACCGCCAGTTTCACTTCAGCGAAAGGTTTCATTTCAAACCAGTGAGCTTTCGGTGCACTAACCATCCCCCCCACCCCAACACCACCACCCCCCCCTTCCTCCGGGGACCTTTCCAAACGAATCAAAGTGTGTAACGTCTCAGTAACACCAAATCTCCTTTCTCTCTCTCCAGTCATGGCCTTGTGACATAACATGACTAAGCAAGTTCACAGCATCTCTTTATCCTGCCTTCTCGCTTTTCACCATGTGGCTCTTTTCTCTGCAGAGGCAGGCAAGAAAGGCAAAAATTCTTTGGAGTGAGTGTATCGTGTGTG
This sequence comes from Kryptopterus vitreolus, assembly GCA_030449085.1. Classification (NCBI taxonomy): domain Eukaryota; kingdom Metazoa; phylum Chordata; class Actinopteri; order Siluriformes; family Siluridae; genus Kryptopterus; species Kryptopterus vitreolus. The sequence goes on from JACRUU010000023.1 coordinate 13,514,614, forward strand.
GTGTGTGTGTGGTGTGTGTGTGTGTGTGTGTGTGTGTGTGTGTGTGTGTGTAGGGGCGAAAATGACTCGTATAAAACGAAGATATTTCCTGGTTTACAACACAAGTGGCGAGGGAGATTCCCCGGGTAAATCATCATTAGGTTTTCCCACACTTTCTCAAAATACACAAGATGGATGCGAGCGTCTGCATGCTCAACACGCCAATAAAAAGAAATGACCTCACTCCTGTTTTTAAATCCCCCCCCCCCTTCCCCTCTCGCCATGTCACGGAAAATAATCAGCTATCTTCGTTCCGTTGCAAAGAAAGCGCGTCATCAGCATTTTTAACCTCGGTGTAAACGCTGTGCCTGCAAGGCCACTCTACCGTAGGTTCTGTTTTCAGAGAACCTATTGCCATCATCAAGCCCGTCGATGCTATTCATCCGGGCATCTATATTGCATTTGTTCAACTGAGGGGAGTTCAAGGTGGCGCATGTACTGAAGGGAAAGCACAGTAAAGGAGGGGGAAGTCAATAAATAAATCGATAGCTGCATGGCTTAGTGGTTAGCACGTTCGCCTCACACCGCCAGGGTCCGGGTTCGATTCCCGTCTCGACCATGTGTGTGTGGAGTTTGTGCATGTTCTCCCCGTGCCTCAGGGGGTTTTTCTCCGGGTTCTCCGGTTTCCTCCCCCGGTCCAAAAACATGCACGGTAGGTTGATTGGCACCTTGGAAAATTGTCCCTAGTGTGTATGAATGTGTGTGTGTGTGTGCCCTGTGATGGGTTGGCATTCCATCCAGGGTGTATCCTGCCTTAATGCCCATAGACGCCTGAGATAGACACAGACTCCCCGTGACCCGAGGGAGAAGATCGGATAAAGCGCTAGAAGATGAATGAATGAATGAATGAATGAATGATAGCTGTTCGTGCGGGCAAAATTCCCTGTCCAGAAAGAAATCAAGACGAATGAATTGAACGCGTTGATTTTAAACATTACACGTGAAACGAATCCCCACATCTCCGCCTCAATAACAACCTGTTCTGGGTTGGACATGTTAGGGTTAATTAAGGAATTGTGACCTTGGGTGCTGATGGTCCGGAAAAGAATGTGCTTTAGAGATGATAAGGTTTGTATTTTAGAAAAGGAAGATGATAAAAAAAAAAGAAAGGAAAAAAAAGGGGGGGGAATCTATGTGTGAGGTCAAAGAAGAAAAAAAAGGGAGCGCGCTATGTATACAAAGATGATGGGTCCTATGTAGGTGTAAGGAAGCCTGTCAGTTTCAGTGAAAGGGGTGTGGCCTGAGGGAGGTGGTAGCTTAGTGGTTAAGGCATCAGGTTTCTGGACCGAACAATAGCAGGTTCAAATCCCACCACCACCACCAAGCTGTCACTAGTGGGCCCTTGAGCAAGGCCCTTAACCCTCAAATTGCTCAGTTGTAAGTCACTCGCTCTGGATAAGGGCGTCTGCCAAATGCCGTAAATGTAAATGTAATGCCACTATTAGGGCTGAGCAATTAATCAGGAAAAAAAAATATCACGATCTCGATATATATATATATATATATATATATATATATATATATATATATATAGATATATATATATATATATATATATATATACGATCTCAATATACGATTCACTTCTGGTTTTTACTTGTGCGTGGAGGTTACGGTGTATCCTACGCGTCGACGCCTACCCTACACCGTAACCTGACGCTACATCTCTGCAATAAAGTACGTCGACGCAGAGAGCGAGGTCTGTGATTGGTCGTCTCGGCGGCGTATTTCCGGCGTACCGTCGTTACGTATTCCGGCGTATTCCTCCGTACCGCCGTTTTTAAAGTGAAGAAATAAAGCGTGGACACGGAGCGAGCAGACGAAAGGATCACGGAAGAGAAAATATAAACACCTCTATGATTCTTCATCACCATTCAACACCAGAATTCCTGTCACTGCATTAAATCACCATTGTTACTACGGCACAAACCCAAAAACTCAAACAGCGCCAACTAGTGTTTGGGAATAGTCATTGCAGAGCGAGGCAGAGGTATAAAATGCTCGCGTAGGCTACAGCGTTCACTCCACGCACGTAAACGTCAGAAGTTCCCTCACGAAACAAATAAGCCATCAGCCTCCCTGCGCTCACGTCACGCTACGTTCACACGCTAATGCTGTTTTTTACAGCAAGTTAATGGTAGAATATTTTTCTAACTTCAGAACTTCTTTATGTTTTTATACGTTTTTGTTGAAAACATGAGAATCGTGATGTCGATTACCATGGGAAATAAGTTTCGCCAAAGATCGCGTAGCGTTAACCTCTATGACTATAGGTTTATAAGACTGAAATCACTTAGGGGAGATTCCAGGATAATCAGCACATCGCGCCTTTGGCAGAATAATCACTCTATCTAAGCGTTGGAGGTGGGTGTGTTTGCACACTGCTGGGTCCGAACATGCCAGAGCTAAAACTATGTGAGGAATTGTGCTCTCAGACATGGTGGCCAACACTGGTTCAGCATGACAAGGCTGCAGTGCACTTACGCA
>JACRUU010000023.1:13519639-13539639 GCA_030449085.1 Kryptopterus vitreolus
CACACATTCATACACTAGGGACAATTTTCCAAGGTGCCAATCAACCTACCGTGCATGTTTTTGGACCGGGGGAGGAAACCGGAGAACCCGGAGAAAAAACCCCCTGAGGCACGGGAATCGAACCCGTCACATATTTATTCCAGGGGATTGTTCCTTTGCACATCCCAGCTTGTTTTTGGAAGATGGGGCAAACGGGTCCACACTGGACACAGTGGGTTTAAGGGTCTTGCTCAAGGACCCGAGGGTAGCAGCTCGAACCCCCGTTCGAACCACACTTGTGATCTACAACATGGCTGCGCGTTCTGACAAATCCCAAGAGCTTGTTTCCAACGGCACCGTTTCATCACTCGTATGGAAAGGATTCGGGTTAGGTTACAAACCGCACCTATACCAAACGAGCTCTTCCGGGATTGTCAGCGCGCGCCGCCATGTTGTATTTGGTATTTTATTTCCCAAGTGAGGATTACGGAGGAGGAGAACGACTTGCTGTGCGAAACCAATAGGAATTCGATTTCCGTGTTTTCCGCGTAAACCATGAACTCGCATTAATTGACGACTAATCACCGAGCTCTACCACAAGGGTATTGGGTCACATCAGGTACTGATATAAGGGTGAGGAGGCCTGAAGTTGAAGTCAGAATGCAGGACACTCAACATCTTCCGCTAAACCTCGTCGGTTTCTTCGTGCAAACGGGAATTTGGACATTTAAAGACATTTAAAGTGAAGGGGACATTTAAAGGGGACATCTCAGCACTATACAATCAGGTGAACGCAACGTTGTGGTAAGAACGTGCGTGTGTGGGGGTGGGGGGGTGGGGGGGGGGGGCACGTGCAGCTGAAAAAATGTTGTTCCAACAGTACTTGTCAATGCAATCATAACTAGAAACCAGGATGCAACGCCAAAGATAAAAAGAGAAAGCAAGCATAAATAAATAAATAAATAAATAAATAAATAAATAAAAGGCATGAAACTAGTGCTGGGAAATTAATTTCAATTATCAAATAATTCAATGGTTTATGCCATTGTTGAAAAATGCAAAAATTACGATTTTCCTCAAGCCTGGCACAGCGAATCTGAACCTCCGCCTCCCATTACACTTGCGAAATACAGCATGGCGGCGTTCTGACGAATCCGAAGCGCTCGTTTCCCAAGAGGGGGCGTGGTTTCATCGGCCATATGGAAATGATACGGGTTTAGAACGTTAGACGTTCAACAAACCAAAGTCCCACTGTAACTATCATCATTTATGGCGACCAAAGGAAGCAGCACCAGTAATTTATAAATAGTGCACACATTTTCCCCACTGTATCCAAAATCGAAATTTGTCTCAAAATTAAATAAATAAATAAAAACAGGGGCACAGTGGTTTAGTGGTTAGCACGTTCGCCACTCACACCTCCAGGGTGCGGGTTCGATTCCCGTCTAGGCCAATGTGTGTGTGGAGTTTGCATGTTCTCCCCGTGCCTCAGGGGGTTTTTTCTCCGGGTTCTCCGGTTTCCTCCCCCCGGTCCAAAAACAAAAACATGCACGGTAGGTTGATTGGCACCTTGGGAAATTGTCCCTAGTGTATGAATGTGTGTGTGTGTGTCCCCTGTGATGGGTTGGCATTCCATCCAGGGTGTATCCTGCCTTAATGCCCATAGACGCCTGAGATAGGCACAGACTCCCCGTGACCTGAGGGAAGATCGGATAAAGCGCTAGAAGATGAATGAATGAATGAATGATGTGTATATATATATATATATATATATATATATATATATATATATATATATATATATATATATATATATATATATATATATATATATATATATATAGATAGATAGGAGATTCGGTTTATACGACACATTGCCCAGCATCACTCTAACACAAACTTTTGTTGCACTTTCTGAAAGTGTTCAGATTACGGCCCACAAACACCCCCAAAGCATTACGAGGTTATAATAATCTCGTCTGGAGTCTTGCGGTGGTTGTGTACTGTGCAGCAGGAATAGCGTGGCGCTGGCGGCCTGGTGCTGATGTAGCAACACTCCAACATGAACACACTCCGGCTCGCTACGCCAGCACATTCCCAGCCTGTGGAACCATGTTTGAAGCCACGCGGACCGGCGCCAAAACCGACAATAAGAAGGGAGGGAGGGTGTGCCCCGGCGCTGGGAGATCGTCTTCGTACATGTCAACAAGACCAAGTTTTGTTTGTTTTGCTGGAGGAAGACTGGTACAAAATAAAAGCAAAACCTTAGAGTTTTTCTTTTACACAACAAGGATTCAAAAATAATCATTTCCTTCACATCTCTGTGTCTACGATCTGCTCTTCTCTTCACCGCCCCCCCCCCCCATACAAACATCTTCAGAAATTGGCCACATGATGGTAGCGATGGTTTTGGCTGTTATGCCCACCACTTCATTCCACACATTCCTGTGGGTCCCGATGGCACCTCGCTATTCGGCATAAAGTAACGCGGAACAGGGGCTTGTGCCTGCTTTCCGCGCCGCTTCATGGTGCAGCAATTCCTCTGCTGCTCCAGGGGTTTCGCGGGTTACAGAAAAAAACACGCCGGGACTAGAAATACGCCATTCGTTCCGGTTTTAACGCCTAGGGTTTATCGGATCGTCAGATTCGACTCGTGACCAATCACAACGCCCTGCCCTTTGTCACCTTTTATTAACAAAAGTATTCATGCGCCTTAGATGTTTCCACATCGTGTCAGTTTATCACCGCAAATGCATTTGATTGGGATAAAAGTATGTAAAGTATATCAGTGCAAAATCTATTCATCCCCCCTTACTGTGATACCCCGAAATAAAATCCAGTGCAATAAACTGCCTATGTATGTATGTATGTATGTATGTATGTATGGATGTATGTATGTATGGATGTATGTATGTATGTATGTATGTATGTATGGATGTATGTATGTATGTATGTATGTATGTATGTATGTATGGATGTATGTATGTATGTATGTATGTATGGATGTATGTATGTATGTATGTATGTATGTATGTATTGTATGTATGGTATGTATGTATGTATGTATGTATGTGTATGTATGTATGTATGTATGATGTATGGATGTATGTATGGTATGTATGTGTATGTATGTATGTATGTATGTATGTATGTATGTATGTATGTATGTATGGATGTATGGATGTATGTGGATGTATGGATGTGGATGGTATGGTATGGTATGTATGTATGTATGTATGTATGGATGTATGTATGGATGTATGTATGTATGTATGTATGTATGTATGTATGGATGGATGTGGCTTTTATGTATGTATGAGGATGTATGTCTGTATGATCTGTGGATGATGGATGGTATGGATGGATGGATGGATGGATGGATGGATGGATGGATGGATGGATGGATGGATGGATGGATGGATGGATCCATTTGCAGATTGCCACAAGCCATGTAGGATAAGGTGCTGTTTAACTTGGGCTACAAGCAAAACTGTTGGGTGGAAACACGGCACACCACCACTAACGAGACCCGGTATCGCTGCCACCCTTGGGTCCTTGAGCAAGACCCTTAACCATCTGTGCTCCAGGGGCGCCGTGTCATGGCTGAGTTCTGACCCCTGATAAAAACAACAACAAGCTGGGATATGCGAAGAAAGAATTTCACTGTGCTGTAATGTATAACAAATAAAGGCTATTCTGATGTAGGCATGGGTTGAGTCAGTATTCTAATTCATCCTAAAATAAATAAATAATGGGCCCTTCGAGCAAGGCCCTTAACCCTCAGTTGTAAGTCGCTCTGGATAAGGGCGTCTGCCGAATGACGTAAATGTAAATGCTAAATATGACATTATTACATGTGCTACATATGACATCTGTGCCCCCAGTTTAGGGCAGAACCACATGCTAATTGTGTCCATATCGTCTATGAGGCACATAGAATGCCTTTAAGGATCACAGAAAGGCAGGACAAGCTTTGGCAGTAAGCATACAATTGTTTCAGCACACAGTACAGAAGTCACTACTGAATAGTCCCAAAAAAAAAACCCCATACACATAAAACGATGTCTTCTAAAGACGAAGTTCCCATAAAAGCACATTAACCTCTGAAAGTGCGATCTGTCAGTATCACGCCCTGCTGTTACCGCCGCATGCTGCACTCAGAGCCGTGACTTCCGAGCAAAGCCCTGTCAGAGAAAGTACTCAGTCTTTAGCACATACCGGCACTGCTCTCTCTCTCTCTCTCTCTCTCTCTCCCCCTCGACCAGTAACACGACCATGAAGGTCTCCGAAGAGTCATAAACAGGGCCAGGGAGCGATTTTTGAATCACAGAGTGTTAAAAACCGACATCAATAAGAAGTCTGCGACAGCCGTCATAATTCTTCTTATAATTATCTCCTCCGATATCCAATAATTCCCCGAAATATTGTGATAAGGATATCACGAGCTGGAAAATGTATGTCCACTATCTGTACCTGTTTGTAGTCGGTGTTTTTGGGGCTATCATGTTTACACACAACACACACACACACACACACACACACACACTCAGCACACACACTTCCCTATTCAATACGTCTGAATCTGCGAACCCCGAACCGTTTCCGTACAGCCCTGTTAGAAACAAGCTCTTCGGAAACCTATTTCGTAACGCGGGACGCGTGGTGGAGAACTACGGAAGCCCGTTGTGCCAAACCCAAGAGAAGATGATGTAAAATCGTATTTTCAACATCGACACGAGTGACACGAGTGGTTTAGTGGTTAGCACGTTCGCCTCACATCGCCAGGGTTCGGGTTCGATTCCCGTCTCGGCCATGTGTGTGTGGAGTTTGTGCATGTTCTCCCCGTGCCTCAGGGGGTTTTTCTCCGGGGTCTCCGGTTTCCTCCCCCGGTCCAAAAACATGCACGGTAGGTTGATTGGCACCTTGGAAAATTGTCCCTAGTGTACGAATGTGTGTGTGTGTGTGCCCTGTGTGATGGGTTGGCATTCCATCCAGGGTGTATCCTGCCTTAATGCCCATAGACGCCTGAGATAGGCACAGACTCCCCGTGACCCGAGGGAAGATCGGATAAAGTGCTAGAAGATGAATGAATGAATGAATGAATGAATGAACATCGACACGGTCAAATTCATCGATAATGCTGATTAATCTCCCAGCTCTAATAGATCGCAAATGTATCGAAATATCGCAAAGAGACCGAAATAATCCTGAACGTTAGGAATGACATTATAAACTTGTTTTCGCTAAGAAATGTTGTAAAGTAAAATAATAATAATAATAATAATAAAAAAACACATTGTATTTTTAGCTGGGTGATGTATCCTATAAATTTACTCTCCATTATTATTATTATTTTTGTATACCTGTTTGTAGTCTGTGTTTTGGGTGAAAACTCCCCAATACTTTTGTCCGTGTAGTATACATCATAATATCTCTGTTATAGGAAATAATCTACACCTTGATCCTTTCATGCGTTTTATTCCTCTTGTACCGCAGCACTATGCCAGAGATAACAAGTGTGTTAAAAAAAAACAAAAAACATTACATCATACCACTTATTTGTATATACATACCCCCGATTTTATTGTCACTGGAGACTCCTTCCATAAACTCTACAGAAATCATCTAAGCAATCAACGCGACATAGAAACGCACATTCTCCCTAGCTCAACACCATGCGATGCGTAAGTAAACGCGCCCTTCCGTGAAGGTGACGGGCTTCTCGAGCGCGTCTGTAGGTTTCTGCTGACCGCTGATCTCATTCGCCACAAACAAATACGCTAATATTTCTTCGACTCCGGGGTGTGGTAGGAAAACGATGCACTTCCAGCTAGTTCTATTCATCTATCCAAATATCGGACTCTTTACTCCATCTACATATTTGCTTCTTACACGCGTTAAAACATACAAATCTCAGTGTCCACGTGTGATGCATTAGAGGCCTGTTATACCGAGAGCACCACTTACAAAACTCTCTAATCAGACATCAGCGTAATACGAGTGCTGCACTTTGCAATATTGGGGATCACGTTGCACTGGCCAATGTTACGCTAACAATAAGCAAAACGCCCGGGTGAGATGCAATACGATCAGCCGAGCCAGCACAGAACCACTAAACTCCGTGTCCAACGTTAGGATCTGTCCGTGGCCCGGCTTTAACGCAAGTTTGGACGCGAGTTATAGGTTTAAGACGAGTCATTTTGGAAGACCCTGCTGTTGCTATGGATCCGGAGTGACGAGAAAAGAAGCTGCGAGTGTGAGCATGTCCTCCTCCACACTGGACCACTAGTTGGAGTCAGAAGCTACAGCTGAAACCCAAAAGGATGACTATTAGGTGTTAAGCGCACAATATGGGGTGTGGCTTGTAGGATCAACAAAGCCAGAGCGTTATGAGTACGTTTCACCATGACAGATTTATTAAACAAAGCAGGGTTCCGAGTGGCTGCTTATACATTTTCATTCGCACACTCGGAGCGCTACAACACGCGTCTACTAGCCACCAATAACGAGGATGGCGCAGGATTGTGCACAACGTGCCATCTTGCTTATGGTGATTCTGTTCTACTATAGTGAACTACAAGGGAATAACCAGCAGCGAGTTACTGGTGTGTTTTATTCTTCTTATACCACATTGACCATGCAGGTAAAGCTGGGCCGATTAATCGTGTAGGTTTATGTTGAAAATATGAAATTTACGGTTTTACCGTGGTTTGACACAGCGAGCTTCCGTAGTTCTCCGCCTCTCCCGCCCCGCGTTACACTTGTGAAATAGCGAGTACAACAAATGGCGGCGCTCTGACGAATCCGAAGAGCTCATTCACAAGAGGGGGAGGGGTTTCATCAGTCGTATGGTAATGGCTCGGGTTTGTAACTTCAGACGTTCAACAAACCAAAACCCCTCTGTAACATTTATCTAAAGTTTGTGGCGACTAAAGGAAGCAGAACGACAAATGTATTATTTCAGCACCTCAAACACAACCACGTTGTCTAATGGGGAGGTGTGTGTGTGTGTGTGTGTCGTTGCGCGATAAACACGACAGCGACAAAACACAAAAACACCGACTGCAAACAGTGCACACATTTTCCCCCACTGTATCCAAAATCAAGGAAGGATGGAAGGAAGGAAGGAATTTAAAGTGGTGTGAAAAACTATTTGCCCCCTTCCTGACTTTTTATTCTTTTGCATGTTTGTCACACAAAATGTTTCTGATCATCGAACACATTTTAATATTAGTCAAAGATAACACAAGTAAACATAAAATGCAGTTTTTAAATGAATGTTTTTATTATTTAGTGAGAAAAAAATCCAAACCCACATAGCCCTGTGTGAAAAAGTGATTGCCCCCCTTGTTAAAAAATAACTTAACTGTGGTTTATCACACCTGAGTTTTTCTGTAGCCACCCCCAGGCCTGATTACTGCCACACCAAGATCAAGAAATCACTTAAACAGAAGCTACCTGACACAGAGAAGTAGACCAAAAGCACCTCAAAAGCTAGACATCATGCCAAGATCCAAAGAAATTCAGGAAGAAATGAGAACAAAAGTAATTGAGATCCATCAGTCTGGTAAAGGTTATAAAGCCATTTCTAAAGCTTTGGGACTCCAGCGAACCACAGTGAGAGCCATTATCCACAAATGGCAAAAACATGGAACAGTGGTGAACCTTCCCAGGAGTGGCCGGCCGCCCAAAATTACCCCAAGAGCGCAGAGACAACTCATCCGAGAGGTCACAAAAGATCCCAGGGCAACATCCAAAGAACTGCAGGCCTCACTTACCTCAATTAAGGTCAGTGTTCACGACTCCACCATAAGAAAGAGACTGGGCAAAAACGGCCTGCATGGCAGAGTTCCAAGACGCAAACCACTATTAAGCAAAAAGAACATTAAGGCTCGTCTTAATTTTGCTAAAAAACATCTCAATGACTGCCAAGACTTTTGGGAAAATATCTTGTGGACTGACGAGACAAAAGTTGAACTTTTTCGGAAGGTGCGTGTCCCGTTACATCTGGCGTAAAAGTAACACAGCATTTCATAAAAAGAACATCATACCAACAGTAAAATATGGTGGTGGTGGTAGTGTGATGGTCTGGGGCTGTTTTGCTGCTTCAGGACCTGGAAGGCTTGCTGTGATAGATGGAAGCATGAATTCTAATGTCTACCAAAAAATCCTGAAGGAGAATGTCCGGCCATCTGTTCGTCAACTCAAGCTAAAGCGATCTTGGGTGCTGCAGCAGGACAATGACCCAAAACACACCAGCAAATCCACCTCTGAATGGCTGAAAAAAAAACAAAATGAAGACTTTGGAGTGGCCTAGTCAAAGTCCTGACCTGAATCCCATTGAGATGCTGTGGCATGACCTTAAGAAGGCGGTTCGTGCTAGAAAACCCTCAAATAAAGCTGAATTACAACAATTCTGCAAAGATGAGTGGGCCAAAATTCCTCCAGAGCGCTGTAAAAGACTTGTTGCAAGTTATCGCAAACGTTTGATTGCAGTTATTGCTGCTAAGGGTGGCCCAACCAGTTATTAGGTGCAGGGGGGGGCGGGGGGGGGGCAATTACTTTTTCACACAGGGCTATGTGGGTTTGGATTTTTTTTCTCACTAAATAATAAAAACATTCATTTAAAAACTGCATTTTGTGTTTACTTGTGTTATCTTTGACTAATATTAAAATGTGTTCGATGATCAGAAACATTTTGTGTGACACACATGCAAAAGAATAAAAAGTCAGGAAGGGGGCAAATAGTTTTTCACACCACTGTATATGACATCACCCAGCTCTATATACCGCCTAAGAAAGTATACAGACAATGTAAGGGCTGTGGAGAATGTGTTGCTCTGTCAGCATAAACCTACACTGAGCTCACTAATGGCGACAGTCACTTTTCCAACAAGCAAGCCATCCTTAATTATACATCTGATGACACTAATTTTGATAATTAACTTTGCAATCTCAGTATGGTCAGAGTTACAGCTATAACCATGCGCATGTTTCAGTGTATTAACAAAAACCAAAACTCATCCAGAAGCAGAGAAGGGACAGTTGTGTTTACATTTACAATAACACCCCTCATCAGCACAAAAAGAAAGACATAAACACAACATGATACTGCTTCAGGGGCTACGGTGGCTTAGTGGTTAGCACGTTCGCCTCACACCTCCAGGGTCCGACCTCAACCTTAAGGTTCGACCTCAATTCGTTATATCCGACCTCAACCTTAAGCAACAAGTTATATCGACCTCAACCTTAAGCCATCACAGACCTCAACCTTAAGCAACAAGTTATATCACAGACCTCAACCTTAAGCAACAAGTTATATCACAGACCTCAACCTTAAGCAACATGTTATATCACAGACCTCAACCTAAGCAACCATATCACAGACCTCAACCTTAAGAGTTTGACCTCAACCTTAAGCAACATGTTATATCACAGACCTCAACCTTAAGCAACACGTTATATCACAGACCTCAACCTTACAGCCAATATCACAAGACCTCAACCTTGTAAGGCAACAAGGGCAACAAGTTATATCACAGCCTCACAGACCTCAACCTTAAGCAACATGTTATATCACAGACCTCAACCTTAAGGGACCTCAACCTTAAGCAACAAGTTTTAAGCAACAAGTTATATCCAGACCTCAACCTTAAGGTTCTCCAGTTTCCTCCCCCGGTCCAAAAAAACCTCAACCTTGCGCGGTAGGTGGATTGGTTATATCACAGACCTCAACCTTGGAAAATTCACAGACCTCCCTAGTGTATCACAGACCTCAACCTTAAGCAACAAGTGTGTGTGTGTGTGTGTGTGTGTGTGTGTGACCTCAACCTGTGTGTGTCAACCTGCGATGGGTGTGTTCGGCATTCCATCCAGACCTCAACCTTAGGGTGTATCCTGCCTTAATGCATATCCATAGACGCCTGAGATAGGACACAGACTCCCCGTGACCCGAGGGAAGATCGGATAAATAAGCGGTAGACGGTAGAAGGTGAATGAATGAATGATAATGCTTCATTAAGTCACAGGCTAAGAATACCATCCGTTTAAAAAAATAATAAATAAATCTGCCAGGAGATATTTGTATTTTGATCCGACATCAGTCCGTAAACAGGGAGGGAACTGAGAGTGGATGAAGTGTAGGGCGTTTCCTGTGACTTTTACTAATTTGTAATGCCAAGTTTGCATCTTCAATATAGCGCTACTAAAACATTCCGAGGGCCCTCGTGAAAACCGAGCTGTGACGATATCGAGCGTTCTGATTGGACAGAAAATGAATAAGTGACACGTTAAATCACACGTTTGTTATGTGATTACGGGGCCACCCTGAATGCAGAAATGATCCTTGTAAATATGGACATTAGAGTCTAATCATTTTATTTAATGATCATTTAATAAGTCTCCTCGATGTGTATTACAGGCGATTGGGTGTAAATGATGACGGCGAAAAAGAATGGGCAAAGTAGCCTCCTGGAATCGGTATGACAAAACAGTGAAGACAGATTTACGAACAAAACAAGAAGTGACCAGACCATGAATTTACATCGAGGCATTTCCTCCCCTGCGTCTTCAAAACAGACCGAGTAACGAGGTATAAACGAGTCGGGTCAAAAAAAAAAAAAAAAAAAAAAAAAAAAAAAAAAAAAAAAAGTCTCTGACATCTGTGTGTTTACCTCGCATCTAAACACTCCTGTTCGTTTATTGCTGAGCAACAAAATAATAAACACGAAAAGGGCAATAATCCGGTCCTGTTGCGTGACGTATACGGTTACGCGTGCATCTATTTTCCAGCGCACAAAGATTCCCCGATTCTTACGGAGCGTCCTGATCCTTATATCTCACACAAAAAATGTCCTCTTGCACTGAATAGAATGTAAACACTGCAAATTAGGTCTTAAACACAAACACAAACGTGGAAATGTGCATCAGGAGAGAGGGAAACGGATACAGACTGAACTAGAACCTTAAGCAACATGTTATATCACAGAACCTCAACCTTAAGACCTCAACCTTAAGCAACAACACATGTTATATCGCAGCAGATACCTTCACAGACCTCAACCTTAAGCAACATGTTATATCGCAGAACTCAACCTTAAGCAACATGTTATATCGCAGTTATATCACAACTCAACCTTAAGCACACATGTTATATCACAGACCTCAACCTTAAGCAACACGTCATATCGCAGAACTCAACGTTAAGCAACATGTTATATCACAGACCTCAACCTTAAGCAACATGTTATATCACAGACCTCAACCTTAAGCAACATGTTATATCACAGACCTCAACCTTAAGCAACACGTTATATCACAGACCTCAACCTTAAGCAACAAGTTAAGCAACACATATCACAGACCTCAACCTTAAGCAAGTTATAACAACCTTAAGCAACATGTTATATCACAGACCTCAACCTTAAGCAACATGTTATATCACAGACCTCAACCTTAAGCAACACGTTATATCACAGACCTCAACCTTAAGCAACAACCTTAAGCAACTGTTATAGAATCTCAACGTTAAGCAACAAGTTATATACCTCAACCATGTTATATCACAGACCTCAACCTTAAGCAACATGTTATATCGCAGTTATATCACAACCTCAACCTTAAGCAACATGTTATATCGCAGAACTCAACCTTAAGCAACATGTTATATCGTTATATCACAGAACTCAACCTTAAGCAACAACATGTTATATCACAGACCTCAACCTTAAGCAACAACGTTATATCACAGACCTCAACCTTAAGCAACAAGTTATATCACAGACCTCAACCTTAAGCAACAAGTTATATCACAGACCTCAACCTTAAGCAACATCGCAGAACTCAACCTTAAGCAACATGTTATATCACAGACCTCAACCTTAAGCAACATGTTATATCACAGACCTCAACCTTAAGCAACACGTCATATCGTCATATCACAGACCTCAACCTTAAGCAACACATGTTATATCGCAGAACTCAACCAACCATGTTTATCGCAGAACTCAACCTTAACAACATGTTATATCACAGACCTCAACCAACAACATGTTTATCGCAGAACTCAACCAACACATGTATATCACAGACCTCAACGTTAAGCATGTTAACACGTCTCAACCTTAAGCAACATGTTATATCGCAGACCTCAACCTTAAGCAACATTTTATATCACAGACCTCAACCTTAAGCAACAACAAGTTATAGTCACAGACCTCAACCTTAAGCAACAAGTTATATCACAGACCTCAACCTTAAGCAACAAGTTATATCACAGACCTCAACCTTAAGCAACAAGTTATATCACAGACCTCAACCTTAAGCAACAAGTTATATCACAGACCTCAACCTTAAGCAACAAGTTATATCACAGACCTCAACCTTAAGCAACAAGTTATATCACAGACCTCAACCTTAAGCAACAAGTTATATCACAGACCTCAACGTTAACCTCAACCTTAAGCAACAAGACAACAAAGCAACATGTTATATCGCAGAACCTCAACCTTAAGCAACATGTTCATATCGCAGAACTCAACCTTAAGCAAACAACTGTTATATCACAGACCTCAACCTTAAGCAACAAGTTATATCACAGACCTCAACCTTAAGCAACAAGTTATATCACAGACCTCAACCTTAAGCAACAAGTTATATCACAGACCTCAACCTTAAGCAACAAGTTATATCACAGACCTCAACCTTAAGCAACAAGTTATATCACAGACCTCAACCTTAAGCAACAAGTTATATCACAGACCTCAACCTTAAGCAACAAGTTATATCACAGACCTCAACCTTAAGCAACAAGTTATATCACAGACCTCAACCTTAAGCAACAAGTTATATCACAGACCTCAACCTTAAGCAACAAGTTATATCACAGACCTCAACCTTAAGCAACAAGTTATATCACAGACCTCAACCTTAAGCAACATGTTATATCATGTTATATCGCAGAACTCAACCTTAAGCAACATGTTATATCACAGACCTCAACGTTAAGCAACACGTCATATCGCAGAACTCAACGTTAAGCAACATGTTATATCGCAGACCTCAACCTTAAGCAACATTTTATATCACAGATCAACCTCAACCTTAAGCAACACGTTATATCACAGACCTCAACCTTAAGCAACAAGTTATATCACAGACCTCAACCTTAAGCAACACAGTTATATCACAGACCTCAACCTTAAGCAACATGTTATATCATCGCAGACCTCAACCTTAAGCAACACGTCATATCACAGATCAACCTTAAGCAACACGTTATATCGCAGAACTCAACCTTAAGCAACACGTTATTCATATCACAGACCTCAACCTTAAGCAACATTTTATATCACAGATCTCAACCTTAAGCAACACGTTATATCACAGACCTCAACCTTAAGCAACAAGTTATATCACAGACCTCAACCTTAAGCAACAAGTTATATCACAGACCTCAACCTTAAGCAACAAGTTATATCACAGACCTCAACCTTAAGCAACAAGTTATATCACAGACCTCAACCTTAAGCAACATGTTATATCACAGTTATATCGCAGAACTCAACCTTAAGCAACATGAACTCAACCTTATATCACAGATCGCAGACCTCAACCATGTTTATCGCAGAACTCAACCTTAAGCAACATGTTATATCACAGACCTCAACCTTAAGCAACTCAACCAACACATGTTATATCACAGACCTCAACCTTAAGCAACAAGTTATATCACAGACCTCAACCTTAAGCAACAAGTTATATCACAGACCTCAACCTTAAGCAACAAGTTATATCACAGACCTCAACCTTAAGCAACACATGTTATATCACAGACCTCAACCTTAAGACCTTAAGCAACAACGTTATATCACAGACCTCAACCTTAAGCAACAAGTTATATCACAGACCTCAACCTCAACCTTAAGCAACAAGTTATATCACAGACCTCAACCTTAAGCAACATGTTATATCACAGACCTCAACCTTAAGCAACATGTTATATCACAGACCTCAACCTTAAGCAACATGTTATATCACAGACCTCAACCTTAAGCAACACATCATATCACAGACCTCAACCTTAAGCAACACGTTATATCGCAGAACTCAACCTTAAGCAACACGTCATATCACAGACCTCAACCTTAAGCAACATGTTATATCACAGACCTCAACCTTAAGCAACACATCATATCACAGACCTCAACCTTAAGCAACACGTTATTCGCAGAATATCACAGACCTCAACCTTAAGCAACACGTTATATCACAGACCTCAACCTTAAGCAACAACGTTATATCACAGACCTCAACCTTAAGCAACAAGTTATATCACAGACCTCAACCTTAAGCAACAACGTTATATCACAGACCTCAACCTTAAGCAACAAGTTATATCACAGACCTCAACCTTAAGCAACACATATCACAGACCTCAACCTTAAGCAACACGTTATATCACAGACCTCAACCTTAAGCAACATGTTATATCACAGACCTCAACCTTAAGCAACACGTTATATCACAGACCTCAACCTTAAGCAACAATGTTATATCACAGAACCTCAACCTTAAGCAACATGTTATATCACAGACCTCAACCTTAAGCAACATGTTATATCACTATCTACAGTTGTGGGGGGGGGGGGTATGGGCGATGTAGTGGAGGACAAAGTATGGAAGAGGGATATTTCCAATGCCAAGTCCTTAAGAGAAGCACCTCTCCTGTCCCCTGTCCTGTCCTAAGCACTTCACACTTCTCCTGTCCTCCTCCTCTACTCCACTCCTCTTCAGTCCCGTCTTCTCCTCTCCTGGTGAGAAAGATATAAACCCCCCCTGAGGTTCATGCACAAATGAATTCATGAGGCATTCAGACAGCTTACCTTGTTGAGGGACGGCACTAGGAGTCCCTTCCATTTGGGCGCGTTTTCCTCGCTGAAGAAATCGTACTGGCACTGGGCCGCCTGCATGGCGTTTCAAGCTGAGCCGGGCAAGCAGCTCCCCCGAATCCCTTACTGCTTCATCCACGCAGGAGCAGCGGCCGCGGGCCGGGCGAGCTTCACATTCACGGGAGACAAGGCACCAGCGGTACGCAGGAGCTCCGCCGAACGATTCAAGCGGCGGGCTAGAGCCACCATGGCATCTCCGGCTCGCTCTCCGGTGCTTGTGCGCTTATGCTAACTGCCCGCGACTGTTATGCTAACTGGGGGGGAAAAAACGTTATACGCCGCCTGCTGACGTTGGCCGCATTTCACCGCTCAAAGTCCTTCATCACCGCCCTGAGAAAGCAGCGTCCCCCACCCCCCACCAAAACAAAAACTAAATATAATCTAGTCTTAATATACTACAAATCACAAAAGTAGCATTGTTTATTCCACTCCGGACTCGAGCTAGCTGGCTAATCAACAACTAGCCCTGGCTAAGCCAGCGTCGAAACGGTGTTGTTGTTGTTTTGTTGTTTTTTTAATGCTAGCACCTAGCTTCAGTTCCGTGGGAAAAGGAGTGTATATAAATAAATCCTATCTGGTGAATAATCGCGTCACATTTCTAGTTTAGAACCAAAAATAAAAATAAAGCTCTCCGTGTGTTTGTTTGTCCATGTTTATCCGTGCTCGTGTATTAGCCAGGCGCTGGATTGTTGTTGTTGTTGTTGTTGTTGTTTGTTAAGAAAAAAAAACAGACACAGGGCTCTGTTAAAAAGGCTGTCCTGTTCCGAAGATCTGATATAGATCGTATATTTCGTTTGGTTGATTGTTGTGACTCGGGCGCAGTGTGTGTTTTTTAGAGAAGAGACAGAGAACATGCGCAATGGAGGTGATAGAAGTGTGTGTGTGTGTGTGTGTGTGTGTGTAAAAAAGACAGCAGAGAGAAAGTCCCCCCCTTCCTCCAAAAAAAAAAAAAAAAAAAAAAAACTCACACGAAAACAAAAGTCTCAACAACAACAAAAGCAGACAAAAAGGCGTCCGTGCGTCAATCCGAATTCGTACCGAATTCAGCAGCAGGAGTGTGAATGAAGTACCGGAGCGCGGTTCTCCCCCTGCGCCTCTCCTCCTGATGGACTCGGAGAAACGCCTCTATACGCGATAAAAAAAAAAACGAAGAGGTCGCAGACTATAACAATCGGTAACCGAATCGATCTGACCGTGAACACGGCGATTACCGAGCTATTTACTCATCAAAACAACAACAACAACAACATTTTCTGTCATTTTTTTCAGCCAGCAAACCTAAACGAAGGATCGTGGGCTACAAAAAGAAATTACGGTTCCTGTCATTTTTAATATGTATTAAAAACTTCTCAACTAGTGCATTCAACTTCAGTTAAACTTATTCATTCATTCATCTTCTACCGCTTTATCCGATCTTCCCTCGGGTCACGGGGAGTCTGTGTCTATCTCAGGCGTCTATGGGCATTAAGGCAGGATACACCCTGGATGGAATGCCAACCCATCGCAGGGTACACACACACACACATTCACACATTCACACACTAGGGACAATTTTCCAAGGTGACAATCAACCTACCGTGCATGTTTTTGGACCGGGGGAAAAAAACTGGAGAACCCGGAGAAAAAACCCCTGAGGCACGGGGGGAGAACATGCACAAACTCCACACACACATGGCCGAGACGGGAATCGAACCCGGACCCTGGCGGTGTGAGGCGAACGTGCTAACCACCATGCCCCCCTAGTGCATTCAACTTAAGTTAAACTTATTCATTCATTCATTCATTCATCTTCTACCGCTTTATCCGATCTTCCCTCGGGTCACGGGGAGTCTGTGCCTATCTCAGGCGTCTATGGGTATTAAGGCAGGATACACCCTGGATGGAATGCCAACCCATCGCAGGACACTCACATTCACACACACGTTCACACACTAGGGACAATTTTCCAAGGTGACAATCAACCTACCGTGCATGTTTTTGGACCAGGGGGAGGAAACCGGAGAAGTAAAGGAAAAAACCCCCTGAGACAACGGGGGACGGGGAGGGAGAACATGCACAAACTCCACACACACATGGCCGAGACGGGAATCGAACCCGGACCCTGGCGGTGTGAGGCGAACGTGCTAACCACTAAACCACCGTGCCCCTCAGTTAAACTTATAGCACAATAAAAAAAAAGGTTTATTCCACAAACCTTTCCCACAAAATGTTGTTTTTCCAAAGATTTTCCGCCTCTTTAGTACCGGAAGTTCTTTCCCTTTTCTCATATAGAAGAATAGAATAGAACATTGCACAACAAGGTACAGCGACAGTACACAATGCGAATGTAAACAAGAAACATGAGAAACAAGAAACAAAATATAGGGTGGAGGGATTATTTACAAACTCTTATCTAACACAACATCTGATATAAGTCTACACACTGTGGAGCTTCTAATATGAGGATGAAAGCATCGAGACCAGCAACAATGCACAAGGTATATTTCAAGGTATACGGGATGACAAAAATGTGCGGTCCAAGCTTTTCAAATGGTTGACCGAGGAAAGACACAATGGGAAGATGTCCAGCAGTGTCAACAGCAAAGAGCTTGCAGAAAAGAAGGGGAATACGGTACACTTGTGTACTGTACTGGAGTCGTTAACGTCATAGAATTGTGGCCAAATAGCCATACCTTAAACTGGGTGGGGGGGGTATAGTGTAAAGTACTGTAAAGAAAACGAGGCGAAGTGATGCAGCTCCCAAATACAGCTCCTCCCATCTGGCAGGACCTACAGAACTTTGTTCACCAAAACTTTCCTCAGGCAATTGTCTGTATAGTCTTGTATAGTCTATAGTCTATATAGTCTTGCACAGTCTGTGCTGTGTTTCTGTATAGTCTTTTTGTATAGTATAGTGTATAGTATATAGTATTTACACTATAAATGTATAGTGAAAATATTTGTTTGTATTTTTGACACTCAAACAAAATTCCTTGTGTGTGTATTTGTGTTATTGGCCAATAAACCTGATTCTGATAACATGAGGGAAGAAAAAAATAGGAATAGATCATAGGATATATATATATATATATATATATATATATATATATATATATATATATATATATATAATGGGATCTTAACACTGATAAGCCAAACTCATGGGGGGAGTGATACTGGAAGTAACAGTGAAGCATGGTGTAGGCTTTCTGAAAATTAGCCCTGATGTCAATATCATTGCTATCATCACTGTCCGGGATTGCATGAAGTGACAGTAGGATTTGAGCCTACATGCAGAGAAAATCTGTGTAAATACTCTATGAGTACTAAATACGTTCCTTCAAAAGCTGTGTGCAAGTGTACCTAAATGTTCATTCATTCATTCACCTTCTACCGCTATATCTGATCTTCCCTCCCTCGGGTCACGGGGAGTCTGTGCCTATCTCAGGCGTCTATGGGCATTAAGGCAGGATACACCCTGGATGGAATGCCAAACCCATTACAGGACACACACACATTCATACACTAGGGACAATTTTTCCAAGGTGCCAATCAACCCAATCAACCTACCGTGCATGTTTTTGGACCGGGAGGAAACCGGAGAACCCGGAGAAAAAAAAAACCCTGAGGCACGGGGAGAGAAGAAGGGGAGAACATGCAAACTCCACATACACATATGGGCGAGACGGGAATCGAACCCGGATCCTGGCGGTGTGAGGCGAACGTGCTAACCACTAAACCACCGTGCCCCTCTCCTAAATGATTTCACACCAAAATATTGATTTGATTTAGATTTATTTTCTGTTTTGTTAATTGATCGATTTAACTATTAACACATTCATTCATTCATTCATCTTCTACCGCTTTATCCGATCTTCACTCGGGTCACGGGGAGCCTGTGCCTATCTCAGGCGTCTATGGGCATTAAGGCAGGATACACCCTGGATGGAATGCCAACCCATCGCACAACACACACACGCACACACACATTCACACACACATTCATACACTAGGGACAATTTCCAAGGTGCCAATCAACCTACCGTGCATGTTTTTGGACCGGGAGGAAACCGGAGAACCCGGAGAAAAACCCCCTGAGGCACGGGGAGAACATGCAAAACTCCACACTCACAACACACACACACACACACACACACACACACACACGCCCACCGTGCCTCCCCTATTAACACATACTTTTTGGAAACATTCTTACTGTACTGTACACATCACCAGGATCCATGTTGAACATGTTTGCACTGTCACTTTAATTCACTTCAGGTCTGCTGGTCTATTATCAATGTTTACACAAATACTACACTACCACATGCAGTACCACAGCACATTCTCATTGTGCACACTATCTGTTGCTTTTCCAAATACTCATATACTGTATATGCACATCTTTTATTTGTAATATACTTTTGTGTTGGTATATTTTCTACTCTGTCTTTGCATTTTGTTCCTTGTTTCTTTGCCAGTAAATGATGTTAAATCAGAAGCTAATGAAAGACCACAAGTATAACCGCGCACTATTGGTGAGAGTTTGTGTGGAGTTCTCACTATGTGTTTGTAACAATAGACACAAATCCATCTTCTTTAAAACGGTCTGATGTGTAGAAGAATGTATTGATTGATTCATTCATTCATTCGTCTTCTACCACTACTGTATATCCGATCTTCCCTCGGGTCACAGGGAGCCTGTGCTTATCTCAGGCGTCTATGGGCCTTATGGCAGGATACACCCTGGATGGAATGCCAACCCATCGCAGGGCACACACACACACACACTCACACACACACACACACACACACACACACACACATACACACACTAGGGAAAATTTTCCAAGGTGCCAATCAACCTACCGTGCATGTTTTTGGACCGGAGAAAAAAAACCCTGAGGCACGGGGAGAACATGCAAACTCCACACACACAATCGAACCCGGACCCTGGAGGTATGAGGTGAACATACTAACCACTAAGCCACCGTGCCCCCATTGCATCAATTATGATTTTTTTTTTTAAATATAAACTCTTACATTACTAACTTTAATTTGGTACTTATGTGCATTCAAAAGCAAGTCATTTTG
>JACRUU010000023.1:13547139-13569639 GCA_030449085.1 Kryptopterus vitreolus
TATCTATCTATCTATCTCTGTCTGTCTGTCTGTCTGTATGTCTATATACCTATCTCTCTGTATGTATGCCTATCTATCTATATCTCTTTCTGTCTGTATTCTCTATCTATCTATCTATCTCTCTGTATCTATCTCTCTCTGTCTATCTCTGTATGTATGTCTGTCTATCTATCTATCTATCTATCTCTCTGTATGTATGCCTATCCTATCTATCTCTCTATCTATCTATCTATCTGTATCTCTCTCTCTGTCTGTATGAATCTATGTATCTATCATGATCTATCTATCTATCTATCTATCTATCTATCTATCTATCTCTATCTATCTCTATCTCTCTGTCTGTATGTATCTATCTATCTCTCTATCTATCTCTCTCTCTCTCTCTCTCTATCTGTCTATCTATGTATCTATCTATCTATCTCTCTCTCTCTCTCTCTCTGTCTGTATGTCTATCTCTGTCTTTCTCTCGCTCTGCCTCTCTGTCTGTATGTATGTCTCTCTATATCTCTATCTATCTCTCTCTCTCTCTGTCTGTCTGTCTCTATCTGTATGTATGTCTAACTATTGATCTATTTCTCTCTCTGTCTGTATGTATGTCTATCTATCTCTCTCTCTATCTATATCTCTCTGGTCTATGTCGCTGTAAAATCTGTTTGTCTGTTTAATATCTATCTATCGATCTCTCTTGCTCGCTCTCTCTCTCTCTCTCTCTCTCTCTCTCTCTCTCTCTCTCTCGTCTCCTCTCTCTCTCTCTCTCTCTCTATCTGTATATATGTCTATCTCTCTCTATGTCTTTCTCTCTGGTCTATGTCTCTGTAAAATCTGACTATCTAATCGTCTGTCTAATTTGTCTGTCTGTCTCTCTGTCTGTCTCTCTGTATGTATGTCTAACTATCTCTCTCTCTCTCGATCTATGTCTCTCTCTGGTCTGTCTCTGTAAAATCTGTAAAATCTGTCTGTTCTAATATCTATCTATCTCGCTCTCTCTGTCTGTATGTATGTCTTTCTCTCTGGTCTATGTCTCTGTAAAATCTGTCTATCTAATCGTCTTTCTTATCTATCTATCTATCTGTCTCTGTCTCTCTGTCTCTCTCTGTCTCTCTCTCTCGCTCTGTCTCTATAAAATCTGTCTGTCTAAATTCTAGCTATATCTGCCTGTCTGTCTGTGTTTGTCTGTCTGAAGTCTATCTATCCATCCATCCATCCATCCATCCATCCTATTTTGACTTAACACTGTGTCGTTTGTCCTTTTAGCGGGAAATCATGTCCTCCGTTCAAAATCATCATTCTGGACGAGGCAGATTCGATGACCAATGCGGCTCAGGCCGCTCTCAGACGCACTATGGAGAAGGAGTCACGCACAACCCGCTTTTGCCTCATCTGCAACTACGTCAGCAGGTCAGACCGACTCGTCTAAACATCCAAGAGGATCCTGACTCTAATATTATACACACCTTACAATACTCAGGGATTAAACACTATAGAAGACCTCATTATAGATCTTATTATTACTACGGCTGTCGAAGTTATTAACGCGTTAACGCAAATTGACTTCAACGGCACTGATGTTATTAAGGCTATTAACGCAGTGTGAGTGATCTGCTCCTTCACTCTGTGTTGTGTTGGCGAACGAACGAACAACAAATAAATAAATAAAAAACTTCAGTGCATCCACTCACGCTTCCTAAATTTCCCCCGAATTACGCCCCCTAGCTGCGCATTCACAACAGGTACGATCTCCTCACTATATTAGCGTATATTACCGTATGGAACCTTACGCAAGCGCATCGCATTCCCAAATCCGTATTACTGCAATAAAGCGCATTTTTACTGAACGCAATAAAGCGCTTCCGTATAACCTAAACACCGTATCACCAGTTTATATGGAAAAGCAACCGGAACACAATTCTTAAAGGAGCCACGTCCCATATTTTACACTTCAAACCAACACTAAACAAAATAACATTGTAATTAACAAGAAATTCATATTAAAAGTGAAATTTCCGGCGTAAAATAAATATTAAATAATCAACAATTTTATAAAAGGGAGAGATTTTGAGAGAGATGAATATAATTATAACATCTGTTACAGTTTAGAGTATAAGAAAATTATTATTATTATTATATTATTGGTATTAAACATCTAAAATGCCAGAAGTAGCTTTCTTTTTTTTTTTCTTTTTTATGTTTATTTAGACTTGTTTTCTTTGCCATGTGATCTAAGGGGCCGTGAACACAGATTTAATAGTAGACCTTTGTATGTATGTTTCTTCATGATTGCATCAAATCCTCTTCCTGTGTTTCCTGCGTGCACGTTGCTCGCTGCAGAATCATCGAACCTTTGACTTCCCGCTGCTCGAAGTTCCGTTTCAAACCCCTCGGCAACGAGATTCAGCAGGAGCGACTTGTGGAAATCTGCAATAAGGAGAATCTGAAATACAGCAAAGAGGTGAACAGCGGAAGTGTGACGACGAATGATCAGGAGAAGGTAGCGATGTTGAGACTGTGATGTTCTCCTCGCAGGGGATCGACGCGCTGGTCAAAGTGTCCGAGGGAGATCTCAGGAAAGCTATAACCCTCCTGCAGAGCACGGCCAGACTCAGCCTCGACAAAGAGATCACAGAGAGTATGGTCATAGAGATCGCAGGGGTGAGAGCCACAGAGTAAACCCCATGTTTTAGAGATTCGCTGATTAAAACACTTCTTTATATCGTCATTTCGTTATTTGGATTTCAGGTGGTTCCTCCCAAAGTGATCGACGGCCTGCTGCAAACCTGCTACAGAGGCAACTTTGAAAAGTTAGAGGATGCTGTGAAAGTGAGTACGAGGAATCGTTGTTATTTAATAAAAGGTGATTTAATGCATTTAAAAAAATAATAATAATTACATTTACATTTGCGGTATTTAGCAGACGCCCTTATCCAGGGCAACGTACAGGAAGTGCTTTAGGTCTCGATCTAAGGATAAGATTTATTCAAGAAAGGTTAATACAAACTCAAGTACACAAGAATAGACAGTTGCCTTTTTTTTTATAATGGATTTCTGGACAGTGAGGTAAAAGAGAATAAAAGGAATGTTAGGATGGGTGTTTTTGGAAGAGGTAGGTTTGAATGTAGACAGTGTCTCCGTTGTTCGAACCTCCAGTGGAAGTTCGTTCCACCACATCGGTGCCAGAACAGAGAAGAGCCTTGAGCTGGTCTTACCTTTTACCCTGAGAGACGGTGGAACCAGGCGAGCAGTGCTGGACGCTCTCAGGCAGCGAGGTGCAGTACGGGAGGTGATGAGGTTGCGGAGGTAAGATGGTGCAGATCCATTTTTGGCTTTGTAGGCGAGCGTCAGTGTTTTGAATCTGATGCGTGCAGCTACAGGAAGCCAGTGGAGCGAGCGCAGCAGTGGGGTGGTGCGAGAGAATTTAGGCAGGTTGAACACGAGTCGCGCAGCTGCATTTTGAATCATTTGCAGTGGACGAATAGCGTTCTGAGGTAGAACCTGCCAGCAGAGAGTTACAGTAATCCAGTCTTGAGATGACCAGAGACTGAACCAGGACCTGAGCTAATTATTGCCACCCGAATTTACTTTAGTTACAGTTTTAGATGAAACACATACCACGCTTGTATTTAAAATAAAACTGTTTACCAATAGTTTCTGAAGATAAACCACAATACAGTTCATATTGTACATTCAATTCCATTTTATATATAGAGCGCTTTTTACAATGTGTCATCGTCTCAAAGCAGCGTTACATAATACTCATGTGTGAAAAGTGAAAATCAGTTCGGCCATAATTGTTTCTTGTTGAGCCGAAGCGACGGTGTGACGAGGAAAAACTCCCTGTGAACAGGAAGAAACCTTGAGAGGAACTCAACAGAGAACCTCATCATCATTCGGGTTGTGTGTGGTTGAGGATGTTTATTGTGGAGTGTATTCATAATTTGAGGCATCATTAACCGGGGGCGGAGTCACCAGGAGGTTCGGACAGAAACGGAGTGCAAAGGGGGGGTCTGGATCACTGACAGATCAGCAGTGGGACATGTAACTCAACAGAGAGAGAGAGAGAAAGAAGGAAAGAAAGAGTGGTTAGTCACGGATCATGGTTGCAGTGTGGGAGTAGTGTCGAGTGCAGACGTGGACTCCGGCAGGATTAACTATAACAGCATACACTAAAAGGAGAATCAGGGGGAAACACAGACATGAGATCAGTCACTCTCACCACCACAAACCTGAGTGATTAATGAGAGTGAGGCAGAAGAAAAATGAAACGTGCATGAAATTTGCTTTTGATTTTTTGAAATTTACCCCCCCCCCCCCCCCCCCATTCGTCTCATTAACACTTTCAGACTATAAAGCGCACCTGCATATAAGCCGCATCCGCTCTATTTAAAAAAAAAACCCAAAAAAATTCATAAATAAGCCGCACCTGCATACAAGCCGCATCCGCTTTTGAATTGTAAATGTACATGTATGTACCTAAATAGATCCTTTCCTAACCTGTATTTTAACACGGTGTAACGGTGGACGCTGCACAGAGACGCGGAGATCCGGAATTCATACAAAACAGGATTTATTAGAATAAAGAACTCAGGAGACGCCGCTCATACGGAGCGGCCAGACAGGCTAGGGAGCCTTGCGCTCTGCGCGCCGTGGTACCGGGAGTACCGGAGACTTGGAA
This sequence comes from Kryptopterus vitreolus, assembly GCA_030449085.1. NCBI lineage: Eukaryota > Metazoa > Chordata > Actinopteri > Siluriformes > Siluridae > Kryptopterus > Kryptopterus vitreolus. Next base: position 13,551,809 of record JACRUU010000023.1, read on the forward strand.
GTCCGGGAATCGGGAACAGACAAAGGTTAGGCATAAACATATATCGAGCGTCCGTGTCCGCGACACTAGGTATGTGCTACGAGCCCGGACGGGGATTGTAGAGTGAACCGGGCTTATATCGGGAGAGGGAAAATCAGGAATAGCTGAGGCTGTATTGTGTGTGTGTGTGTGTGTGTGTGTGTGTGTGCGTGTGTGTGTGGGGGGGGGGGGAGAGAGCCGGCAGGAGGAGAGAGAGCGAGAGAGAGAGAGACACACGTGACAACACGGGCAGCAACTTTGCTGATTAAAACGGGACAGAACCGAAGAGAAAATAAGCGCTATTTACAGTATTTATCTTCATTTCTCCTGTGTGTGAAATCACGTCACCTTAACCTTGTAAAGATAGAGTTTGTCCTCCTTCTATCCGCTTCTACCCACTTATATCTGCTAAAGAGGAACTAGCGCATTCTTCTTCTTTGCATTTATTTTGTGTTAGTTTTGATTCTAATTCCGGTTAGAGCCCCTAGCGGTCGGGAAAAAATCTGCAGAATAGCCGCACCTTATTATTAGCCGCATGGTTCAAAACCTAGGAAAAAAGTAGCGGCTTATAGTCCAGAATTTACGGTAAGTCATCGAACTGACACATTTGTGCAAGGTTTGACTTTGTGAAGTCCAAGTGTTTCAGACTAGTCAAAATAGCCGCCCTTGGGTCCTTGAGCAAGACCCTTAACCCTCTGTGTGCTCCAGGGGGCGCCGTATCATGGCTGACCCTGCGCTCTGACCCCAAACTACCAACATCAAGCTGGGATATGCGAAGAAAAGAATTTCACTGTGTTGTAATGTTTATGTAACCAATAAAGGATATTATTATTATTATGTTATTATTACAAACACCAAACATTTCTTAGTTACTTAGAATTTTGAATAAAAGGGACTATTTTCTTATACATAGGCAAGTTTAACTTCAGACAGACAATGCTTTATGCTGCGACATGCGCCAACTTTTAATGTTTAGCCCACACGCTATAATAATCCTATACTGCTTTAATGTGTGCATTGACAATAAACTACTCCCGAAATAGTACTGCGAAGTGCCGGCATCCCGCCACTAGAGTGCAGCGTATCCCACATCGCCGTTTACCGAGGGCGTTTTTTTCCAACAAGCGGAATTGAGAAATTTCCATCCCATAATGTCCAGGATTTGAAATCTTGGTGCAGATGGAAGTCACCTTCACCTTCAATACATGTTTATGCTTCAAGGAGTAAAAGTGTTTTGTGTTATGAGGCGACGTCGCGAATCAAACACTGATTTTATATATATAGATATATATATATATATATATATATATATATATATATATATACTGTCTTATAGTTACAACTGGCCCTTGGGGGCCGACCGTAATACTGATGTGGCCCACGGTGATTTAGGGGCGCGGTGGCACATTCGCCTCACACCTCCAGGGTCTGGGTTCGATTCCCGTCTCGGCCGTGTGTGTGTGGAGTTTGCATTACATTTGCGGTATTTGGCAGACGCCCTTATCCAGAGCGACTTACAACCGAGCAATTAGGGGTTAAGGGCCTTGCTCAAGGGCCCACTAGTATTAGTGTGGTGGTTGTGGGGTTTGATCCTGTGATCTTCTGGTCCAGAGGACAACACCTTACCACCTTACCTCCCTATCTGTTTGCATGTTCTCCCCGTGTTCTCCCCAGGTTTTTCTCCAGGGTTTCCGGTTTCCTCTCAGTCCAAAAACATGCACGGTAGGTTGATTGGCACCTTGGCACCAAATTGTCCCGAGTGTGTGTGTGTCCTGTGATGGGTCGGCATTCCATCCAGGGTGTATCCTGCCTTAATGCCCATAGACGCCTGAGATAGACACAGACTCCCCGTGACCCGAGGGAAGATCGGATAAAGCGCTAGAAGATGAATGAATGAATAAATGAATGAATGTCTTTAGATTTATGACTTTAATGTATGCAGATTTTAGCAGTCCCTTGGATTCTACAAGCCCGGAGTGGAAATTTTCGAATCTGTTAATTGTGTCTCCTGTGTTTATAGAACATGATCGATGAAGGATATGCTGCCACACAGATCCTCAGCCAAGTCCATGATGTTCTCCTGGAGGAGAAACTGGGCGATAAACAGAAGTCTGTCATCGCTGAAAAAATGGCTGTAAGTTGCATAAGTGATTATTTGTAGCCTCTGTAAGCCTTTTTATATTTTTCATTCAGAAGATGAAGTTTTATAAGGGGCACGGTGGTTTAGTGGTTAGCATGTTCGCCCTCACACCTCCAGGATCAGGGTTCGATTCCCGTCTCGGCCATGTGTGTGTGTGGAGTTTGCATGTTCTCCCCGTGCCTCAGGGGGTTTTTCTCCGGGTTCTTCCCCCGGTCCAAAAACATGCACGGTAGGTTGATTGGCACCTTGGAAAAAATTGTCCTCTAGTGTATGAATGTGTGTGTGTCCTGTGATGGGTTGGCATTCCATCCAGAGTGTATCCTGCCTTAATGCCCATAGACGCCCGTGACCCGAGGGAAGATCGGATAAAGCGGTAGAAGATGAATGAATGAAGATGAAGTTTTAATAATGGCTGCAGCTACAACATTTGATATTCTTAATAAAGGCGCCCCTCACTGTTACAATACCTCTGTAGAGATCATTGAACATCTGGACGGTTGTACCGCTGAATGACGAGTGTCCCCGTTGTCTTCAGGTTGTCGATAAATGCTTGGTGGACGGAGCCGATGAATACTTGCAGCTGTTGAACCTCTGCTCCGTGATCATGCAGCAGGCCACGCAGAGCACCTGAGCTTCCCACACACACCGTCAACAGGTTTCCCCACATTCACTAGATCATTTGATTCACTTTGTACAAAATAAAACTTGTTTGTTTTTGTTTTTTTTTACTCGTCTCTGGCAAATAAACATTACACGCAGCATTCGCCTACTCATGATGTAAAGGTAGTGCTTTAGAAGACGATGCACACATTTTGTATTTAAACGTGTACATTCTAAAGGGGTCATGGCCGTTATTACATTTACGGCATTTGGCGGACACGCTCGTCAAAAACGACTTGCAACTGAGCACTTTGGGTTAAGGGCCTTGCTCAAGGGCCCACTAGTGGCAGCTTGGTGGTGGTGGTGTAGTGGTGGGATTTGAACCTGCGATCGTCGGGTCCAGAGTCCAATGCCTTAACCACTAAGCTACCACCTCCCCTATTACATGGCTAATTAACCTTATGTCGGTGTTTAATTAACCAATCCTATCCTATTGGATATTATCCATCATTAATTAATTATTATTGATCATATATTCGTTTTCTCACACCAAGAAAAAGCTCACCTCATTCGCAAATGTTTATTTTCCAGGTTTGTATTTCATAAACAACAAAGTGCTTCTCATTAATATTAAACAACAGGTTTATAAATAATTCATCAGCTTTAATATGAACATAAAACATTCGAAGATAAAGTCAATATAATCGTTTTAAAAGGGCAGGAAATGTGCTACAATAAATGCAGTGGTTTATTAATCTGTTATTCCACGCGTTTACTGTAGTGCGAAACGTTAACGAGCATCGAACACGCGCTTTAATTGAACTAGCAAAACGACCAATGAAGGAACCGTAAAGGAGACGAGTGTACATTCAGCGCGGAAACCACACGTTTTCTGATAAAACGATAACGCGTCGGACCGAACAGCGGTGAGAAATGCAACACCAGCAAAACCATTTAAATCAGTTCATGAATGTTTTCTGGCATCTCCTCAATTTTAATGCTGTAGTAACGCTCAATGTGTCGAAGCAGCCCCTTTTCGTCCTCCGTGACAAAGTTGATGGCGACGCCCTGCCTGCCGAAACGGCCGCTACGTCCAATCCTGCGTTTGTAGGGGGGGGGACGAGTGGTACAGATACACTCGCTTAACAAATAAACATGATGGTGAAATAATGATCAGCACAAACCTGTGAATGTAGGTTTCTAGCTTGTTGGGTAAATCGTAGTTGATGACCAGAGACACTTGCTGCACGTCAATACCACGAGCCTGGCACATGACGAAATGAGAAAACATCAAAATATTAAAAAAAAAAAAAAAAAAACAACCTTAAATGCACATGAGTTATTTTCGATTCGCCCTACACTAATTTGACATATCCACTCGTAGGTCGGATGGAGTAGGTCGTGATCATACGACTCTCGAACCGGGACGGCAAGAACATTGCACTGATATGAAACTCGGTCCGAAAAAACCACAGGGAATTATGGGTAATCGGGGCAAATGCGATTTTTTTTTTTTTTTGGCCTGGGATGAATTTTTACCATAGAAAATGAATATTATATTATGAATGAATTATTATACATTATATTTGCTCTTTATGATAAGCTCTCTAACAAAGCATGGGGCCGGCGTCCGAACCGATTTAGGGGTTCCTTTGGAACAGAGTTAATGACTCGTATTTAACGAATAAAGAATACGCCGAATTCACCAGCAGATCGGTAGTGATCAGCACTCTGCTGGATCCTGATAGAAACTCCATCATAATCTTGTTGCGTTCCGTCTGGTCAATGCCTCCATGCTGAAAAGATCAAACCTGAGGATTAGTACAGAATCTCCACATATGCGCAGCATTGACTGAGTGATAATGATTTAACTGGTGATGAATAAACCACGGCGTCTGTCACACAGTGATGCGTGTATTTATTATATAACGATATAAATATGAAACGATGTAAGTACGTACACGGGTATGTACATTAATTATACATTATATACCGTATATATATAGTCATATGTACACACCAGGTGTATACATTAATCGTGAGTAGTCAACGCCACCCCGATCATGTGATTCGGCTTTAATCCAAATTTAGACTGTTATTTATTTATTTATTATAGCTGTTATATTAAGTAATTACTTATGAAGTGCGTTAGGGACGATCATGAAAATGAAGGGGGGGTAAAAAGATAAAAACCCACAGACAACTCTGCTTTGAACAGACTTATTCAGGACTTTTAAAATAAAAGAATATATTTATTTACAAGATAAATGATTAATTAATAAATAAATAAGCGATAAAATAAAGAGTGCATAAATTCCTACCATGACAGAGACAGTAAAGTGCCGACTTTGCATCTTATCAGCCAGCCAGTCCACATCCCTATTGGTGTTGAGGAAGATCACGGTCTTGTTGACTAACGCATTCTCGTAAAGGTCACATAGTTTATCTAACTTGAACTCCTGTTACAAAAGATACAAGCAAATCATCTATAATACCGTAAATTCTGGACTATAAGCCGCTACTTTTTTCCTAGGTTTTGAACCATGCGGCTAATAATAAGGTGCGGCTATTCTGCAGATTTTTTCCCGACCGCTAGGGGCTCTAACCGGAATTAGAATCAAAACTAACACAAAATAAATGCAAAGAAGAAGAATGCGCTAGTTCCTCTTTAGCAGATATAAGTGGGTAGAAGCGGATAGAAGGAGGACAAACTCTATCTTTACAAGGTTAAGGTGACGTGATTTCACACACAGGAGAAATGAAGATAAATACTGTAAATAGCGCTTATTTTCTCTTGGTTCTGTCCCGTTTTAATCAGTAAAGTTGCTGCCGTGTGTCACGTGTGTCTCTCTCTCTCTCTCTCTCTCCTGCCTGCTCTCCCCCCTCCCCCCCCCCCCCCCCCCCCCACACACACACACACACACACACACACACACACACACACACACACACACACACAATACAGCCTCAGCTATTCCTGATTTTCCCTCTCCCGATATAAGCCCGGTTCTCCCTACAATCCCCATCCGGGCTCGTAGCACATACTTAGTGTCGCGGACACGGACGCTCGATATATGTTTATGCCTAACCTTTGTCTGTTCCCGATTCCCGGACTTCCAAGTCTCCGGTACTCCCGGTACCACGGCGCGCAGAGCGCAAGGCTCCCTAGCCTGTCTGGCCGCTCCGTATGAGCGGCGTCTCCTGAGTTCTTTATTCTAATAAATCCTGTTTTGTATGAATTCCGGATCTCCGCGTCTCTGTGCAGCGTCCACCGTTACACCGTGTTAAAATACAGGTTAGGAAAGGATCTATTTAGGTACATACATGTACATTTACAATTCAAAAGCGGATGCGGCTTGTATGCAGGTGCGGCTTATTTATGATTTTTTTGGGTTTTTTTTTTTTTTTAAATAGAGCGGATGCGGCTTATATCCAGGTGCGCTTTATAGTCCAGAATTTACGGTATATAGAATATCTCAAACGTACACTGAACCAGGTCTGCAGGGGGGCAACATTTTCCATGTCCCTGAATGGAGCATATGGTGGGGCACGGTGGCTTAGTGGTTATGTGTGTGTGGAGTTTGTGCATGTTCTCCTCAGGGGGGTTTTCTCTGCGTTCTCTGGTTTCCCCCCCGGGCCAAAAACATGCACGGTAGGTTGATTTGGCACCTTGGAAAAATTGTCCCTAGTGTGAATGTGTGTGTATGTGTGTGTGTGAGTGTGTGTGTGTGTGTGCCCTGCGATGGGTTGACATTCCATCCAGGGTGTATCCTGCCTTAATGCCCATAGACGCCTGAGACCACAGACTCCCCGAGACCCGAGGGAAGATCGGATAAAGCGGTAGAAGATGAATGAATGGAGCATCAGTCTCTCTTTATGCAAATTTGACAAACCTCTACAATGTGAAATGATAGTGTGTATATATATATATATATATATATATATATATATATATATATATATATATATATACACACACAGCAGTGGTCTCCAAACCTTTTGGGTCACAGACCGGTTTCATGTGAGACGATATTTTGAAGGTGTGGCAGGTAAATACGACAATATAAAATGATACGAGCGCCATAAAAACTGGTATTTTAATGCAGGATTGTGTCATTAGAGAGATTTGTTTATTGTTGTTCATGTTGTTAGCTCGGGGGGTGGGGTGGGGATAGCACTAATTTAGCGCTAATGTATTATGTGTTAGCGTTTGGAGCGGCACCTTTAAGAAGGTAGCGGATGGAGGTGGTAAGTCATGTGGACCGAGTGGCGGTGATGAATGGTGAAAATCCGGTCACGTTCCAAAATAAAACAGCGTCCCGAATTAGATAATAAACACAACGTAAGCTATGCATTCTTCTGGGGGCACGGTGGTTTAGTGGTTAGCACGTCCGCCTCACACCGCTAGGATCCCGGCTCGATTCCCGTCTCGGCCCCTGTTGTGCCTTGCATGTTCTCCCCGTGCCTCAGGGGGTTTTTTCTCCGGGTTCTCCGTGTTTCCTCCCCCGGTCCAAAAACATAAAACATGCACGGTAGGTTGATTTGCACCTTGGAAAAATTATCCCTAGTGTGTGAATGTGTGTGTGTGCCCTGCAATGGGTTGGTATCCTGCCTTAATGCCCATAGACGCCTGAGATAGGGCACAGACTCCCCGTGACCCGGGGGAAGATCGGATAAAGCATAGAAGACGAATGTATTCTTCCCCGTAGCGATGGACACATGGACATGGTATAAGATCTGTAGGATTGATTACTCACGTCTCGCTCCACAGTGATGTAGAACTGCTTGATGCCGTTGAGAGAAAGCTCCTCTTTATTTACAAATATGCGAACAGGCTCGCGCATGAACTTTTCGGTCACTTCCAAAACCTCGGCGGGCATCGTGGCAGAGAGAAGCAACACCTGGAACAGACCCAAAAAACAACCTCAACTAAGTACAGTTTTAATGTTACAAATGATCGGTGCTGCCTCCATTAGCTTATAATGTAAAATAAAAAAAAACCACACAAACGCAAACAACAAGGGAAAAAAAAAAAAGAGAAGGCGCTCACTTGAATGTTGGTGCGTAGCATCGTAAAAATGTCATGGATCTGATCCTTAAATCCACGACTTAGCATTTCATCTGCTTCATCCAAGACAAACATCCTGATCCATTTAGGAACTGCAGACAGTGAATTTAGCCTTTTAGAATAGCATTTTATTTGTCGCGTATGCATTACGGCGCTCGCATATCGCAGCTTGTTTTTGGAACAATGGCGCAGGGTCAGGCATGATACGATGTCCCTGGAGGGTTAAGGGCCTTGCTTAAGGACCCAAGCGTGGCAGCTTGGCGATACTGGGGCTCGAACCCCCGACCAGTAACCCAGTCTGAGACCACTTAGCCACACCCTCCTCGATCACCTGATACTGTTAAGTTACAAATTCATTCATTCATTCATCTTCTAGCGCTTTATCCGATCTTCCCTCGGGTCACGGGGAGTCTGTTCCTATCTCAGGCGTCTATGGGCATTAAGGCAGGATACACCCTGGATGGAATGCAAACCCATCGCAGGGCACACACACACACACACACACACACACACACTAGGGACAATTTTCCAAGGTGCCAATCAACCTACCGTGCATGTTTTTGGACCGGGGAGGAAGGAAACTGGAGAACCCGGAGAAAAAACCCCCTGAGGCATGGGGAGAACATGCAAACTCAAACTCCACACACACATGGCCGAGACGGGAATCGAACCCGGACCCTGGCGGTGTGAGGCGAACGTGCTAACCACTAAACCACCGTGCCCCCTGTATCTATTACAATTAAAATTAATTATACAATTCAGATAAAAAAAAACTATAGAGGAAATGTAAACATACATTAGCCTGTTTACTCACACAGATGTCTCCTTTCTAACAAGTCAAACACACGGCCTGGTGTCCCGACAATGATCTGGAAAACCTCTTTTTGCAGTATCTGAATATCGTTTTGCACATTTGTGCCGCCAATGCAGGCATGACATGTCACGCCCATATAGTCACCCAGCGCCAGGATCACTTGATGGATCTAGAAAGTAAAGAAAGAATGCAAATGCAAAATACGGAGTCAAAAACAGAAACAAAAGGAGCGTACAAAACGCGCTTTGAATCTCCTTCTGTGAGTGAAATAACACTGGTTTGATGGAACTCGAGACACAAACTGTGTTTATAAAAAAGGAATAATGTACTAAATACACTGGGGGTTTTTGGGGTTGAGTAACCGCAGCGTCTCACAAAGAGAGAGAGAGAGAGAGAGAGAGAGAGGGTGCACCTGTTTGGCCAGCTCTCTGGTAGGAGCCAGCACCAAAGCCTGGGTCTCATTCACTTCTACATTCAACATCTGCAGGATGGAGATAGCAAACGTGGCTGTCTTGCCTGTTCCTGACTGAGCCTGAACGATAACATCATGACCTTGGAATAAATAAATAAATAAATAAATAAATAAAATGATGCAAGGAAAACCTGTTCTGCCCCTGCTGTAGATGATCAACGTGTTTGAGGATCTTTTCAGTCGGGTGAGTCAAACGGCATTGTGGGTAATGTCAAATAAAAAAATACAGAGATTAATATGAAAAAGTCATTCATGGTGGAGATTTCCTTTAATGCTTAGATGGAGCGCTCCATGAACCCCCCCCCCGCATCGTCCGATGTTCCCGCCTTGTGATCGGTGAATCAGGGGCACGGTGGTTTAGTGGTTAGCACGTTCGCCTCACACAGCCAGGGTCCGGGTTCGATTCTCGGCTCGGCCATGTGTGTGTGGAGTCTGTGCATGTTCTCCCCGTGCCTCAGGGGTTTTTTCTCCGGGTTCTCCGGTTTCCTCCACCGGTCCAAAAACATACACGGTAGGTTGATTGGCACCTTGGAAAATTGTCCCTAGTGTATGAATGTGTGTGTGTGTGTGTGTGTGTGTGTGTGTGTGTGTGTGTGTGTGGCATGGGTTGGCATTCCATCCAGGGTGTATCCTGCCTTAATTCCCATAGACGCCTGAGATAGGCACAGACTCCCCGTGACCCGAGGGAAGATCGGATAAAGCGCTAGAAGATGAATGAATGAAGAAAACTTGTGACCAAAACAAATGATTTATTTTACATACTTTATTGATCCCGTGAGGGAAATTCTTTCTTTTGCATATCCTAGCTTGTTTAGAGGGTCAGGGCACAGAGTGTGGGGTCAGAGCGCAGGGTCAGCCATGGTACGGCGTCCCTGGAGCACAGAGGCTTTTCTCAAGGACCCAAGGGTGAGGCCTGGCGATACCGGGGCTCAAACCCCTGACCGTCCAATCAGTAAGCCAGCTACCCCTTCACAAACATCCTCAAACTTACAATTTTACGGCCGTCCTGATCCCTAAAAATGTTGGGGTTTTTTTGTGCTGTATTAACCTTCTCAGCTGAGACACTTTGTCCTCTATCTAAAAAAAAAGAGTCTGCATTGGTAACCGATATGTACACTAATAAAAATCAACTTGAGCTTTTGGTGAGGTTTCACTGTAGTGTCCTGTGTAAAACTGATATCATTTCATTATTTATTATTTAAATACACCCCAGTTTACATAGTTTGCCATTCATTATTTTTTTTTATTCTAGACTTTCACTGCGGCCCCACTAGCGCCATCAAGTGGCCAACAATTTGACAGTCACTGCCTTAACGAGTCGTAAACCTGAAACATTCATTCATTCAGCTTCTACCGCTTTATCCGATCTTCCCTCGGGTCACGGGGAGTCTGTGTCTATCTCAGGCGTCTTTGGGCCTTACGACAGGATACACCCTGGATGGAATGCCAACTCATCACACACACACACATTCACACACACACATTCATACACTAGGGACAATTGTCCAAGGTGCCAATCAACCTACCGTGCATGTTTTTGGACCGGGAGGAAACCGGAAAACCCGGAGAAAAAACCCCCTGAGACACAAGGAGAACATGCACAAGGAGAACTCCACACACACATGGCCGAGACGGGAATCGAACCCGGATCCTCCGTTCGCGACGGGGAGTCAGAGAGAGAGAGCCGGGAGCGGAGGGGAGCAGAGTGGGGGAGAGCGACAGGAAGGCCTGAGCCCAAACCCGGTGGGGGGGGGGGGGGGGGGGGGGTAAACTTTGGGGGTAAACTTGAAACAACGATACAATATTCAAGACCCAGTTTCTTACCTTCAATGAAAGGCATGATTGCCCTTTGCTGAATGACCGATGGTTTTTCAAACCCATAAGCGTAGATACCACGAAGGAGCGCTTCCTTCAAGTTCATATCATCGAAATTCTCCGTGATCTTGTTCCACGTTGTCTGCAGAGAAGCCCAAACCTACATCTTTACAATCACAGACATTCAGTACAGATCATTAAATCATTTCAGTTTGGTGCCTCTCTCACCTCCATGCCACCTTCAGCTCCCGCTCCTTCAGAGCCTCCACAAGCTCCGGAGCTGCAACAGAAAACCATCAATGATGTACAGAATGACACAAATATGATCTGATCATAGTTCAGTTCCCAGGGGCACCCCACAATCTGCCACCTCACAACTCTGGATTTTGCCATTCTGGGTTACGGTTACTATGTGTCTTTTATCTATATTATATATATTTATATATATATATATATATATATATATATATATATATATATATATATATATATATATATATATATAGTACAATATACAATTTACTAACACTTGATAAATGCAGCAGGCATTTCTGTATGACCATTCTTTTTTATTATTAAAAAGATAAATAAACAAATGAGGCGAAAATGCACATTACACATTTATTCATGACGTCCTTTCTTCACTCAGATATAAACAAAACGAACGAAGTGATAGTGATTAAAAAGCAATTATTAAAATGATTTAAAATTATAATATATATATATATATATATATATATATATATGCCTCACACCGCCAGGGATCCGGGGTTCGATTCCCATCTCGGCCATGTGTGTGTGGAGTTTGTGCATGTTCTCCCCGTGCCTCAGGGGGGTTTTTTTCTCCGGGTTCTCCGGTTTCCCTATCCTATATATAATATATATATATATATATATATATATATATATATATAATATATATTATATATATATATATGTGTGTGTGTGTGTGTGTGTGTGTGTGTGTGTATAGTATATATAGATATATATATCCTATATATTCGCGCATATATATATATATATATATATATATATATATTATATATATATATAGTTATATGTATACTATATATATATATATATATATGTGTGTGGTGTGTGTGTGGTGTGTGTGTAGTATATATAGATATATATATCCTATATATTCGCGCCATATATATATATATATATATATATATATATATTATATATATATATATATATATATATGTATATGTGTGTGTGTGTGTGTGTGTGTGTGTGAGTGTGTGTGCGCGCGCGGAGCTTGTGGTCACGTGACATTGAGTGAGTGCGGAGAGCCCGCCCTCTCCTGGTGAGATGGTGCGATGACTGACAGAACGATGATGGATGATCACTTTTGTTCATTTCTTCTGTTTATTTATTTCTTTCGTATTTTTCCACAGAAAAAAAATGGAAATTCAGTGTATGTAAAAAAAACCCATGTAACAGCCTATTTATAACAAAATGTCTCTTTCAACTTTGGAAAAAAAAAGCTTTATAATATATATGTACTTGTTTGAATGTAGAAAAGAAAATTATATATATATATATATATATATATATATATATATAATATATATATAAAATTCTAAATTCTGAAATCTAAATGGCTGCTAATTAAATCTGTAGTACACTACATAGTAAATATACTATTAAGTAGTGTGCTGAAAACATCTGGAACACAGATCCTGTCAGCTTTTTTTAAGCCGGTGATTTTCCCCTCAACCAGACATCACAATAATAATAAGTAATATAATATCCGATAGTTTAATATGTATATGAAATATCATATGTATATATAAACTATTTAATATGCCTTATAACGCTAATCGGGGGACGGTTAAACAGATGCCTAACGGTTCTCTAGCAAAATTTAAATTCCTAACCAATTATTACGAGACGGGAGATCAGGTAAATTTAATTTAATTGTACGGGATTTATAAATCTGTATCTAAACTGACACTAGCTACACCTGGATGCTTATGCGCGTCTTATGCAGCTGTTATTACCTGCTACAATCTGCAGAACCACTGGACATGACTCGGACCGACGCTTTAGCGCTCACTAGAAAGTAGAATTCGATGCACGTATCAATGCGCCTACTCGCTTCACCACTCTCTCTAGTTCCGGCACTGTTAAAAAAAACACCACAGAAACACCGAACAGGATTCATCACATTTTATTAAAACGAATAACACGCTACTTGGGAAAAATACAAAGCCCGCAAAAAGTGTAATGTACGACAAAAAGTTGAACTATATCAATCGACGGAGGGATATCGCAGTAAAACGCCTGCTTTAACGATTCCCGAACGGGTGTTTTTTTTTTTCTGGTATTAAAATGGCGCCCGTTGAAGCGATGCACGATGGGAAATTGAGTCCGAAATTTTTATGTATGCGTTCATTTTTTTCAGTATTAGCAACACGCCAGACCTACCTATATAAAAAATGTTATATCACTATATGTCTAATAACTTTGTAAAGAGTATCAAAACATAAAACATCACAACGTAGTAGCACCAAATCCGAGTGTAACAGAATGTTGTTGTTGTTGTTGTTTTTTCGGCATGCGTATCACGGAAAGTTCAATATCGCGAGGTGAAATGATGTTAGAAAGGTCTGTCCCTGTTGCGAGTGCCGATGAAGCCGAGCATCGAGAAGGCACTTGCTGCCGCCGTCACCAAGCTTATCGCCCCGATTGCACGAGTTGCCTAAAAAGACAAAAGACCATAAGAAATAAACCTAAGTCTCAAATGCAGTCCTGCGTATCTGTACATTATATAATGTATAGTAGGAATGTCTTGCATGGACACGGTGCCTTGTATAAATATTATCTGTTACTATATGGGAATAAAATGAAATAAATAGTTGAATTATGAATATATGTTGGTGCTAAGCCCTTACTTGACTTTTGTTGATATCAGAAATTTTTATGATATTAATTTAAAGAAGTAGGGGGTACAGTGGTTTAGTGGTTAGCACGTTTGCCTCACACCGCCAGGGTCCGGGTTCGATTCCCGTCTCGGCCATGTGTGTGTGGAGTTTGTGCATGTTCTCCCCGTGCCTCAGGGGTTTTTTCTCCGGGTTCTCCGGTTTCCTCCCCCGGTCCAAAAACATGCACGGTAGGTTGATTGGCACCTTGGAAAATTGTCCCTAGTGTATGAATGTGTGTGTGTGTCCTGCGATGGGTTGGCATTCCATCCAGGGTGTATCCTGCCTAATGGCCCATAGACGCCTGAGATAGACACAGACTCCCCGTGACCCGAGAGAAGATCGGATAAAGCGGCTAGAAGATGAATGAATGAATTAATTAATTTCATTAAGTTACCAAACTTGTAATCAAAGGTTGTGAATACTTGTGCAAGGCACTGTATAGTCCAGGGGTCGGCGAAACCGCGGCTCCGGCGCCGCGTTCGTCTCTTTCATCCCTCGGATGTGGCTTTTGAAATTAATTAATGAGTATTTAATTGCGATGTATTTTATTCCAGTGCCTTTTTAAAATGTAATTCTAGATTTGAAGGTGATCTTCATTCATTCATTCATCTTCTATCGCTTTATCCGATCTTCCCTCGGGTCACGGGGAGTCTGTGTCTATCTCAGGTGTCTATGGGCATTAAGGCAGGATACACCCTGGATGGAATGACAACTCATCACAGGACACACACACTCACACACACAATCACACACATTCATTCATTCATTCATCTTCTACTGCTTCATACGATCTTCCCGGGGAGCCTGTGCCTATCTCAGGCGTCTATGGGCATTAAGGCAGGGTACACCCTGGATGGAATGCCAACCCATCGCAGTGCACACGCACACACACACACACACACACATTCATACACTAGGGACAATTTTCCAAGGTGCCAATCAACCTACCGTGCATGTTTTTGGACCGGGGGAGGGAAACCGGAGGAAACCGGAGAACCCGGAGAAAAACCCCTGAGGCACGGGGAGGACATGCAAACATGCACAAACTCCACACACACATGGCCGAGACGGGACTCGAACCAGGACCTTGGCGGTGTGAGGCAAACGTGCTAACTACTAAGCCACGAACGTGATCTTGTAACATCTAAATAAAATGTGTTACATTTTGTTGTCGCTCTAAATATGACAATGTGCGACACACCCGCCCCAAAGCGCCATACACACACTGATGTACAGACGCTGTGCGCTGCGGTTTAGGAGCAGAAATCACATTAATCAAGTATGATCGGTATTTTTATTGCCTGTTTTGTTGCATATATTCATTTTTTTTCCATTGTTCAGTGAAAGGACGACGGCACACAAAGAGAGGACGACCATTTTTACTTCGGTGCTGGTGGATAATTTAAGTTGTTTTTTTTTTCCATAAATACAAGGACTCAAATAGCGTTTGCGTATTTTACTTGAAAGTAACCTTCAACCCGACGCCTTTTTTGTTTTTTTTTTTGTTGCATGCAGGAATGTAAATTTGGTTTTCTCTGCAGTCGTTCATTGATTTCATAAATGCAATACGTTATAGTTTAGTTTATACAAACAAAAACAAACAAACGTATGCAGTATTAAAAATGAAATTCTAGATTTAAAGGTGATCTTCATTCATTCATTCATTCATTCATTCATCTTCTAGCGCTTTATCCGATCTTCCCTCGGGTCACGGGGAGTCTGTGTCTATCTCAGGCGTCTATGGGCATTAAGGCAGGATACACCCTGGATGGAATGCCAACTCATCACAGTGCACAAACACACACACATTCATTCATTCATCTTCTACTGCTTTATACGATCTTCCCGGGGAACCTGTGCCTGTCTCAGGCGTCTATGGGCATTAAGGCAGGATTATCCAAATTATTTCATTATTCATTCATTCATTCATTCATTCATTCATCTTCTACCGCTATATCCGATCTTCCCTCGGGTCACGGGGAGTCTGTGTCTATCTCAGGCGTCTATGGGCATTAAGGCA
Organism: Kryptopterus vitreolus; assembly: GCA_030449085.1. NCBI lineage: Eukaryota > Metazoa > Chordata > Actinopteri > Siluriformes > Siluridae > Kryptopterus > Kryptopterus vitreolus. The sequence continues at coordinate 13,567,689 of JACRUU010000023.1, forward strand.
GGATACACCCTGGATGGAATACCAACCCATCACAGTACACACACATTCACACACATTCATTCATTCATTCATCTTCTACTGCTTTATACGATCTTCCCGGGGAACCTGTGCCTATCTCAGGCGTCTATAAGCATTAAGGCAGGATTATCCAAATTATTTCATTATTTCATTTTTAAATGTCAAAATGGTCCCCGGCGTTTCCTTTACTGTGGGAAACGTGTCCTCTTTCAGTGGTATACCGACCCCCAGGTACAGTCTCTGTATCTCTGTACCGGGCCATGGCCATATTAATTCCTGTATGTAATGAAAAACAGAAATGTGAAACACCTGCTCGGATTCTCCCTCGCCATATCGCAACAGGGTGACAAAGTGCTCGCAGTTGCTGCCCAGCAGGTCATATGACACCTCCTGGCCAATCAGTAACTGCGCTCTCTCGATGATCTCAGACACCGGCAAAGGCGTGTGACTGGTGTCATATTTATTGTTGACGCGGAACGTGTCTCCGCCAACAACGTCCTTCAGGAGCTGCATTCGCACCACGGCCTTCCGGGTGAAGACCGACTTCACGCTGGACATGGCGGCCGCTTGGCCCTCATCTGAGGGAAGAACAGGAATCACGTATCATATACTCATTGAGCAGCATATCAATTATTAATGTCCTTTTTCACACGCAGATGTATGGGCCCCATAACAAGGACACATTATATGTTGTACTAATAATTTATCTTAGTGTACGAGTGACTTTTTTCATTCATTCATCTTCTACCGCTATATCCGATCTTCCCTCGGGTCACGGGGAGCCTGTGTCTATCTCAGGCGTCTATGGGCATTAAGGCAGGATACACCCTGGATGGAATTCCAACCCATCGCAGGACACACACTCACCTTTACACACACATTCATACACTAGGGACAATTTTCCAAGGTGCCAATCAACCTACCGTGCATGTTTTTGGACCGGGAGGAAACCGGAGAACCCGGAGAAAAACCCCCTGAGGCACGGGGAGAACATGCAAACTCCACACACACATGGCCGAGACGGGAATCGAACCCGGACCCTGGCGGTGTGAGGCGAACGTGCTAACCACTAAGCCACCGTGCCCCGCGTACGAGTGACTTCCGCGTCCTAAAGAGTGACACTAGCAAGTCTCACCAATGGGGGTAAGGTTGATGATGTATCCGTCCCCCAGGTACAAGGCCCAGTGCTGATACGCTGGCCGAAAGATCTCAATGAGGTCACCAGGCTGGGGTTCAGTGTAAGTGTCTAAATCACTATTGGCCATCTAAAAAACAAACAAACAAACAAACTATTAATCCGACTCACTCTGATGAATGATTCGCTCTGTATTAATTACCGACACAGTGAATTACTTACAGTATGGTTTGAGTTTGGCTGATTATCCATCATCCCATATCAATACTGGACGTATTCTGCGAAAAAGAATAACATTTCTACTTATAACGCACATTTTATTTATTACACAATGACACTGCATCCGTCTTTTTAATCTATTTACAGTTACATTTAACACTGTCTATTGCTTATAGTATTTTACTAATAATCAGTCATTCCATCAGAACCTTCGTTATTTTTTTCGTTATTTATTTATTGATTTATTTATTAAGCTAAAAAAAATGCAACTTATGTCAGGAACTTTAACACACAACTACTGACTACTACACTACTACGAGCAAATACAGGGTTAAAAAAAACAAACAAACAATCAAACCTCATGATACACAATCACCATGCGCTTATAAGGATCACATTCGTAATCTCTAGTCGCCATCTAAGCTGTTACTATAAAAGCAATAAAATATTTAGGCATTAATATAAACATGTGATATCGCAAGAACACATCCATACGTTCTAACCAATCAGAATGAAGCCTATAAACACATGGAATATTAGCAAGGAATTCAAGTATTATTACATAGAATAAAGTGAACT
>JACRUU010000023.1:13574639-13609639 GCA_030449085.1 Kryptopterus vitreolus
GTGTGTGATTTCGTGCCGGTTTTATTTTTTTAAAGGGGGGGGGGCGGCGGGTAAAGACCGTAACCGGGTGTTTTCATGTTGGGCGATTTGCCCCCGTCGTTGTTGCCTGCCGCCGCCGTTGTTGTTGTTGTTGTTGTTGTTGTTGTTGTTGTTGTTGTCACCGTGCGAGCTCCAGCTGCCCCCGCTGCCCGAGAAGAAGAAGAAGACGACGACTCGTCCGCGTTCGTTCCAGGGTCACCGCGCTGCCCCGACGCACCCACATCTCGCACCATGACCGGAGAGAAGATCCGCTCGCTGCGCAAAGACAACAAGCCGGGCAAGGACGAGGACCTGCTCGAGCCCGACGAGGAAGCGGCGACCGGCACGTTCACGTCGTCCACCAGGACCAATAGCAAAGGCAAGAGCAACAAGATCTTTAGCAACCACAAGATCGTCAAATCCGCGTCGCAACACAGCCACAATCACCACCACCACCACCATCAGACGCAGACGCACATCAACGCCAACACTAACGGCATCTCCACCCCGGAAACCCTCGACGATAAGAACAAAAACCCGATCCTTCGAAGCGCCGACGATTTCCCGGTGCACGAGTGCGTGTTCAAGGGAGACGTGCGGCGACTGTCGTCTCTCATCCGCACGCAGAATATTGCACAGAAAGATGCGCACGGTGAGTTCCATCTCCTTTATCTTTTATTTATTTATTTATTTACTCCTCCTCCTCCTTCTTCTACACCCCGTACATCCAATAATTCTACATGCACTTCCATGCAAACTCAAAGTGCATGGTTCGTTTACCCCAACTCGTTGGATCCTTGTTTTGAGTAAAGGGTGCAATCAAGGGTCTCCACCTTTAAAATCTCCACTTACGTTTACATTGTAAATGTCGCCCTTATCCAGAGCGAATTACAACTGATATTGAGGGTTAAGGGCCTTGCTCAAGGGCCCACTAGTGGCAGCTTGGTGGTGGTGGGGTTTGAACCCGTGATCTTCCAGTCCAGAGTCCAACACTTTAACCACTTGGGCTACCACCTCCCTCAAAGACATTTGGCAGACACCCTTATCCCTAAGTGCATGACTTGCACCCTAAGTCACCCAACTGAGCAATTGAGGGTTAAGGGCCTTGCTCAAGGGCAAGTGGCAGCTTGGTTGGTGGGGTTTGAACCCATGATCTTCCGGTCCCGAGTCCAACACCTTAGCCACTGAGCTACCGCCTCCCTCAAAGGCATTTGGCAGACGCCCTTATCCAGAGTGACTTACAACTGAGCAATTGAGGGTTAAGGGCCTTGGCCCACTAGTGGCAGCTGGTGGTGGTGGTGGTGGGGTTTGAACCCATGATCTTCCGGTCCCGAGTCCAACACCTTAACCACTGGGCGATACCACCTCCCTCAAAGGCATTTGGCAGACGCCCTTATCCCTAAGTGCATGACTTGCACCCTAAGTCACCCATGCACCCCAAGTCATGACTTGCACCCTAAGTCACCCATGCACCCCAAGTCATGCACCCTAAGTGCATGACTTACAACTGAGCAGGGTTAAGGGCCTTGCTCAAGGGCCCACTAGTGGCAGCTTGGTGGTGGTGGGGTTTGAACACATATTAGGGAGGGGTGTAGCTAAGGCGCTGGGCTGCTGATCTGAAGATCCGGGTTCGAGCCCCGGTATGGCCAAGCTGCCGCCCTTGGGTCCTTGAGCAAGACCCTTAACCCTCTGTGCTCCAGGGGCGCCGTATCATGGCTGACCCGGCGCTCTGACCCCAAACTACCAACAACAAGCTGGGATATGCGAAGAAAAGAATTTCACTGTGCCCAGTATATGTGCCCAATAAAGGATATATTATTATTATTATTATTATTATTATTATTATTACAGCACAGTGTATCGCAGCTTGTTGTTGGTAGCTGGGGTCAGAGCCATGATACGACACCCCCTGGAGCACACAGAGGGTTAAGGGTCTTTCTCAAGGACCCGAGGGCGGCAGCTTGGCCATACCGGGGCTCGAACGCCGGATCTTCCGATCAGCAGCCCAGCGCCTTAGACTACCCCTTCCCCCATCTTTGGGATGTTTCTGTGTCAGTCCATGTAATTCGTGCGTAAAATGCATAATGCGTTTGAGTAGAATTACAATTCACTTCAAATACACGTGTCAAAAGTATTCACATGCATTCCTCAGGGTAGAAGTATAGATACTAGGGTTTTAAAAGACTGCTGTAGAAGTTGAAGTCGAGCTTTTTACTCCAGTAAAAGTACTGGTTTCAAAACTCACTTGAAGTGTAAAAGTGATGTAAGGGCGAAAAAATGCCTTTAAGGACAAAAGCATAGGCCGCTAATTTATCCAAACGTCTCTACCGGACTACCTACTGTAGTTTAATTTGCGGAGGACGAAGAGTAAACACCCGTTTGATAAATAAATCACTTTTAAGATATAATCGATGGAGCGATGGATCGCGTACAAATCCCTCAGGGCGTCAGGGAATGTTTATCCCTCATCCAAACACAATCGCATTCACTATTCTATCCGGATAGGATTTTTTTTGTTTTCCCGAACGATGGCGAGTCACGAGGCTATTTTTAAAAAGTATTCACTATATATTTTGATATATTCGGTGCTTCTGAAAGTAAATGTATAGCTTTCGTACCAATCTGTACTTTGTGGTACCATCAGGAGTGCACTATTCCTTGTAAGTGTGCATTTAGCCTCCACCTTTCCAGGTGACGTATACAAAACTACGTGTATAGAACACCAGGTAGCTAAACCGAGTAGCAGGTTATGAACTGTCTCATACAGTTTAACATTTTTACAGTTGGGACGGTGTGAATACATGACATGTAATGTTAGAAAATATTGTGACATAAATTATTATTATTATTATTATTATTGTACAGCTGCTTTGACACAATCTCTATTGTTATAATATAGATATATAAATAACGGTGACCTGACTTGAATGTCACTTTAAAATCATAAATGCATTAAATATCATTGTGTTATCAGTGTGTGTGTGTGTGTGTGTGTGCGTGCTTTATTTAGTAAATTATTATTTATTTTAGTAAATTATTATTATTATTATTATTATTCTTATTATTATTATTATTATTGTACAGCTGCTTTGACACAATCTCTATTGTTATAATATAGATATATAAATAACGGTGAATGACCTGACTTGAATGTTCACTTTAAAATCATAAATGCATTAAATATCATTGTGTTATCAGTGTCTGTGTGTGTGTGTGTGTGCTTTATTTAGTAAATTATTATTTATTTTAGTAACTTATTATTATTATTATTAATTATTATTTATTATTATTATTATTATTATTGTACAGCTGCTTTGACACAATCTCTATTGTTATAATATAGATATATAAATAACGGTGACCTGACTTGAATGTCACTTTAAAATCATAAATGCATTAAATATCATTGTGTTATCAGTGTGTGTGTGTGTGTGTGTGTGTGTGTGTGTGCTTTATTTAGTAAATTATTATTTATTTTAGTAAATTATTATTATTATTATTATTATTATTGTACAGCTTTGACACAATCTCTATTGTTATAATATAGATATATAAATAACGGTGACCTGACTTGAATGTCACTTTAAAATCATAAATGCATTAAATATCATATGTGCCCCACTTTATCATATCATCTGCATGGTGTCAGTGTGTGTGTGTATCATTGTGTGTGTGTGTGTGTGTGCTTGGGCGCAAATCGTGTTGGTTATATATTACATTATCATTGTGATTGTAGAAAATATTCACACACTCCCTTATTAGCACTGTTATTCTCCTAATGGACAGTATTGCTGGTTATAAAGGTTTTCTATTATGCTTATTGTTAAGGTATGTATACCACAATAACGACCTATTCATTGTTGTTCATGTTTATTTGAAGGAAGCGTGTAGAGTGATCATTAGTGTCTCTCTTTCCTCAGGAAACACTCCTCTTCATCTGGCTGTAATGATGGGTCATAAAGGTAAGCAGTAACCCTATCATGTGTGTCTTGTACTTCTGCATGTAAATGTAAAAGATTTTAACCGTATTATAAAAGGGCCACTGGTTTAAAAAAAAAAAAGACTTGTTATGGAATTGATTGAGTGATTTTAATGATCTGAATGAGGTGAAGGCAGCAGGGTTATGTGGACGCACTATGTGTGTTTATGGGGACCGGTGTATTGATTATTGTCCATTCTATTGGACCAGTTTAAGTTCTTGTAACAAATTGTTTATATGTATTTGGTAAACTGCTTAACTATTGTTGTACGCTTTACAAAGGACCGCATCGACATAGAAACAGAGCCTTAGGGTTAGGTGTAACTTTTTATGATTTCTGACAAAGGACGTATTCATTCATTCATTCATCTTCTACCCCGCTTTTATATCTTTAAAAATCCGATCTTTCCGATCTTCCCTCGGGTCACGGGGAGTCTGTGCCTATCTCAGGCGTCTGTGGGCATTAAGGCAGGATACACCCTGGATGGAATGCCGACCCATCGCAGGACACACACACACACACACATTCATACACTAGGGACAATTTTCCAAGGTGCCAATCAACCTACCGTGCATGTTTTTGGACCGGGAGGAAACCGGAGAACCCGGAGAAAAAACCCCCTGAGGCACGGGGAGAACATGCAAACTCCACACACACACACACATGGCCGAGACGGGAATCGAACCTGGATCCTGGCGGTGTGCGGCGACCGTGCTAACCACTATGCCACCGTGCCCCATCAAAGGACGTATTAATATCATCAATTAATATGTTGCCCGTTTGAAAATGGAATTCACCGAACGGAAAAGGACGCTAGAGTTGTTTTCGGTTTGGGCCATATATAACCTCAGAAAGGTCTTTTTTTTTTTTCTTCTTCTTTTAAGTAAATAGAGGAATTTCTTATTTATTAATTCGCATCAAGCTGTCGACTCGCTGCATTTCTATCATTGCTTCACATGTTATAAAACAAACTCGAACGTTTACTTTATAAGGAATTATTATAGTGACGAGGGGGAAGAAATTAAAACGAACTTCTAAGATGACGAGAGCATCGCGTGAACGCTTTATATAGAATTTGATCCAATTAAAAACGATTGAAACAACTTATTTAGCTATTTCCAAGATAAAAGTACATCATTGTTCCACATAAAATTGTGTGCTTCAATAGGTGCGAATTGAAAATGCGTCTAATTGAAACGCGTGAAATTCGCAAAAGCACACATATCGCAAAAAGGTTTTATGCATGAGGTGTTTTTTTATTGTGTTTGTTTTATTTTAGACGATGCGAAAAAGGAATAATTCGCAAAACTGTAAATGGAAACATTTTTTTTTCCGCATTTCCAGGTCACATGATATACGTGCGATTGGCTGCGATATTATAAATAAGCCTGCCCATTTTTTTTGAGTGACATCGCGAGAGGGCGAGTTTTAGTCGCACGATATGGTTAATGGAAACACCGTCATTCCGCAACAGTTTTTTTTTTAATCGACATTTCGGAAATATCGCAAAGGTTTTGCGCACATTTGTAATGGAAACGTACCTACTATGTAACTTTTGTTTACTGATTGAGTTTTAGATCACGGAAAATCTGGTGCACTTTTTTTTTTTCATTGATTTTTTTACATGTTGGCATTGTTGGTGGTTTCAAAACGAGTTCCTGTAACAGTAGCTGTGAACAGTGTGAAACCAATCTAATGTGTTTCAAGTATAGATATATATATATATATATATATATATATATATATATATATATATATATATATATATATATATATATATATAGACAAAATACTAGATAGTATCAGTGTAATAACAGCAAGGAACTGTGTTAGTGTGTGTGATATATATATATATATATATATATATATATATATATATATATCTATATATATATATATATATATATATATATATATATATATATATATATATATATACACTCACATCTATTCTCACACAGTTCCTTGCTGTTATTATTATTATTATTATTACACTGATATTTTGTTGTGTGTCCTGCGTGCTGTGCGAATTGTTCCTGCAGAATCGAATGAGTGCATTAATATAAATAAGTGATTTGTTGCTACCAACTTTTTGTTCAATCAGTAAAACGAATGAATACGAAGATATTCTATAGTGCTGTACTTTGATTACCTCAATGAAGCACTAATTCGGCCATGTCACCATAATAGATGCAGCTCCTATAGAGTGAAACAAAACCAGACGAACGTCTGTTCTCTGCTCATGGTTTTTATTCTCAGAGTGTTTTACATTTTTTTCAATTTTTGTCTACCTCGTGTATCATCCAGTGTCATGTGATCCCTTTATCTAGTATGTAAATGTAAAGGACAGGCCGCAAAGTCTTTTCACTTAATGACATCATTATATACTGATCGCTATTTTGTAATAAAATATCATTTCTATCAGGCAGATGAAGGTCAGTAGAGGTGTCCTACATCACCACGGGTCACTACTACAGTTACTCTTACTTTGCTCACTGTTACTGCGCTCACACGTGCAGATGCACGTGCTGTAAATACAGCAGAGAGCGATGTGGAGATGAAACTTTTAGCGAAAACAATGGCATTCTCAAAAATAAGGAAAGTTATGGGAATAAGAAGAAAGGGTGGGAAAATACGCATGTTTTCTCTTCATGTACTGAAGCTTTCATGTCTCGTTTTGAGTCTGTTGTGGTTGTCAAAAGTGGAGACATTAAATGCCATTAAGAAACTAAACATAGACACTTGGAAGAAATTTGCTATCAGCAGTCTGAAGTAAGGACACGGAAAATAAATGAGCTCAAAGCCCAGTACGAACGATCTACATGGGTTCCCTCTCACTGACAATAATGAGTATATAATAATGACTGTTCAATACAGTGGTTTTTACAGTGGCATGTGGGGAAATAGTAAAGGAGTGCTTATGGAGAACGCTTTGGAATGAAAGGAAAGACATGAACCGAGAGAAAAATGCCCCTTTCACCCCTATCTGTCTGTCTGTCTATCTATCTCTATCTCTCTCTGTCTATCTCTATCTCTATCTCTCTATTTCTTTCTATCTATCTCTATCTATCTCTGTCAGTCTCTCTGTCTGTCTGTCTATCTATCTCTATCTCTCTCTGTCTATCTCTATCTATTTCTATCTATCTATCTCTGTCTCGCTCTCTCTGTCTCTCTGTCTCTGTCTATCTATCTATCTATCTATCTATCTATCTATCTATCTATCTATCTATCTATCTATCTATCTATCTATCTATCTATCTGTGTCTGTCTGTCTCTCTGTCTGTCTCTATCTCTCTCTCTCTATCTATCTATCTATCTATCTATCTCTCTATCTCTCTATATATAATTTGTTTGTTTACTTTGTCCTACTCACTAGACTAGTTAGTAGGGATCATTTAATGTGCCTTAAGACATTTTAGTTGAAAACCCTGTTATATACTGTTATATACTGTTATATACTGTTATATACTGTTATATACTGTTATATACTGTTAGAATACTGTTAGAATACTGTTAGAATACCGTTATAATACCGTTATAATACCGTTATAATACCGTTATATACCGTTATATACCGTTAGAATACCGTTAGAATACTGTTAGAATACTGTTAGAATACTGTTAGAATACTGTTAGAATACTGTTATAATACTGAGGGCAACCATAATGTTGATGTGGCCCGCGGTGCAAATGAGTTTGACACTCCTGGTTTATAAGGTAGCGAATGAATATAAAATGGTGATTAGAGTGTAGTCCTGGTCAGATTAATGAATCAGCTAGCCACGATAATAGTGGTGTAATTGTTACTTTAATTTGAGGAAACGTCTCTTAAAAAATGTAATTGTATTCATCTGCTCCTGATCAGTTACCTTAAAAATCAACTTTCACACACACGAGTCTTATAAAGGTTTTATGTTAAACCAAGGTTTGTTCTGTGCAGGAATGTTCTTGAATAAAGCAAATGAATAATATTAAAGATTTTCATCAGTAAACAAGGCAACTATGTCATTCAATAGCTAGAAATCTATGTGTTATTTCTAAATTACCATGTATTAAATTGGATTTTTTTTGGTTAAAAAAGTATAAAAAATGCAGCATTCCTGAGAGAAACGCGCCACGCTGTGAGATAAGGAGGAAAGGGGCTTCCTATAGCGATGATGAAATTGTGCTGTAATCGTACGACATACCTTGTCACACACAATGGCCCCAATTTAACTTTCAGCCCCATACAGACAGATTATAGACCAGAGTGCAAAACATACAGATGTTCACCATCTGTTGCATTGTGTGTCACGAAAAGATACTCGAATAGATAACGGATAATGTCCCTAAACCCCCAAAAAGACAAAAAACATAGCTACCCTTGAAGATTTCTGCATTTTTACTTCACGGTACAGGCAGTAATCGGCAGTAAATAAACATCAAAGTTTCTATTCCTCATGTAATTGAATTAAAATCTGTTCTTGTATCTAAATCTCATACACATTCTACTTTTTATTCAAAATGTGTTGTTTAGAAGCTGGAAGAAAAGAGCTTATATGAGGAATAGCTTATAGCTAATATCATATTGCTAATATCCTATTGATTGTAGCTGTTACATGATTTTTATCAATGTAAGAACACGATTAAAAGGCTAAAAACAGCAACATTTACCTCAGGTTTTTTATGAAATTGATTAAATAAAAGTAAAAATGAATATGAAATTGTCTTGAATCGCATCAGCTGCTAATCTTGCTGCTCCGCTTTATTGAGAAACGTCGCAGCATTGTGAAATCCATCTGACTTCATGACGGAGCCGTTTATCTCTGCACCGTCCTTTTGTCTATTTACTTTTTATTAAGTTTGTTAAGTAAGACGGGTTTGAAAATAGCATTTGCGCTATGCTAAAGTGGAAGCTACAATCTTCTCTCACATGCTAGCTTCATTCATTCATCTTCTACCGCTATATCCGATCTTCCCTCGGGTCACGGGGAGTCTGTGTCTATCTTAGGTGTCTATGGGCATTAAGGCAGGATACACCCTGGATGGAATACCAACCCATCGCAGGACACTCACACATTCATACACTAGGGACAATTTTCCAAGGTGCCAATCAACCTACCGTGCATGTTTTTGGACCGGGAAGAAAACCGGAGAACCCGGAGAAAAAACCCCTGAGACACGGGGAGAACATGGACAAACTCCACACACACATGGCCGAGACGGGAATCGAACCCGGACCTTGGCGGTGTGAGGCGAACGTGCTAACCACTAAGCCACCGTGCCCCCCTTATGCTAGCTTCATGTTAGAGGAAATTTAAACATGGCACTGTTGATGATTGTAATGATATTTTTGTAGTATTTGTCGTTTTATTATCATTGTAGCCATCACACGAATTGATTTTTGGACAAAACAAGATTAGAAATATTCCCCCAGTTGATTTCTGCTTGTTACACTGTAAACATCAATGTTTTTGATTTTCAGTGTCATCTTATTATGAGAACTCCCCAACGTAGGGTTGCATGCGTATATGATTTTTATACGGAATCATTATCTGAACCCGTAGTTGATTTGATTTCAATACATTTTGGAACTGATCCACGAAGGGGCATGGTCACATGGTCACATGGTCAATATGCCGAAAGCTTTCCTCCCGTTTGTAAAGCAAATAAGTCACTTAGAGTTTCATGTTCATGAAATCAACACCCATTTTTGGCTAGCTGTGCTAAGTGCCATCTGTGTAGCCCTCCATCTGTGTGTCTGTCTGTGATTCAAGTTGCTTGTTAGAATGATCTCTCGAAAGAATGGGGTGGGGTGGGGGGGGGGTGTAAGAGCTGGGCGATGAATCGTCAATGTCGATTAATCGAAAATGCATAAATCGATTTCACGATTTCACCTTGGTTCGACACAGCGAGCCTCCGTAGTGCATCCCGCCCCGTACTACACCTCGGAAATACCAAATACAACACGGCAGTGCTCTCTGACGGATTCGAAAAGCTGGTTTCTAACAGGGGCCCCGCTGTAACATTTGTCTAAAGCAGGGGCCCCGCGTGACGATATTTTGTGGCCCGTAGGAAGAAATGAAAGTTTGATGTTAGTGCGGTCAGCGTGTTGTACATTAATGCACTTTACCGCGTTGTGTGTGGAAAGTTCCTTTTTTTTAATGTGCAAGCTGGAGCTGAACGAACCAATCACAATACGGCTTATCCCAGCACCACAAACGGAATCACATTGTCGATATCCAAAATCGAATTTTGACTAAAAAAAAAAGAAATTCAATGTATACAATACATCGCCCAGATTTAAATGAATGTATTTGGTGAAATATTTATTATGACCTGTTTGAAGTATGTTTAAATGTAGTTCAAGACATGGAAATATGTAAAAAGAAGGACTAGACCTGATTGTGGAAGAGGAACCCTGCCAGCAAATGGATTGTATGGGCTTTTCCTGGATACCGCCATTAAAATCATTTTATTTCAGAAGTGCATGTCACTCCGCCGTGTGTGTGTGTGTGTGTGTGTGTGTGTGTGTGTGTGTGTGTGTGTGTGTGTGTGTGTGTGTGTGTGTGTGTGTGTGTGTGTGTGTGTGTGTGTGTGTGTGTGTGTGTGTGTGTGTGTGTGGAGTTTGCATGTCCTCCCCGTTCCTCAGGGGGGTTTTTTTCTCCAGGTTTCCCAGTTTTCCCGCCGGGCCAAAAACATGCACAGTAGGAAAAATGGTCACCTTGGAAAAATGGTCCCTAGTGTATGAATGTGAGTGTATGGGGTGCGATGGGTTGGCGTTCCATACAGGGTGTGTCCTGCCTTGATGGCCACAGGCTCTCCGCGACCCGAGGGAAGATCGGCTACATCGGTAGAAGATGAATGAATGAATGAACGCATTTCACAGGTATTTAAGGCATGCAAAACAGTAAGATAAGCACTAGAGGTTGAGGCAGTTCTATTGATCACTATTATTATTATTATTATTATTATTATTATTCATTTCTATTGAATTATATTAGCTGAATATTCACCACTATTCAGTTCTGTTGATCACATTGGTGTCAAGTTCTCCTTGCTTGCTATAAGTATGAGTGTGAAAACTGTAGGTATGTACAGTATCGGTTCTCTAAGGCATTAATAAAACAATTCAAGCCCTAATTCTCATCCGAATGCCTGCCACGTTTTGTTTAGGACGGTGAGGCCTTCGTTTTAGCTCTGCCGATTGTGTCCGGTCAGCTTCTGTGTGTGTGTGTGTGTGTGTGGTCCGACACCGAGTGGTCAAGTACTTCATATTGCGCAGTCAGCCTTCTCTTTGTTACGAAGATTATTTGCGATAAATGCTGCCATCGTTACACAACAGGCCTTTTGGGAAGTAAGTCAGACAGAAGAAGGACTGGCTCTGCACGATCAGTGTTATCAGGCCCGAGCAAGCCCGATTCGAATCCGGACTCTGTGTGTTACACCCCCCCACACACACACACACACACACTTCACTGCCGGCTGTGATTCTCTCAGGCCCTGATTTCCAGCATATGAAATTTGAATCCTCTTTCCTTTTACCTTTCCAGTCCAGGCCCCTCTTACAATAATACATATTTCTTTTATGATATTAGCGGTAGCCCGTTTATAATGCGTTATAGTCCGTTAAAAGGTACATCGTCGCAGTCATCATTATGGCGCTTCAGTAATATCTTTTGTAGTTAGTTCTATATGTTGCTTTCTTAATGCTTGAGTGAATAAAGCGGAATGATATTCGTTAGCCTAAAGGTCCTCCCGAGGTCCAGAATCCCTTTGGTAATCAGCTAGTGTATAAACTCTATTAGAGAGAGAGAGAGGAGGGGGGGGGGGGGTTGTTTGAGTGTGTCGGATGGAGAGAGTGTGAAATAGAGAAACTGAAAGAAAAACGGACATGTGGAAATTAAGGGAAGAATTACTTCAGAAGCAGTTTCCTAATAACAAAATACCCAGAATTCATTCATCTCCATACGATCTGTTATGTCTACAGACTTGGTTAAACCTGTTTCCTCGCATGCTTTAAGGTACAAAAAGTCTTATTTGGGCCACATGTGTTTAACAATTATATGTTTGTTAATCGCTTGCAAAAGTCCCGAGCAAAACCTGTTTAATTTGACTATGCTAATCCCATGCATTATGGGTTTTTTTGTTTGTTTGTTTCATTCTTTTCGACGTAAATATGCGTTCACACGTAAATCCTGGGACAAAAAATTTCATATTTTACTAGCTAGCCAATTAAACATTTATTTATACATTTATAAAAAGCCTAGAAGGGGCACGGTGGCTTAGTGGTTAGCACGTTCACCTCACACCGCCAGGATCCGGGTTCGATTCCCGTCTCGGCCATGTGTGTGTGGAGTTTGTGCATGTTCTCCCCGTGCCTCAGGGGGTTTTTTTCTCCGGGTTCTCCGGTCCTTCCTCCCCCGGCTCCAAAAACATGCACGGTAGGTTGATTGGCACCTTGGAAAAATTGTCCCTAGTGTATGAATGTGTGTGTGTGTGTGATGCGTTGGCATTCCATCCAGGGTGTATCCTGCCTTAATGCCCATAGACGCCTGAGAAAGGCACAGACTCCCCGTGACCCGAGGGAAGATCGGATAAAGCGCTAGAAGATGAATGAATGAATGAATGAATAAGCCTAGACTCAAAGTAGCGGTGTCAGACCGCATGTTTTACTCCCGCTTATTGAATTCTACCCATAATTGTCGTCATCAATTATGGATGTGAATGAGTTCAGCTTTAAATAAACATGATCTGTGCACCAGGGAACAGCCAAGGGTTTTACATGTTATTATTTTTTATTTATTTATTTTTAAATATTTCGTCTCATGACAATACGTGTCTTCAGAAGCGTTAACATAATAGCATGTTCTATCGGTACATTTGCAGGTTATTCTGTAAAATTGTGATCTTTGCAGCAGGTTGCTGTAAAAATGAGCCACTGCGATGTTTATGGTGTTATTGGCGTAATATCTGAATGCTTAGGGTCGTATTAGTCAGAAGATATTTATACCTGACGGTACATCTGACATTCATTCAAATGACCGTGTAATGTAATAATAATAATAATAATAATAATAATAATAATAATAATAAAAGATGGGACACTGTAAATAAAAACAACGCAATGACGAGCCAATGTCATAAACCCCTGTTTTTGTTCACAATAGTACACGGATAACGTTTTAAATAAATAAATGTGGTTTTTTTGTTTTATATGTGTAATGTGGTGGACGGAAAGACATGCATTTTGAAAGGGGCAGATGTAGAGGACAGGGTAGTGTGGAGAAGCATGATCCACTGTGGCGACCCCTAAAGAGGAAGATGTGTGTGTGTATATATATATATATATATATATATATCTATATATATATATATATATATATATATATATATTATTTGCTTAATTTGCTTAAATGAAGCAGCTGGAGGAACATTTTGCAACACATTTGGTTAATTTGCAGGAGGTCAGTCACATGATTGGGTATACACAAAAAAAAGTCAGGAGGGATTCTGCGATGGATATCATGCATGGGCTCGGAAACGCCTGCAGAAACGCAGGTTTAAAGCTTTATCACGCAAAGAAGAAGCCACACGTGAACATGATCCAATAATATACTGGGCCACGTTTAAAATGAATTTTGGGCAACATTTCGATTCAGAATAATAAGAGATTTTACATTTATGACGACATGAAATGAAAACTTGGACCAACTTTTGGCCCTCAAATTCAAAATGGCCTCGTTTTCTTTCCTTTCAGTAATACATCTTCGTAGTTTAAACGTTTTAATAAATAATAATATATGGGCTTTTCTACAAACCAGTGCAATCTGTTTTTTTTTTTTTTTTTTTTTTTTTTAATGGTACAAATTGACAAAAATTTTGCAACTGATATGCTGCAACCCTCTACTATAAAGAAAAAGGAACTGAAAAGAATAATATAAAAGTCAAAATTTTCCATCATAAGAAATAATTCATTGCAGATGATGCACTTAAAACATCCTTTTGTTTTTGCCTTTTTAAGTTTAATGATTTTTTTTTAAGTATTTTTCGCAAAAATGTGGTTATTTATTATTATTATTCATTCATTCATTCATTCATTCATCTTCTAGCGCTTTATCCGATCTTCCCTCGGGTCACGGGGACTCTGTGTCTATCTCAGGCGTCTATGGGCATTAAGGCAGGATACACCCTGGATGGAATGCCAACCCATCGCAGGACACACACACACACACACACACATTCATACACTAGGGACAATTTTTCCAAGGTGCCAATCAACCTACCGTGCATGTTTTTAGAACGGGGGGGGGGGGGCGCAGAGAAAAAACCCCCTGAGGCACAGGGAGAAAGATACAAACTCCACACAGATGCATGTTGGAGGTGGGAATCGAACCCCTAACCCTGGACGTGTGAGGCGGACATGCTAACCGCTAAACCACACCGTGCCCCATTTATTAGGTATTATTATTATTATTATTATTATTATTATTATAACAATAATATACATATTATAATAATTATTATATATTAATACAATTATTTATTGTTATATTATAATAATTGTTTGTTTAAATTATATTTTATATAATAATTATTTTAATCATTGCTCATATATATATAATATATATATTTATATAATATATATATTTAGCTAATCTATTATATCATATATGCTATATATATATATATATATATATATATATATATATATATATATATGTGCTTTAAGAAACATTTAAAAATCTTTTACATTTAAAAAAAACATCTTTCTAGTTTAAAAATGTAAATATCCTTGGTTAGTTGTCAAGTGGACGCATGATTTATTATATTGCGCCATGACAATTTGACCAAATCGTTCAGCCCTACTGCACACCTATCATTTTTAATCTGTAAAGGACTCGGTCAGCATGAACCCTTAATTCCAGTGTGGCTTTTCCCGTCTGCTGACAAACCAGTGGGCGTCCTTTTAGCCCCTTTTAATTGCTTACATATTTTTCTCGTGCTTGTCTACGACAAAAAATAAATAAATCCCCAGTTCTACACATCAACCGAGCGCAGACAAGGTCTTCCCTTTCTTTTACATTTGTTACAATCACACCAAGATTTAGTGCACTTGTTAAATGTCCGTCATGCCGAGCCTTTTCACTATGGCGTGGTTTGGTCACCAGACGAGGGCTTCATTAGTCGAACGCATTCCCTGGAGAGGAGAAGTCTTTAATACAAATTTAGAGCTGTTCTTTTGTGCCTCCGGCGTCGGAATGATGTTAAATTAAGCCGGGGCCTCTTTTTTGGGGTTAGTACGGAGAGTGAACAGGACAGAAATAACCTGGGAGCTGTACTACATATGTTTTTTTTTTTTTTTTTTTTTTTTTTTTTTTTTGATGCATCTGCTTTATTATTTCAAGCCAGAAGTTATTATTAATCATCATTTTAAAGAGATTTTGTTTGACTAGTCTTTCTCTCCCCCCCCTACTAGAATGTGCTCATCTCCTGCTGGCCCACAATGCACCAGTCAAGGTGAAAAACGCTCAGGGATGGAGTCCTCTCGCCGAAGCCATCAGTTACGGAGACCGTCAGATGAGTACGTTTTACAATTTACATCCATGTGCTGTTAAATACCGTGCATTATGTGTATTGGGGCTGCATTGGCCTGTCCTAGTGCATTGTGCTATTTCACAAGCAAGCTAGATTTGGCCCAAGTAAACACAGTAGTAAATGGGGTGTATTATAAATATTTGTCGTGTTTTTCCAGGGGACATCATACTTCCAAATGGTGATATTTCAAAATTGACAAATCATTCTGAACGTTGTACCTAGAATTGGCTTGTTTTTCTTTTGTTTTAGTGATTTATTTATTTATTTATTTATTTTAGCCATATAAATGTATTACATCATTTAGCTTTTTTTTTGTTGCTTATTCACACTAGCAAGCAACAAGTCGCTTGTATCGACGATACTGATTTTTACGCGTGAAACCGATACCGTTGTTGCATGTGGGCGTGGCCTGTTTGTCAGTAGTCACGACAACAAAGTCTGTTTTTATTTATTTATTTATTTATTTATGGTAACGTCTTTAATAAATGTGTAACGAGGAACTAAAGTTGTTAGTGGGGGGGGGGGACCAAAAGAAACAGGACACCACACATTCCCAGCCTTGTATACTTATTGCTGTACAGCGACATTCCTAATGTCCTTAGCACTGAGATTATTCCCATGTAAATGTCAGTTTTGCTCTCATGCATAGAAAACCAACTGGGGCCCGTCGCTTGCTACCGTTTTTATTTATTTATTTATCTATCTATCTATCTATTTATTTATTTATTTATTTAAGACTCGTGTTACTGGTATGTGTGACTTGCTTGAACATCTCATTCATCACACATGACTGAAAATATCCCCCAGTCCCACAGTGTTTGTTATATCCTATGTATGTTTAGTTTCCAAACATTCTCGTCGCTTTTCCCCCCCCAAGATTAAACGCAAGCTTTGTTTGGGTTTTTTGGGCCGTTTTTTTTTTTTAATTTAACTACATTTTTTTTTACTTTTTTGTTGTGTCTGGTTCTTAACAGTGAGGACACTGAATTCATTTTTTTGGCCGCTCATACCTTCACAGGAGCCTTTATACGACTGGTGAGCTGATGGCAAATCAAAAAAATACATCGAATCATGTGCGACAGTCTTTATCCACACCTGTTGGTAAAACACGCACGCACACACAGCTGCAGGCAGAGGTGTGTGTGTGTGTGTGTGTGTGTGTGTGGATCAGTGTTCATGTGCTCTCAGAGGACATGAGTCTTGAGGCGGTTCCTGGGGTTTAAGAGAAGTTCATTCCACTCTGAAAAACCCATAAACAAACGTACCAAAACGTACCAATATTTGAAAATAAACAAATCAAGTACCTGAGGTAATACTTGATCAATATAGCTAGAGTGTATTCATAAGAATTCTTGAATCTGATTGGTCAGAGGGGGTGCATTAGTATTCTTAGTCTGATTGGTCAGAGGGGGTGCATTAGTGTTCTTGTACAATTCTTGAATCTGATTGGTCAGAGGGTGGCAGTAGTATTATTGCATTCAGAGCAAGTGTTTTCTTGTACAATTCTTGAATCTGATTGGTCAGAGGGTCAGAGGGGGTGCATTAGTATTATTGAATCTGATTGGTCTGATTGGTCAGGGGGTGCATTAGTGTTCTTGTACAATTCTTGAATCTGATTGGTCACAGGGGGTGCATTAGTATTATTGAATCTGATTGGTCATTGGTCAGAGGGGGTGCATTAGTATTATTGATCTGATTGGTCAGAGGGTGTGTGATTGGAATCTGATTGGTCAGAGGGGGTGCATTAGTATTCTTATACAATTCTTGAATCTGATTGGTCAGAGGGTGTGCATTAGTATTCTTGAATCTGATTGGTCAGAGGGGGTGCATTAGTATTCTTATACAATTCTTGAATCTGATTGGTCAGAGGGGGTGCATTAGTATTATTGATCTGATTGGTCAGGGGGTGATTGTATTCTTATACAATTCTTGAATCTGATTGGTCAGAGGGTGTGCATTAGTATTAGTCTATTGGTCAGAGGGTGTGCATTAGTTTCTTGTACAATTCTTGAATCTGATTGGTCAGAGGGGGTGCATTAGTATTCTTGTTCTTGAATCTGATTGGTCAGAGGGGGTGCATTAGTATTCTTATACAATTCTTGAATCTGATTGGTCAGAGGGTGTGCATTAGTACAATTCTTGAATCTGATTGGTCACAGGGGGTGCATTAGTTTCTTGTACAATTCTTGAATCTGATTGGTCAGAGGGGGTGCATTTGTTCTTGAATCTGAGTGGTCACAGGGGGTGCATTAGTATTCTTATACACAATTTGAATCTGATTGGTCAGAGCTTAGATTCTTAGTGAATGTCAGGGGGTGCATAGTGTTCTTGTACAATTCTTGAATCTGATTGGTCAGAGGGGATTCGTGCATTAGTATTAGTGAATCTGATTGGTCACAGGGGGTGCATTAGTATTCTTATGACAAATCTTGAATCTGATTGGTCAGAGGGTGTGATTCGTATTATTTTACAATCTGAATCTCCGATTGGAGTCTGAGGGGCTCATTAGTATTCTTGTACAATTCTTGAATCTGATTGGTCAGAGGGCGTGCATTAGTATTATTATACAAATCTTGAATCTGATTGGTCAGAGGGGGTGCATTAGTATTCTTGTACAATTCTTGAATCTGATTGGTCAGAGGGGGTGCATTATTCTTGTACAATTCTTGAATTCTGATTGAAGGGCGTCATTAGTATTGATTGGTCAGAGGGGGTGCATCTGATTGGTCACAGCAATGCATTAGTTATTCTTGTACAGTATTCTTGAATCTGATTGGTCAGAGGGGGTGCATTAGTATTCTTGTACAATTCTTGAATCTGATTGGTCAGAGGGGGTGCATTAGTATTCTTATACAATTCTTGAATCTGATTGGTCAGAGGGGGTGCATTAGTATTCTTATACAATTCTTGAATCTGATTGGTCAGAGGGGGTGCATTATTCTTGTACAATTCTTGAATCTGATTGGTCAGAGGGGGTGCATTAGTATTCTTATACAATTCTTGAATCTGATTGGTCAGAGGGGGTGCATTAGTATTCTTGAATCTGATTGGTCAGAGGGGGTGCATTAGTATTATTGATATTTTTACGTTTATTAATGAACCACAGTTATAACTGTAGTTTCTACGGTAACACGAATGACGGGTTCATTTGAATATGTTATTGTTTTTCTTACGGTCACTGCTCATACGCGAGAACTCGCATGACATATGTGCCACATGATGCAAGTCTAAGACTTATTTGTAAACAAAAGACACACATGTAATAAAAGATGTGGTGTTGTTTTTAAGAGACATTTGCTTAAAATTTATGGCTGCCAGTTCCGAGAAAGCGAGTGCGAGAGACACACACACACACACACACACACACACACACACACACACACTGGTTTATTGTTCCTATAATGTTGGTGAACGTTAAAGTTTACACCAGGAAACTTTATACCGAGCAACTGAAGCAACGTGTTAATGAACAATCTATACCACCTTACATGTATATGCAAAATGACACCGTCCAGTCCACATGGTTATGTCAACAACCCGCTTTGGGTGGTTATAGCAACTTCCAGGTGTGTTTTTATTTATTTATTTTTGCTTTTATTATATAAGCCAGATGAAACGAATCTCTTGAAGGCATGTAATTCAAAGGAATTAATTCATTGACCATAAATCTTAAACAGAAGCCATTTATTAATACTCACGAATCAGAGAATTGAGCAAACAATATTTGCTTCGTTGTTTGTCTTGTCCATGTTGTGTTGTCTTGCAGCTTTCTCTGTAACATGACCAGGCTGTGTTTGGTTTATTTACATGGACCGAACATGGACTGTTGCGATAAACATACATTAAATATCCTTTTAATAAATATATAAGTGCAGTAAAAAGCTTATATTGGTGACTAAGTGGAGTTTCTGTCACAACCTTCAAGTACAAGGTGTTATTTTCGCATAACGGCCCTTAATTTGAAACTAGCGACGCATCGATGACTATTAAATGTTGCTTTTGAGTCATGAAGAAACTCAACAAATATGAACCGGTGCTTTCTGTGCCATTCAACCTGGACTTAAATTATTTAGGAGTTATATTATTTATACAGGCAGACAGTTTTATAAAGAAATTGATTTTATTCATTAAGCCACATATTGACTTCATTCATTCATCTTCTACATCTTTATCCGATCTTCCCTCGGGTCACGGGGAGTCTGTGCCTATCTCAAGCGTCTATGTGCATTAAGGCAGGATACACCCTGGATGGAATGCCAACCCATCACAGGTCATACACACACACTCATTCACACACTAGGGACAATTTTCCAAGGTGCCAATCAACCTACCGTGCATGTTTTTCTACCGGGAGGAAACCGGAGAAAAACCCCCTGAGGCACGGGGAGAACATGCACAAACTCCACACACACATGGCCGAGACGGGACTCGAACCCGGACCCTGGCGGTGTGAGGCGGACGTGCTAACCACTAAACCACCGTGTCCCACATATTGACTTGAACCTCAAAAAAAACCCCAAACATATGGTGAACGATTTTAACTCCCTCATTACTGCTGAACATTATTAGCATCTTTAGAAGTTTAATTGCTGGAGGGGTGAAATTTCTCTTGGCCTCTGTTGGTTATGAGATGAAAAGGAATTTATTAGGTGTGTGTGTGTGTGTGTGTGTGTGTGTGTGTGTTGGTCCTCATCAGCCCTCTCTCCAGCCAGCCTTGCCACTTTGATCAGGCGTATAAGCTCAGCTTTACAGTATTGCACACCGCTGTTGGTATCATTAAAGGTTAAAGCAAATAAGAAGCCCAGCAGTCCTTATTATCTTTCGGGGTCATTATTGGTTTAGCCGCCGTATATTTCGCAATGTTTTTTCGAGGTTTGTTAAGGATGGGAATCACTTCCGTCTCCTTCGAATAGAGTTTTATAATCAACAGGTTTCTGTATGCAAAAAAAGTCTTTTTTTTATGTTTGTTTTTGGGTATTTTTACTTGCTAGATTTATACAAAACAGACAATAAGAGGACAGGTTTTCAAACCAGCCGGATCAGTCGATGTTGTGAGACAAAAACAGGGAAGTAAGTCTATGCAGAAGTTTATAAAGAAAACCTGGTTTCTTTCCTCACTAGATGGCAAGTCCCAGATGAAGGATTTGCAAAACACATTTTCCTTCTATAGCAGAATGCGTTGGGTTAATATTTATTTATTTCATTGTAAAATTTGAATGTAATAAATTGTTTAGCTATATTGTATGGTCTAAATAGTGTCCCTGCGCTTGTTGCTAAGGGTGGAGTGGTGTATTATCATGATAGGGAAGGAAAATAGTAATACTGATAACATTATTCTGGACCAGAGTAGATAAGGACATCGCACACATGTTGATTCGGGGCAAGAAATGTAACTTGTATATGTATGTATATGTATATGTATATATATATATATATATATATATATATATATATATATATATATATATATATATATATATATAAAAAGAAAAGTAATGTCGTTCCTACATTAGTACAATTTACAGTTAGTAAATAAGTGAAACAAGTGTAGAAAATGTACCGTTTTATACAACCAAAATGAAATAAACGATGAAAAACAGGAGCTTAACAAAGTGGTTTAGGAATTGCAGCCATTTATTTTCTATGTCTCTATATTTATATAGCTCAATAACTTCACATTCGTCTTCTAGCGCTTTATCCGATCTTCCCTCGGGTCACGGGCGAGTCTGTGCCTATCTCAGGCGTCTATGGGCATTAAGGCAGGATACACCCTGTATGGAATGCCAACCCATCGCAGGACACACACACACACACACACATTCACACACTAGGGACAATTTTCCAAGGTGCCAATCAACCTACCGTGCATGTTTTTGGACCGGGGGGGGAGGAAACCGGAGAACCCGGAGAAAAACCTCCTGAGGCACGGGGAGAACATGCAAACTTCCACACACACATGGCCAGAGACGGGAATCGAACCCGGACCCTGAGGCGGTGTGAGGCAAACGTGCTAACCACTAAGCCACCCTTTGTCAAAACTATAAAATATATCATTTATAATTATTCCGAGCATTTTGGTATTTTGGTGCAAATCCTTATTGATATCATTTGATACCTCTGTATGTAATTTGTAATATTTTGTGAAAAGTGAAAAGCATGCTCAGTTGGGTGAAGGTCATGTGACTGCCATTTAAGAATTTGTCCTTAATTACATTTCTTTACCCTAAAAGGCCCATGGGCTGCTTTAATTGCATGTTTGACTCGTTAGCACACGACTGTAAATCTACCAGATGCAAATTCAAAACGTGGAACCAGCTCCAGATTTTTGGTCTCCTTCATTTGTCATGAACTAAAGAGGAAACGGGACATAATTTGTCTCCATTTGCGTTTGCATCTGTGATTGGAAATTCCTGTTATTTGGACTAAACATGCGTTGGCCACTCGCATCATGAATCTTCATTGATCCTTCAATTACATAATGGTGGTAAATTAAGGCAAAATGATGTTAGTCACTGTCCAAATACTTATGGAACTGACTGTGTTTAATACAATAATAATTCATGATTGGGTATTATGTGGCCCATTATGATTTTTATATATATATATATATATAAATGTATAATAGTGTATAATATATATATATAATATATATATATATATATATATATTTATATATTTATATATATATATTTCATGCAACCAAAGCCAGTGTAGTCTGGCTATGGCATATCCTACGCGTCAACGCCTACGTTACACCGTAACCGACGCCATAACCTGACACCTCTCCGAAAAAAAGTAATTACACGCCACGTTGAGGCAGAGGGCGAGGTCTGTGATTGGTCACCTCTGCCGCGTATATCCGGTGTAAGAGTCGTTACGTATTACTGCCATTTTTTTTGGCATAGTGAAGAAACAAGGGAGGTGGTGTAGCCCAGTGGTTAAGGTGTTTGCCCCTGGACCGGAAGATCACGGGATCAAACCCCACCAACACCAAGCTGCCTTAGTGGGCCCTTGAGCAAGGCCCTAAACCCTCAATTGCGCAGTTGTAAGTCGCTCTGGATAAGGGCATCTGCCAAATGCCTTAAATATAAATAGAATATATAGATATATATATATATTATATATATATATATATGTGTGTGTGTGTATGTGTGTGTGTGTGTGTGTGTGTGTGTGTGTGTGTGTGGTGTGTGTGTATAATATATAAACAATGTCACACTTTTTTTGCACATCAAATAAGCAATCATTGTATATATATATATATGTATAAAGCATCTGTGAAGATGCCGTACTATAACCAGTGAATGAGCTATCAATAATTTATACAATCATGTGGTTATATAAAAAAAATTACTTTGTGTACGTGCTTGAATAAATAGTGTATTTCTTCTAACTTCAGTGGACAGTAAAACCACACACACAAGGGCTAAAAGGCAACGCTGTCACTTCTAATGAGTTTAACACGCTGCGTTTTGCTTTTTAATTCGCTTTCCCCCGGAGCAAAGCCTAAATGCTACTGTCCATGTGAATATGTCCGAGGTTGCCGTCTTCTTTGCATCAGAGCGCAGGTTGGAAGAGCGCTGTCCTTTTGCCTCCCTTTGCAGCTTTGAAGCCTGTTCTAGATTTGATGGCAGATGTGTTATCCGATCCTCCCACATCTGCCCTGTGGATGAGCGCAACATGTTCAAATGTGGTCCGAGAAATCGGGCAAAGTTGAGAGTGCTGTAAGAAAAACGCCCAGTGTAAAATCTTGGCTTTCACACAGTTGTAGAATGTTACTAGAGGTTTGTATAAACAGTGATTTTGGGCTGGAACATCTTGAATGCGACCTTTTCTGTAAATTCTACAGGTTTTCTCTCAAAGATATTGGAGGATAAAAGCTTTCTATGAACATCAAATATTGGGGGGTAGTCAGGGGGTATTAAGCTTCATGTGCCAAGATCTGTTGAGGATCATTATGGCTTATAGGTGACAGCATGTAATTCCCCTTTGTCCGTCTGTCTATCTATATAAAGAATTTCACTCACAGATTGAAAGATAGATATAGAGATGGATAGATAAATCTCTCTCTCATATATATTATCTATATATATATTATATATATATATATATATATATATATATATATATATATATATATATATATGAGATATATATATATATATATATATATATATATATAGTGTGTGTCCTGTGATGTGTTGGCATTCCATCCAGGGTGTATCCTGCCTTAATGCCCATAGACGCCTGAGATAGGCACAGACTCCCCGTGTCCCGAGGGAAGATAAGATGTGTGTGTGTGTGTGTATATGTGTGTCTGTCTGTGAAAATTCAGTAGATAGATAGATATCTCTTTCTCTCGCTCTCTATCTATCTATCTATCTATCTATCTATCTATCTATCTATCTATCTATCTATCTATCTATTCTATCTATCGATCTATTTTATATCTGAAAGCTGTGTGATATAGATATATATGATATATATATTATATATATTATATATATTATATGTATAATATATATATATAGATATATATATATATATATATATATATATATATATATATATCATATCATATATTCCTTCAATGTCGCTCTACCGCTATATCCGATCCTCCCTCGGGTCACGGGGAGTCTGTGCCTATCTCAGGCGTCTATGGGCATTAAGGCAGGATACACCCTGGATGGAATGCCAACCCATCGCAGGGCACACACTCACACACACACACACACACACACACACACACACCACATACACACTAGGGACAATTTTTCCAAGGTGCCAATCAACCTACCGTGCATGTTTTTGGACCGGGGGAAAACCGGAGAACCCGGAGAAAAACCCCCTGAGGCACGGGAGGGGGAGAACATGCACAAACTCCACACACACACATGGCCGAGACGGGAATCGAACCCGGACCCTGGCGGTGTGAGGCGAACGTGCTAACCACTACGCCACCACCGTGCCCCTTATATATATATATATATATATATATATATATATATATATATACTATATATATATATATAGATATATAGATATAGATAGATAGATAGATAGATAGATAGATAGATAGATAGATAGATATCTCTTTCTCTCATCTATCTCTGTGAGTGAAATGATTTTTATATTATATATATATATATATATATATATATATATATATATATATATATATATATATAAAAAGACAGTATAGAGAGAGAGAGAGAGAGAGAGAGAGAGAGATTATATCTGTCTAAGTGAAGTTCTTTTTTTCTTCGCCTATCGTAGCTTGTTTGGTCAACCATGCTACGGCGCCCTGGAGATATGGAGATGCCATACTATAATCAGTGACTGCACAATCAATAATTTATTCAATCATGTGGTTCTATAAAAAATTTTATTTGTATATTTTATCCTCTTTGTGTATGTGCATGATTAAAAAGTGTATTTGTTCTAACATCAGTGGACGGTAAAACCAAACATGCAAAGGCTTAAAAGGCAAAAGCACCACCGAGGTATTTTCATGTATTAATTCTGTAAATCTGTTTCATATAAACGGGGACACGGTGGTTTAGTGGTTAGCACGTTCGCCTCACACCGCCAGGGTCCGGGTTCGATTCCCGTCTCGGCCATGTGTGTGTGGAGTTTGTGCATGTTCTCCCCGTGCCTCAGGGGGTTTTTCTCCGGGTTCTCCGGTTTCCTCCTGGTCCAAAAACATGCACGGTAGGTTTGATTAGCACCTTGGAAAATTGTCCCTAGTGTGTGAATGTGTGTGATTGTGATTGTGTGTGTCTTGCGATGGGTTGGCATTCCATCCAGGGTGTATCCTGCCTTAATGCCCATAGACGCCTGAGATAGACACAGACTCCCCGTGACCCGAGGGAAGATCGGATAAAGCGGTAGAAGATGAATGAATGAATGAATTTTTCATATAAATGATCACGTAGCGGAAAATCGTCACTGTCGGATTCAGTGATGTCAATATTAGCCTCCAGAATTTTTCTCCGCCTTTCTGTCAGGAGAACGTCACCATCACTGCCCTCATTGCCCTCGCTGTAAACATTCTCAAACTTGTTCTGGGAAATGTATACGGAAATGTGATCTGATCAATAATCTCTTCTCTCGATTGGAGTCTTTTTTCCGTGTGTCCAGATGAACTCCAGACATCTCCACTTACCGGTTTAACACGGACCATTTCAGCTCTTATTATATTAACTCTAAAGGACCTATTGGTCAAAATGTAGGCAACAGAATATGGATCTATCTGTTGCCTTTAATGTCGGACCCATATTGTGCGTCTGTAGGTGAAATGATTATATTTTCCTATTTATTCTATTATAAGGACAGAATCACCCCAAAACCCAATTCTGATTATATGCATAACAATTCATGAATAGTGTTTGACTAGCAAGGCGGTTCTTGGCGAGACCAAAAATTTTCCATTTCCTGGAGTCCCTGGATCAGTTTCTTCTTGTGCTCAAATCCCAACTCAGTAAAACGACATAACACAAGTTTATTAACAGTTATCAAGCTGTTCAAACATACATAAGACAGACACTTCAAGTTCAGGGGTGTTTGTGTCTGAGAACCCTGGCTAAGTGGACATTTCCTGAGTTCCCAGTATGGTGTTGACTGTTTTTTTCCATTACACTCTTCCCTCGCAGAGGTCGGGTTTTTTCCCCCGACTTACTCATCCAGTAGATTGCACCATTAGACGTGGATCTGGTGTTAGTACCGTGTAGCCGCATATGGATATTCAGCTCGTAATATCGCTTTTCTTTATTGGCTCTATGTGAAGAGGCTTTTTTTTTTTATAGCCGGGTGAAAATCTATGTTATTGATTCTGAT
This sequence comes from Kryptopterus vitreolus, assembly GCA_030449085.1. NCBI lineage: Eukaryota > Metazoa > Chordata > Actinopteri > Siluriformes > Siluridae > Kryptopterus > Kryptopterus vitreolus. The sequence continues at coordinate 13,601,051 of JACRUU010000023.1, forward strand.
GCATTCTGGAATCTGCAAATCAAGAGAGACCGTTTATTTCAGTCCAGACACACGACGATATATGTATATATGTGTGTGTGTGTGTGATGTGTGTGTGTGTGTATATATATAGATATATATATATATATATATATATAGATATATATATATAGATATATATAGATATATATAGATATATATAGATATATAGAGATAGATATGTGTGTGTGATGTGTGTGTGTATGATATGTGTATAGTATATAGGATAGATGAGCCCCAGAGAGAGAGAGAGATGCGAGAGATGGGATACAGAGACAGATAGAGAGAGAGAGAGAGAGAGAGAGAGAGAGAGAGATGATGACAGACAGAGAGAGAGAGAGATAGAGTAGAGATGTGAGATGACGAGAGGATAGATGATAGAGAGAGAGGGATTAGATGACAGAGATGATGATTATGCTGATTTTGAGATGGGAGGAGAGGAGATTACAGAGAGATTGGATATGAGATGCAGAGATCAGAGTCTATGACAGATAGAGATAGGGGATTATAGATATGAAGAGAGCTAGATGAGAGAACTAGATAGGGGAGATTAGAGAGAGACGAGAGAGAGAGATGATAGAGAGAGAGAGAGATGGAGAGAGATAGAGAGATGGAGAGAGAGACAAGAGACATATATAGAAATGACAGGATAGAAAGAGACAGATAGAGAGATAGGGATGACAGATAAAGAGATAGAGGGATATGACAGACAGATCAGAGATGGATAGATTCAGAGATATAGACTCAGATAGGGATGACATATATATATATATATATATATATATATATATATATATATCATATATATAAAATCACATATATAATGTTTATATGTGTATGTATGGAGAGGAGAGAGAGAGAGAGAGAGATCACATATATATAATGTGTATATGTATGTATTTAGAGAAAGAGAGAGACACATCGCATATATGTGTATATGTATTTATTTAGGCGAGTAAGAGAGAGAGAGATCACATATATAATGTGTATATGTATGTATTTAGAGAAAGAGAGATATATCACATATATAATGTTTATATGTATGTATTTAGAGATTTAGAGAGAGATCACATATATAATGTGTATATGTATGTATTTAGAGAGAAAGAGAGAGACACATCACATATATAATGTGTATATGTATGTATTTAGAGAGAGAGAGACATATCACATATATAATGTGTGTATGTATGTATAGAGAGAGAGAGAGAGACATATATCACATATGTAATGTGTATATGTATGTAGAGAGAGAGAGAGACATATATCACATATATAATATGTATATGTATGTATTTAGAGAGAGAGAGAGAGATACAAATCACGTATATAATGTGTGTATGTATGTAGATAGATAGAGAGAGATATCACATATATAATGTGTATATGTATGTATGTATGTAGAGAGAGAGAGAGATCACATATTTAGAGAGAGAGAGAGACACATCACATATATAATGTGTATATGTATGTATTTAGAGAGAGAGAGAGAGAGAGACATATATCACATATATAATGTGTATATGTATGTATTTAGAGAGAGAGAGATATATCACATATATAATAGAGAGAGAGAGAGACAGAGTTGTATATGTATGTATTTAGAGAAAGAGAGAGAGATCACGTATATAATGTGTGTATGTATGTATTTAGAGAGAGAGAGAGAGATCACATATATAATATGTATATGTATGTATTTAGAGAGAGAGACACACACATGACATATATAAAGTGTATATGTATGTATTTAGAGAGAGAGAGACACATGACATATATAATGTGTGTATGTATGTATTTAGAGAGAGAGAGATCACATATATAATATGTATATGTATGTATTTAGAGAGAGAGACACACACATGACATATATAATGTGTATATGTATGTATTTAGAGAAAGAGAGAGATGTCACATATGTAATGTGTATATGTATGTATTTAGAGAGAGAGAGAGAGAGAGAGAGAACTATGGAGATATTTTCTTGTTTCCCCTCGTTGTGAGAATGCTGGCAGATCTGGAGCACTATGTCTGGCTAAAGGATTAGCAGGACCTTGCTGTTCTCTGCTCTCAGTTAAGCTCTTGAACCGTTTAATAAACATTAGCAAGAGTAAAACCTTTGCCTGCTGTTAAATCAGTTGCTTTATGATATTTGGCAAACGGGTATTTCATTGAAATGTTTTCCACCAGGAATCGTCGCACTTTTTAGAGGTTGTGAGTTTGTAGTCCGCTCTACATTGCATATTGACTTTTGTATTCGACTTTTGTATTACCAGATGTATGTTCATTTCAAAAACCCAACCACATAAAAAACAAATAAATAAATAAAGATGACCTGGAAATGTCGGAAAGTCCGGGGCATTTTGCAGGCAGATGGCAAATTTGTTTCCCCCCCCTGTAGAAGGCTAGCAAAGATAACAAACCACTCCTGTCGGGTCGCATCACCTCTGATTAAGCTGCTTGGTTGGACAAGGGCCCATATGGGCTTCTAATTTCAAAACACGGGCAGAGTTCGGTGCTTGGCAGAGCCATGCCATGATGTTCTGCCACTTTGCACAACCGCTAAGGTCACAAGTGCCAAAGCTTGCCCAAGATTGTATAGTAAATGCCCTGATATCTGTGGATTAAGCTTTCACTTGCCTTTCTATCTCGTAATAAAATTCTTCGGAATCTTTGTAACCCCTTAACAAAATATTCATTTGTATATATTATATACAAATATAACATATATATTATTACAACCTTTGAAATCGAGTCGATTTATGATTTGAAACCTGATATTTAAACCAAAACATATCTATCTTGAATGCGTACCATGCTTTCTGCTCCAGACTGGCATTTATTTACTTATTTATTTATTTATTTATTTATTTTGCATTTTCCCGGCAAAAAGAAATGCACGAAACGTGTTTTTATTCCTCAGGGTCAAACAGCGAAAAAAAAAAAAACCTGTTATATAATGTTAGATTTTGTTTTGTTTTCGTGACGGCTTGCATGAAATGACGTTGTGAGATCATTAAAGGTGTTTTTTTTTTGTTTGTTTTTTTTTTTTTTTGTTCTAAGAAGTAAACGAGCCGCATTCCTTCCTAAATCTCCGACATAGCTTGTTGTACCTTGAGTGACAACATCTGACTGAAGTCCAACTCTGGGCAAATGTCAGGACCTCCAAAACAAAGCACGACATTATTATTTATTTATTTATTTATTTATTTATTTATTTATTTACTTATTTACTTTAGTGAAACTGGGTTTATTTAAAACCGAGCTCTTATTAGTTCCCCCAGGGTTTCTCATGGCAGGGTTGTTGAGCAGTACACGGACACGCTAAAGAGAGCTCCTGCTGCTGTTGTACTGTTCCTGTGGCTTACCAAGGTCATTCCTACTGTCTTTTTTTTTTTCCCCTGCTAAAGTGCGAAATGATAAAGCTGAACCGAGATCTAGTTTATAGCAGGGCTGTGGGTCGATTTAAGTATCGCACAAATTCCCACTCGTGATTAATCGCACATTTGCAGTATACCATAAATGAATACTTCATGTTTCTAATAATAACTGTATGTCATAATTATATAAATTACTCTCAAAAGCTCTCCTTTTAAGACAATTATTGTTTATTGATTTTACTCCGTAAATCATTCTTTTATTGTTAATGACAATGTTATTTTGTTTAGTGTTGGTTTGAAGTGTAAAATATGGGACGTGGCTCCTTTAAGAATTGTGTTCCGGTTGCTTTTCCATATAAACTGGTGATACGGTGTTTAGGTTATACGGAAGCGCTTTATTGCGTTCAGTAAAAATGCGCTTTATTGCAGTAATACGGATTTGGGAATGCGATGCGCTTGCGTAAGGTTCCATACGCTAATATAGTGAGGAGATCGTACCTGTTGTGAATGTGCAGATAGGGGGCGTAATTCGGGGGAAATTTAGGAAGCGTGAGTGGATGCACTGAACATTTTATTTATTCGTTTGTACTTTTTTTTATTGTTCGCGTTTCGTTCATTCGCCGACACGACGCAGAGTGAAGGAGCAGATCACTCACATAGTAACGCACACTGCGTTAATCACACATTAATAACATTCATTCATTCATTCATCTTCTACCGCTTTATCCGATCGTCCCTCGGGTCACGGGGAGCCTGTGCCTATCTCAGGCGTCTATGGGCATTAAGGCAGGATACACCCTGGAAGGAATTCCAACCCATCGCAGGACACACACACACACACACATTCACACACACACATTCATACACTAGGGACAATTTTCCAAGGTGCCAATCAACCTACCATGCATGTTTTTGGACCGGGGGGAAACCAGAGAACCCGGAGAAAAACCCCCTGAGGCACGGGGAGAACATGCACAAACTCCACACACACATGACCGAGACGGGAATCGAACCCGGATCCTGGCGGTGTGAGGCGAACGTGCTAACCACTACGCCACCATGCCCCACCATTAATAACATCATCGTCGTTAAAGGGAATTTGCATTAACGCTTTAATACCTTTCGACAGCCCTAGTTTATAGACATACTTGTGTTGTATATTTAAACGTACATGTTTAGTAGAAGACTTTTTCTTATCTAAAAAAAAAAAAACTCAATGGTTTTTCCAACATTGTAACTGGTAATCCAATAATAAAGTCTACTATATAAATAACGGCAAACATTATTAAGTCTTATAACCATTTTATGATCTTTTTCTTTCATTTCTCAACGTGTCTTATTTCCCAGTACCGATTATAAAATCGTTTCTTTATATTGAACCATTTCGTTACTGCCTTGATAACGAGGATGATGCAAACATTTAAAACGCCCCATGTTTACTTTTGTAATGCTTTTATCCGAGTAAACAAAGGTTGTAAAACCTAGCCCCGCCCCTGCCATGTTAACACTTGAGCGATAGCTCGTAGACGTGACGATTGCATTGGAGTGCCCGGTTTCATTCGGGAAGTCCTCGTGCCGCTTAGCGCCTTTGATTGATGTTTGCGCATTAAATAACCCCATTGAACTTGCAGACGAACGCATGGGCATTGATCCACCTGCAGCCCGTCGCTGAAGGGCTTTAGACTGTTAAGCTGATTTTCCGATGAAGTTACGGCCAGTGTTGACTCACTGGCACTTTTCACACGGCTATACTAAGTCCAAGATTGTGGAGTGGGGTGGTTGGGGGGGTTCTGTGCTTTCTACAAATATAGTTTATTTTGTTTGGGTTACTCAGAGTCGGTGTTCTATTTAAATCTGCTGTTGCAAGTTACATTTGATATCTTTATAAAAAGATAAACCCCCCCCCCCCCCCCCCTCTCAGGCACATCGGTTTGGACAACCTGGGTGAAATTTTGTGTAAAGTCCTTATGACGTTCGGAAGCTTGTGTGTGTGAATGGCTAGTGCAGTGTGAGAAGCGTCTGACCCCAGTGCATGTCTTTTTTGTGTGTGTGTGTGTGTGTGTGTGTGTGTGTGTGTGTGTGTGTTTGCAGTCACAGCGCTGTTGCGGAAGCTGAAGCAGCAATCCAGAGAGAGCGTCGAGGACAAGAGGCCTCGGCTCCTCAAAGCTCTTAAAGAGGTAAGCAGATCTCTCGCATCAAGTCCACTTCGGCTCCATTTGTTAAAAAAAAAGAAAGGGGGGGGAGCGGGGAGTGGACGTCTACACGCTTGGTGTAAAGTGCGGAATGAGTTTAGTTGGAAAGCCGAGCACGTAGTGTGTGTGTGTGTGTGTGGGGGGGGGGGGGGGGTGCTCACTCTTGTGCAGCCATGGAGCCGCTCCAAATTCCTTTGGGCGATCTTTGGTTTGACAAGGCACACCCACACACACACACACACACACACACACACTTGTCTTGCTGTGTTTTGGGGTTTACTTTCCGGTGATACACTTGTACATTAAATATGCTCAAACTCAGTAACCAAAACGGTATCGTTTGCTCTTTTTTACTCAAAAAGTGTTGGCTGGAAGATCACCAGTTCAAACACCACCACAACCAAGTTGCCACTAGTGGGCCCTTGAGCAAGGCCCTTAACCCTCAGTTGTAAGTCGCTCTGGATAAGGGCAAATAACCTGCCAAATGCCTTAAATGAACATATAGCGAGCCCAGTTGTTAAGGTGTTGGCTTCTGGACCGGAAGATCACGGGTTCAAACCTCACCACCAAGTTGGGCCCTTGAGCAAGGCCCTTAACCCTCAGATGCCAGTCGCTCTATATAAGGGCGTCTGCCAAATGCCATAAATGAACATATAGCGTGTCCAGTGGTTAAGGTGTTGGCGTCTGGACCGGAAGATCACGGGTTCAAACCCCACCACAACCAAGCTGCCACTAGTGGGCCCTTGAGCAAGGCCCTTAACCCTCAGTTGCTCAGTTGTAAGTCGCTCTGTAAACGGGCGTCTGACAAATGCCATAAATGAACATATAGCAAGCCCAGTGGTTAAGGTGTTGGCTTCTGGACCGGAAGATCAGAGGTTCAAACCCCACCATAACCAAGTTGCCACTAGTGGGCCCTTGAGCAAGGCCCTTAACCCTCAGTTGCTCAGTTGTAAGTCGCTCTGTATACGGGCGTCTGCCAAATGCCATAAATGAACATATTGCGAGTCCAGTGGTTGAGGTGTTGGCGTCTGGACCGGAAGATCACGGGTTCAAACCTCACCACCAAGTTGGGCCCTTGAGCAAGGCCCTTAACCCTCAGATGCAAGTCGCTCTGGATAAAGGCGTCTGCCAAATACTGTAAATGGATACGTTTCACTTTCTCTGTTTGGTACTAATTCCCTTTATTGCTTTTATACCTCTCACATAATTCTACAGCTTTTATAACAAGTACAGATGCTGTTTACTTTGTTGTATTCGACATAACTCGACAGTGTACAAATGATATACATTTACATTTACGTTTGCAGTATTTAGCAGACGCACTTATCCAGGGACGTGCTTTAGGTCTCCATCTAAGGATAAATTCATTCATGAAGGGTAAATACAAATAATACTCTGTTTACTCAATGCTTTAAACCAGATGTTGACGGGGTTTAAAGGTCAGTAAAGATATTGATCTTTAAAAAAAAATTAAAACAATTTATTGAACAAAATAAACAAATAAAATACAAACATTCGTCACATTTTCGATTAATTTATTTAGCTTCATGCAGTCGGCTCTAAACATTGTAAAAGACAGTAAACACACAGATCTTCCATACTTCTATACAGTCCCACGTCAGCAGCGCTACAGACTTTATAGACAATTAACTAAACTTTGTGTTTTTATTGGTCTTATGAAGTATTATAACCTTTTGAGATAGTGAATTGGTGTTTTTTTTTTTTTTTGTTTGTTTGTTTGTTTTTTTTTTCTTTCTCCCAACTAGAAGCCAAAATCATTAACAATTACCAATTACCGTAAATTCTGGACTATAAAGCGCACCTGCATATAAGCCGCATCCGCTCTATTTGAAAAAAAAACCCCAAAAAATCATAAATAAGCCGCACCTGCATACAAGCCGCATCCGCTTTTGAATTGTAAATGTACATGTATGTACCTAAATAGATCCTTTCCTAACCTGTATTTTAACACGGTGTAACGGTGGACGCTGCACAGAGACGCGGAGATCCGGAATTCATACAAAACAGGATTTATTAGAATAAAGAACTCAGGAGACGCCGCTCATACGGAGCGGCCAGACAGGCTAGGGAGCCTTGCGCTCTGCGCGCCGTGGTACCGGGAGTACCGGAGACTTGGAAGTCCGTGAATCGGGAACAGACAAAGGTTAGGCATAAACATATATCGAGCGTCCGTGTCCGCGACACTAAGTATGTGCTACGAGCCCGGACGGGGATTGTAAGGAGAACCGGGCTTATATCGGGAGAGGGAAAATCAAGAAAAGCTGAGGCTGTGTGTGTGTGTGTGTGTGTGTGTGTGTGTGTGTGTGTGTGTGTGTGTGTGTGTGTGTGTGTGTGTGGTGAAAAGAGCAAGGAGGAGAGAGCATCGTGCAAAGTTGGCAGCAACTTTGCTGATTAAAACGGGTCAGAACGAAGAGAAAATAAGCGCTATTTACAGTATTTATCTTCATTTCTCCTGTGTGTGAAATCACGTCACCTTAACCTTGTAAAGATAGAGTTTGTCCTCCTTCTATCCGCTTCTACCCACTTATATCTGCTAAAGAGGAACTAGCGCATTCTTCTTCTTTGCATTTATTTTGTCTTAGTTTTGATTCTAATTCCGGTTAGAGCCCCTAGCGGTCGGGAAAAAATCTGCAGAATAGCCGCACCTTATTATTAGCCGCATGGTTCAAAACCTAGGAAAAAAGTAGCGGCTTATAGTCCAGAATTTACGGTAATTAATAAACAATTAATAGAACCAAAGACTTGTAGTCTGTGCGCAGTGAATTTACTTAACACACGATTTGCATTACTAAAACAAATGTTTAACGTTTTCCACAAACGTTATAATGTATTGCGCCTGTATTCTGGTCATGTGACCATTAAATAACCAATGATCAGCCACAACCCCCGCCTCCAACCAAAACATGCTTCTAAGGAAATCTCATATACAGTGTTCTTGGTGTTTTATAGTTTGATGAGCATTCATACACAGTTCCTCCATG
>JACRUU010000023.1:13614639-13617139 GCA_030449085.1 Kryptopterus vitreolus
TAATTGATTTTAAACCAGTATTAAACCAGAATGATCTGGATTTAATCGGCAGCGATTATTGCCTCCAATGGCATTTTAAACGACTTCCAAAAATTGCTCATCTACACTCATTGGGCGGAAAACACTTACGTCGCCCGCCTGGAGAAAAGCATTACAAGCTTCGGCCTGCACCATTTCTGTCTCATGATGTAATCGCGAGTCATATTTTGTCCCCTTTTGGGAAAATGCAGTGTTCTTTTTTTTTTCCATTTAATTTGTGCAGCATAGAAAAATAAGGTCACATGGGTAACGAGTGTGAATACGCCCCCTTCCCCCCCCATGTCAGGTTGGACACTACTCTCATCGACTTTACCGACATGAAATGCCAGCGAGGGGACCTGAGCTTCATCTTCAACGGCGACGCCGTTCCGTCAGAGTCCTTCGTAGTGCTGGACAACGAGCAGAAAGTGTACCAGCGGATACACCACGAGGTCAGGAGAGACCGCCAATCGCTCACCGCCAGTCTTTCTTCTTTGATGGCTGGGCCACTCTTACACCGTCTACACTCTCTATCTCTCTCTCTCTCTCTCTCTCTCTTTTTGTTTTAGGAGTCGGAGATGGAGACTGAGGAGGAGGTAGACATTTTGATGAGCAGCGACATTTACTCGGCCACGCTCTCTACCAAATCCATCACTTTCTCCCGAGCACAGAGCGGCTGGCTCTTCCGCGAAGACAAGACCGTGAGTTCTTTACTCCCGATGGAAAACAGCAGACGTGTGTGTGTGTGTGTGTGTGTGTGTGTGGGTGTGGGTGTGTGTTTTTTTTGGAGGGGGGATGATATTAAGTCCGGACGTTTTCCGCAGGAACGGGTTGGGAACTTCCTGGCAGATTTCTACCTGGTTAACGGCCTGGTTCTGGAGTCGAGGAAGCGGAGAGAGCACTTGAGCGAGGAGGATATTCTGAGGAATAAGGCCATCATGGAGAGCCTCAGCAAAGGAGGAAACCTCATCGAGCAGAACTTTGAGGTGGGGTTTATTTGCATTCACATTATAATGCTGATGCACTTCTAAAGACCCTGATTACGGCGTAAGATCAGGGATATTCAATTGGCGGCCAAAGGGGCCAAACCCGGGGGCCCCTGAGGTAATTTATCCCGGCCCTCCAAATATCCTAATGTGATAAAGACATATCTATAATAAAGTTTAGTTTAGTCAGAGAGCACAAGCTGCAGACTGCGGAGGTCCTGTGACGGTTAGCTCAGTGGCGCCCTCTCTGGTGAACGATGGTAGATCATTTTGGTTCATTCGTTTATTTCTTTCTTCGTATTTTTCCACAACAAAACAGTAAATTCGGTGTAAAGACGTAAACCTGCTACAGCCTCGTTATACGAAAACGTATGTTTAAAACTCATGTACTTGTTTGAATGTAGACTTCTACAATACACGTGTTGTTGTTTACGGCGTTTCAAATTACAACTATGAACTTCGAATGTAGAAAATCCTATTTTGCTACAAAATACATTTGTTTGTAAAGAAAAAAAAAAAAAAGCCTATTGTACAATGCGCCGATGCTATGAAGCTTCAAAATACAACTTATAAACACGTTTTAATTTAGATGAAACCTACTCGGGTGTCTTAAGGTGCAAAAATACAATACACAGGCTCTTATATTGCCGTTATGTCATCACTCATATTGCAAGCCCATATCTCTTCAGCCCCTCATTTAGGATGATAAACTAATGATAAACTAATTGATTAGTCCTGCTTTTGATTATACCAATCGTTTTTATATTGTGCTGTAAAATCATTCATTCATCTTCTACCGCTTTATCCGATCTTGCCTTGGGTCACGGGGAGTCTGTGTCTATCTCAGGTGTCTATGGGCATTAAGGCAGGATACACCCTGGATGGAATGCCAACCCATCACAGGACACACACACACACACAAGGGACAATTTTCCAAGGTGGCAATCAACCTACCGTGCATGTTTTTGGACCGGGGGAAACCGGAGAACCCGGAGAAAAACCCCCTGAGGCACGGGGAGAACATGCACAAACTCCACACACATATGGCCGAGACGGGAATCGAACCCTGACCCTGGCGGTTTGAGGCGAACGTGCTAACCACTAAGCCACCGTGCCCCCTGCTGTAAAATCATATGACATGAAATACAAATCTGATCTGGATTATGGCTTTATGTATATAAAAAAAATAATAATAAAAATAATGATAATAAAAATTTGCCTCGTTTCCATTGAGTGACATGGAGACTCGGAGGAAATGGGCAAATCACTTATTTAGTGAAACGGCACGGGACTGTATCCAGTCCACGCAATTTCGCAGACTTGATTTGTTGTCTCTCGTAGCACACTTCTCACCAGTCGTGACCGGTGTTAAATATAACGTACGCTAGGCGAGAAGTTTCTCGGGCGTCTGACCCGCAGCAACGCGTAATCCACCTTATACGTTACGTAAGAATCTCGAGACGGTGAAAAAGAGCGGCCCTAATCTCCACCGCTGT
>JACRUU010000023.1:13622139-13649639 GCA_030449085.1 Kryptopterus vitreolus
AAACGAACTGATTTTGCTTGAAAATGTGTTGGATATTCGTAGCGTATTTACACCTCTCTCATCCTGCTTTCTCCCCCCTCCCCCCCTCCTCCCCCAGACATCCCTGTGTTTCCGACCATCACGGCCACGGTGACGTTTCAGGAGTTCCGCTACGACGAATTCGAGGAATCCATTTTCACCATCCCGAACGACTACAAAGAGGATCCCAGCCGATTCCCAGATCTCTGATCCACCTCTTCGATTTTGTTGTTGTTGTTGTTGTTGTTGTTGTTGTTGTCCCACACCACTTCTCTCTCTCTCTTTTTTTTTTTCCCCCTTTTTTTTTTTTTTTTTCTTCCTCGGAATCGCGCTTCGATACGAGATGCCGAGCCGAACGACACAGAGGAGGGTGGACAGAAGGAACTCTAAAGGGATTGTGTAGCGAGTGAGACGCGCCATCGTAAAACACATTAGCGAGGATCTGACGGGAGCGGGACCGAACGCACCACTCTAATGCACTACATCACTACTCCTCACAGTGGCCAAGCTCCGGCGTGGAGCTCCGGCGTGCAGCTCCGGCGTGCAGCTCCTCGTCAGGGAGACCCTTCTTCACCACCGCAACGCATCCGATGTTGCTCCGGCAGGAAACGCGCCATCACAGGTTGCGTATTTATGCTTTCCTTTCTTACGCGGCTGTACGTCTGAGGAAACGAATATGGCGTTATTTTCCCGCACGAAACGTGTCCGTATAACTGCGCTTTTTACCGATTCTCTGTAAATACCTCTGTTTGGATCGGAGAGCGGGAAGGTGACGAGATTTTCCACTACACTCGTTTGTTTTTCTTTCTTTCGTTTTTTTTTTTTTTCCCTTTCTTTCTTTTTCCCGAAGTCCATCCCCGACTGACCGGGACCACACAAGTTCCCCAGGTTTTTCCTGTCGCGCTCACCGTCATCTCCCTACACGCCGGAATAAAGAGTCCGGGTTCGGTGTAAACGCGGCGTGCAGTGCGAGATCCAGAGAAACGACACGCGCTTTTTATTTCTCGCGTTATTATCTTCGTTTTTATGATAGGTGGCTGTAGATATATAAATATATATATGCCATTTTAGAGTACGCATCTATACTGACAAACCTGTTATGATTGTATTATGTTTCAAAAACAAAAACAATGTTGGAGGAACAGCCCCGGAGATGCAGATGGGGCTTCCTGAATGTTTTTATTGGGATTTTGTTGTTGTGCAGCTGAAATAATAATAATAATAATAATAAAAAAAAAAAAAAAAACATAAGGGGAGAAAAGGTCAAATCCACACCAGCAAGCAATTTAAATACAATTTTATTTATGGCACCCCGTCCCGAACCCCGTTTTTGTTTGTTTGTTTGTTTGTTTTTTACTTTACACTGGATTCCTGAAGTCTAGCTCTCTGAGGGTTTAGATGATGTAAATGCTTCCAAACTACACTACTGGTTAGTGTGGCGAACCCACGACTGCTTTTTCTTTTTATTCTTTCTTTTTCTTTTATATATATATATATATATATATATATATATATATATATATATATATATATAGTATATATATATATAAAACAATATCACAGGTCCAGGATTTTCTTGCTTTTCTAGTGTGTTCTGTGTTTGCGCCTAAAACTCAAAACCTGGTTTTCAACCGAAAACACAAGTAAACCAGTTGTACAGCAAGAACCTTGTATGCCACACCCCCTGAGCCCCGCCCCCTCTCTGGCCCCTCTGCCCCCGCCCCCTTTTCCCTCCTCCTCCTCCTCCTCCTCCCGATGAGGAATTGTACTTAATAAAATGTCTGCATACCAAACATTGCATTTGATTGCATTATTTATTTATTTTTTTATTTATTTAAGAGAACCATCATTATTAACATTATTATTATTATTATTATTATTATTATTATTATTATTATTATTAATTAATAACAATTCATGTTTGGTTAAGGAGGCACGGTGGTTTAGTGGTTAGCACGTTCGCCTCACACCGCCAGGGTCCGGGTTCGATTTCCCGTCTCGGCCATGTGTGTGTGGAGTTTGTGCATGTTCTCCCCGTGCCTCCGGGGGTTTTTTTTTTTCTCCGGGTTCTCTCTGGTTTCCTCCCCACTGGTCCAAAAACATGCACGGTAGGTTGATTGGCACCTTGGAAAAATTGTCCCTAGTGTATGAATGTGTGTGTGTGTGTGTGTGTGTGTGTGTGTGTCCTGTGATGAGTTGGTATTCCATCCAGGGTGTATCCTGCCTTAATGCCCATAGACGCCTGAGATAGACACAGACTCCCCGTGACCCGAGGGAAGATCGGATAAAGCGCTAGAATGAATGAATGAATGTTTGGTTAGTTATCAGTTCCGGTTTTTTTGTCTGACGTCGTTTCATTATGAGCAAACCATGACCCGGGGTGAAAGCCCTAGACATGCCCCCCCCTTCCTGCACCGTGCGCACACACACACACACACACACACACACACACTCATGCAGACTCTGCCTTTTGAATGTTTTTTTTCCTCATGTGTGACTGCCGTATAGACCACACACACACACACACACACACATTTTGAGGAGTCTGTAGTGATTTTTCCTGCTCCTTGTTGTTCATGACCAGTTCCCAACACAATGTCATGAAGATATCGTGCTTCAAAATATACTAAAAATGATTTAAAGGTGTCCCTGATCAGGAATAAACAGACTGCAGAGAGACAAAGACAAAAGACAGCGTCTCTCCCAGGCGTCTGCAAACTTTCATCCCTCTGATTCGGCTCTGTGTTTTTTTTTTTTTTTTTTTTTTTTTTTTTTTCGTTTTATTTTTAAATAATTAATGAGTATTTAATTAAAATGTATTTCAGTTCGTTTTTAAAATGGAATTCTAAATTTGAAGATAATAAATAAAACTTGTATTATATATATATATATATATATATATAATAAAGCAATATTTTTTATATATTAAATATAATTATATATATATATACCAATATATTTAATATTATATTAGCCTTTTTTTGTTGTTGCATATATTCATATTTTTTTCCCTTGGTTTGACTGCACGCACCAGTAAAAGGACGACGGCGTTTTTAGTGTGATCCGATGGATCATTTAAGTGTTCACGGGGAGCCTGTGCCTATCTCAGGAGTCTATGGGCATTAAGGCAGGATACACCCTGGATGGAATGCCAACCCATCACAGGACACACACACACAGCACACAACACACACACCACACACACACACACACACATTCATACACTAGGGGACAATTTTCCAAGGTGCCAATCAACCTACCGTGCAATGTTTTTTGGACCGGGGGGAGGAAACCGGAGAACCCGGAGAGAACAACCGAAAAAACCCTGAGGCACTGGGGAGAACATGCCAAAACTCCACACACACAGTTGGACTCGAACCCGGACCCTGGCGATTTGTGAGCGCGAACGTGCTAACCTTGCATACCAACCACCTATAAACAATGTTATTTCATTTTTAATTTTAATTAACTATCCAGTCCATTAAAGTTGTATCGTGCTATAAAGCAGCATTTTGAATCCAGACTGATCTACAGACGTGGACAAAATTGTTGGTACCCTTTGGTCAATGAAAGAAAAAGTCACAATGGTCACAGAAATAACTTTAATCTGACAAAAGTAATAATAAATAAAAATTCTATAAATGTTAACCAATGAAAGTCAGACATTGTTTTTCAACCATGCTTCAACAGAATTATGTAAAAAAATAAACTCATGAAACAGGCATGGACAAAAATGATGGTACCCCTAGAAAACACAGAAAATAATGTGACCAAAGGGACATGTTAATTGAAGGTGTGTCCACTAATTAGCATCACAGGTGTCTACAACCTTGTAATCAGCCATTGGGCCTATATATATGGCTCCAGGTAATCACTGTGTTGTTTGGTGATATGGTGTGTACCACACTCGACATGGACCAGAGGAAGCAAAGGAAAGAGCTGTCTCAAGAGATCAGAAAGAAAATTATAGACAAGCATGTTAAAGGTAAAGGCTATAAGACCATCTCCAAGCAACTAGATGTTCCTGTGAGTACAGTTGCACATATTATTCAGAAGTTTAAGATCCATGGGACTGTAGCCAACCTCCCTGGACGTGGCCGCAGGAGGAAAATTGATGACAAATCTAAGAGACGGATAATCCGAATGGTAACAAAAGAGCCTAGAAATACTTCTAAAGAGATTCAAGGTGAACTTCATGCTCAAGGAACATCAGTGTCAGATCGCACCATCCGTCGTTGTTTGAGCCAAAGTGGACTACATGGGAGACGACCAAGGAGGACACCATTGTTGAAAACGAATCATAAAAAAGCCAAGACTGGAATATGCCAAACTACATGTTGACAAGCCACAAAGCTTCTGGGAGAATGTCCTGTGGACAGATGAGACAAAAATCGAAGTTTTTGCCAAGGCACATCAGCTGTTATGTTCACAGACGAAAAAATGAAGCATATCAAGAAAAGAACACTGTCCCTACTGTGAAACATGGAGGAGGCTCTGTTATGTTCTGGGGCTGCTTTGCTGCGTCTGGCACAGGGTGTCTTGAATCTGTGCAGGGTACAATGAAATCTCAAGACTATCAAGGAATTCTAGAGAGAAATGTACTAGCCAGTGTCAGAAAGCTTGGTCTCAGTCGCAGGTCATGGGTCTTGCAACAGGACAATGACCCAAAACACACAGCTAAAAACACCCAAGAATGGCTAAGAGGAAAAAATTGGACTATTCTAAAGTGGCCGTCTATGAGCCCTGACCTCAATCCTATTGAGCATCTTTGGAAGGAGCTGAAACATGCAGTCTGGAAAAGGCACCCTTCAAACCGGACACAACTGGAGCAGTTTGCTCATGAGGAGTGGGCCAAAATACCTGCTGAGAGGTGCAGATGTCTCATTGACAGTTACAGGAAGCGTTTGATTGCAGTGATTGCCTCAAAAGGTTGCGCAACAAAATATTAAGTTAGGGGTACCATCATTTTTGTCCATGCCTGTTTCATTGAGTTTATTTTTTTACATAATTCTGTTGAAGCATGGTTGAAAAACAATGTCTGACTTTCATTGGTTAACATTTATAGAATTTTTATTTATTATTACTTTTGTCAGATTAAAGTTATTTCTGTGACCATTGTGACTTTTTCTTTCATTGACCAAAGGGTACCAACAATTTTGTCCACGTCTGTAAATGAATTAAAATACATTGTACCCGAATCCAACAAGCTGTTTATTTATTTCACTAAAAAAATAAATCAACATAAATCAAACACAATACTTAAAGTTTTATTGTCAACTTTCACAACACTGCAAATAATAAGAATTAGAATCGACCATTCTCTAAAGGAATCTACAATCTGGGGATATGAATAATAATAATAATAATAATAGTAATAAAAAAAAAAAAACAACAAAATGCAACAAACGTCAGTAGGCTTGTGCGATAGAACAGCGGAATCTTCTCGACACGTTCCCGGTGACGTCGGGAACGTCAACACTTCCCTCCGTCCTCTCCGTAAACCTGAAACAGTGGAGACGTTTGTGTCCCCTGTTCCATTTACGCCGATGTATTTTTATATTAGTGAGCAGGAAAATCAACATCAAGCCACTGAGCAGTAATATTCACAGTAAAATTAACAGCTGTCACTTTAAATAAGATAAAAAAATAAGAAAAAAAAAAAAAAAAGAGAAAAAAAAAGATGTAGTGATTTTTTTTTTCCACTTTTTCCGCAGGACCCCTGGTAAAACTCTCCCAAGCAAGTGTCACACACCACACCCCTTTTTTTTTTTTTTAATTATTTTTTGTTTGTTTGTTTATTTTTAAATGATGGTGTGAAATGGAAATCAGTTTTGTATAATGCGGATAAACTATTTGGCACCCGGAATACTCTAATGATGTATTGTTTAGACTGAAAGACGTTTTTAAAGGATGGATAGCCGGCTATTAAAAGAATTAAAAGTACTTTTTACAGAGTAACAGCAGTATAGAAGGAGATATGGAGAGTCATGTGTAGGGACGGAGATGGGACGGGGACGGGGATGGGACGGGGACCTAGAAGGACCATTCTAGTAAACATTATGGAAAACATCCTGACCTTTATTTTATTTTTTAAATTAGGTCAGGTCTGCAATGAATACGTTATAAGTGATAGCTGAGAACGTTTATACAACGTTCCTTGTATGTAGCCGATCAGCCAGACGCCTAAAACATCTGGATCACTCACTCGCGCACGCGGTCCGAAAAACGCTTCGTTTGGCTTATTTGGTACAAAATGAAGAGAGCGGATTGTGAATACCAAAGGACACGTCTGGGATAACGGACATTTGCTGCAAAAAACAACAACAACAACAACAAAAACAAACAAAAAAACTTTTTTTTGGGGGGGGGGCGCAAACTATCACTTAATTTATATCCATAAACGACGCATGAGCAAATCATGTGCAGTGCCATCAGTCACTCATGTCCATGTCCTCGTCCTGCTGCTCGTCGCTCTGCTGGTCCGACTCTCCTCTCTCGGCGTCGTCGGCCCGAGGGGACGCCGCCATGTCCGGGCTCCTTTCCTGCTCTTCCTCGTGCTCACTGTCATATCCCTGCTCTTCTTCATCGTAATCCCGGATCACCTGCGCATACGAATCGGAATTTGTGTGTGTGTGTGTGTGTGTTTGGGCTTTTTAAAAAAAAATCAGAGATCTTAGAACCGTGACGCTTTGAGCACCTTAACGTCGCTCTTTTCGCCGTCCGACTTCCTGTCCCTTTCCTTCTCCTTGTCTTTGCTTTTCTTGCTGGTGGAACGTTCTCGCTTGTCCCGGTTTTGGTCTTCTTTTCGGTCCCGCTCTCGTTCACGCTCCTTCTCCTTCTTCTTGTCCTTCTTGTGCCTGAAGAGAACACTCACGTATACGTTACAGCGCAGTGAAATTCTTTCTGCGCATATCCCGGCTTGTTATTGGGTGTCAGAGCGCGGGGTCGGCCGTGATACGGCGCCCCCTGGAGGACAGAGGGTTGAGGGTCTTGATCAAGGACCCAAGGGCGGCAGCTTGGCCATACCGGGGATCGAACCCGGATCTTCCGATAAACCAGCAGCTCCACCCCTCTCCCTCAGCCCAGCTCCTCTCCCTCACTGAGCTCCACCCCTCTCCCTCACTGAGCTCCACCCCCTCCCCCTCACTGAGCTCCACCCCTCTCCCTCACTGAGCTCCACCCCTCTCCCTCACTGAGCTCCACCCCTCTCCCTCACTGAGCTCCACCCCTCTCCCTCACTGAGCTCCACCCCTCTCCCTCACTGAGCTCCACCCCTCTCCCTCACTGAGCTCCACCCCTCTCCCTCACTGAGCTCCACCCCTCTCCCTCACTGAGCTCCACCCCTCTCCCTCACTGAGCTCCACCCCTCTCCCTCACTGAGCTCCACCCCTCTCCCTCACTGAGCTCCACCCCTCTCCCTCACTGAGCTCCACCCCTCTCCCTCACTGAGCTCCACCCCTCTCCCTCACTGAGCTCCACCCCTCTCCCTCACTGAGCTCCACCCCTCTCCCTCACTGAGCTCCACTCCTCTCCCTCACTGCAGGATTTACGTGATGAGTAATGTTTTCTAGTAAACAGTTTACCTCCGAGGAGAAGGAGATCTAGAAAGCCTCCTCTTTGGAGATCTGGACTTTTTAGGTGAGTGGGAGATGCTGCGGCTCCTTCTGTGGCGTTTGCTGAATGAAAAGCAAGAAAAAGAAAAAGAAAAACAATTCAGCCCTATATATATATATTCAAGCCAGTAGTATGTATATGTATGTGTATGTGTATGTGTATATGTATGTATATATATATATATATATATATATGATATATAGAGAGAGAGATATAGAGAGAGAGATATAGAGCTAGAGAGAGAGAGATAGAGATAGATAGATAGAGATAGATAGAGAGATATAGAGAGAGATAGATAGATATAGATAGATAGAGAGAGATATAGAGATAGATAGAGAGATAGAGATATAGATAGATAGAGTATAGATATATAGATAGATAGATAGATAGATAGAGATAGAGAGATAGATATAGACAGATAGATATAGATAGATATAGATGAGATGGAGATAGATCTAGATCTAGAGATAGAGATAGATAGAGATAGATATATATAGAGAGATAGAGATAGAGATATATAGATAGAGAGATAGATATATAGAGATAGATAGATATAGATAGAGATATAGACTAGATAGATATAGATAGATAGATAGATAGATATAGATAGAGAGATATAGAGCATAGAGATAGATAGATAGAGATATATATAGAGATAGATAGATAGATATATAGATTAGAGATAGATAGATAGATAGATATAGAGAGATATAGAGATAGATAGATAGATATAGATAGATAGATAGATATAGATATATAGATAGATAGAGATAGAGAGAATATATAGATATAGAGATATATATAGATAGAGAGAGATATAGATAGAGAGATATAGAGATAGATATAGATAGATAGATATAGATTGAGATTATATATAGAGAGAGATAGATAGATATACAGATATAGATATATAGATAGATATGGTCACAGAAATAATAGATAGTAATATAGATAGATATATGAAATAGCTATATAGATTTAGATATAAGATAATGAGATCATGAAGAGAGAGATATAAAAAAGTCACAATAGATAATATGACAAAAGATATAAATAAAATTCATAAAGTTAACCAATAGATCAGCCATGTTTTTCAACCATAGATGTAACTCAGATGCATGGACAAAAAGATATAGAAAACACAGAAAATAATACCAGGGATGTTAATGAAGTTGTGCCATAGATAGGATATAGATATCCAAAGACTGTGTCTCAGAAAGAAAATTATGACAAGCATGATGAAGGATATCAAAGCTATAAGACAAGCATCTCAAAGCAACTATGTTCCTGCGACTAGATGTTCCTGTAGCACATATTATTCAGAAGTTTAAGATCCATGGGACTGTAGACGTGGCCGCAGGAGGAAAATTGATGAAATAAGAGACGGATAATCCGAATGGTAACAAAAGAGCCTAGAAAGACTTCTAAAGAGATTCAAGGTGAACTTCATGCTCAAGGAACATCAGTGTCAGATCGCACCATCCGTCGTTGTTTGAGCCAAAGTGGACTACATGGGAGACGACCAAGGAGGACACCATTGTTGAAAACGAATCATAAAAAAGCAAGACTGGAATATGCCAAACTACATGTTGACAAGCCACAAAGCTTCTGGGAGAATGTCCTATGGACAGATGAGACAAAAATCGAAGTTTTTGCCAAGGCACATCAGCTGTATGTTCACAGACGAAAAAAATGAAGCATATCAAGAAAAGAACACTGTCCTACTGTGAAACATAGAGGCTCTGTTATGTTCTGGGGCTGAGTCTGGCACAGGGTGTCTTGAATCTGTGCAGGGTACAATGAAATCTCAAGCTATCAAGAATTCTAGAGAGAAATCCTAGCCAGTCAGTCAGAAAGCTTGGTCTTGCAACAGGCATCACACAGCTCAATAAAAAAACCCAAGAATAGCTAAGAGAAAAAATTGGACTATTCTAAAGTGGCCGTCTATGAGCCCTGACCTCAATCCTATTGAGCATCTTTGGAAGGAGCTGAAACATGCAGTCTGGAAAAGGCACCCTTCAAACCGGACACAACTGGAGCAGTTTGCTCATGAGGAGTGGGCCAAAATACCTGCTGAGAGGTGCAGATGTCTCATTGACAGTTACAGGAAGCGTTTGATTGCAGTGATTGCCTCAAAAGAGTTGCGCAACAAAATATTAAGTTAGGGGTACCATCATTTTTGTCCATGCCTGTTTCATGAGTTTATTTTTTTACATAATTCTGTTGAAGCATGGTTGAAAAACAATGTCTGACTTTCATTGGTTAACATTATAGAATTTTTATATAGATTACTTTGATCAGATTAATAGATTTCTGTGACCATTGAGATTATATATATAGAGAGATAGATAGAGATATAGATAGATAGAGATATAGATAGAGATAGATAGATAGATAGATGTGTCGCTTGTTGTAAGAACCGCTGAAACCTACCGGCTGCTGCTGCGGGAGCGTCTGCCGCTGCTGTAGCTCTTCGGCGGCGTTTTTGAGCGCTTCCGCCGATCCCTGCAAGATCGCATTTGCCGTCAGCGTCCGTGTCATTTTCATCCCCATTTCATCTCGTTCTGACATTTCCTTTCCTCTACTTACCTTGACCTGGAGCGCCTCCTCTTGTCTTTGGAGTGGGATCTTCTCCTGCGGGGGCTTTTGGAGCGCCTCTTGCTCCTGGAGCGGGACCGTCGCCTTGACCGGCTCTTGGAACGCCTGCGACAAAGCGTGCTTTAGCCCAACAACGGCACTACATCGCATGATGTCACAGCCACAGAGAGACAATGCTTTTAAACCTGTATTTGGAGCGAGACCTCGATCTCTTCTTCCGTGACCTTGACCTCGACCTTGAATGCTTCCTTTTGTCGTCCTTTTTATCTGAAAAACCCAGGACACAACGCAAAGCAGTTTACATTTCAGCAATAGAAAATATGGAATAGAAATACAGATGAATGGCTCTAATTTATATTTATTCAGACAGTTTATGATGATTTTAATAAGGCATTTTATTTTCGTTTAAGGGGGAAAATGTGTCTCAGTAAACCTGCACTAGGGATTTAAAAGTGATGCTTTCTGAAACAGCAGTAAACAGTGAATAATAATAAGGTATTTTCACTCCTCCGTTAATAACGATACTGTATATAGCGATGTCCTGGCACTCACTTCCTGGTTCAATGGCAGCAGAAATCAGAGACTGCGCCTCTCTCACTCTCTTCATGGCCTCCTCAATCTCTTTGTTTGACGCATCTGCCTTCAGTCCAGCGTTTAGGTTTAATCCAGCAGCCAGAGGATTTAACCTGTAATGACAACAACAACAATAAAAAAAAAACAACAACACAGTAAGGTAGACTCCTTTAATCTGTGCCTGTCCATTCTGCTCCGAATATATTCGATCCACGATTAAAACGGACACTGCAGAACTAAAAACAGCTCCACCTTGAGGCCAAACCACGTGTGTGTGATATATATATATATATATATATATATATATATATATATATATATATATATATATACATATATACATACATACATACATACACACACACACACACACATATATATATACATACACACACACACACAAACACACACACACACACACACACACACACACACACACACACACACACACACATGTATGCATGTATGTATTAATTACCTGACAAAAATTCAAATGAAATGACCCTCTATGACACACACACATTCTAACTGACATGTTGGGAAAGCTTTACACACCAAACATCTCCTCGCACACTTACTTGGGATCCATCGATGCCATTAGCTTCATGATCTGCTCAGCTGACAAAGACTAGAAGAAAAAGACAAACAAACAAACAAGTTTGGTGCAGTGAATAAACAACATCCTGACATATTGAAGAGTTTTTGCATAGAGCTTCTTCGCAACCTGAGGATTCATATTGGGGCCAGGGATGCCTAACGCTGCCATAGCATCCATGCCAGGTCCACCAAGAGAGCCAAGAGGAACACCACCGATCTGTAAGCCACAGGAGACACAACCGGCTATTTACACGTGTTAACAGTGCGTCACAAGCAGAGAGAGCGAGAAGGAGCAACGCGTACAGATGGTACCGGAGTGGGTGTGGGGAGAAGCCCGCCGCCTGGCAGCATTCCTGCGACGGCATTGGCTGGAGCCATCAGCGACAGAGCTTTGGACTCGTCGGGGATTACTCCTGCGGGCCAGAAACGGAAGACAAGCGCCCCGTTACATCCAAAAACGAACTCACAAGCCTTAGAATACAATCGAATTTTGTCCAAGTCTACATTTTGCACTTACTCGATGTTCAGAGGACCTTTTTACAAAATTACTATTAAAGGGAAAAAAAAAAAAAAAAAAAAAAAAAAAGAAGTCACTAGACACACTGCCAAGATTTTATCACCTGTACTTTTTCTAAGTCATGAACCAAATGTAAGCAAGCACACAGCCGGCTGTCCAGGGGAGCTGCTTTCATTTTTCATTAGCTGTTTTTTTGAACAAGCGACTCGCGTCGACCGCTTCGCTATAAAGCACACAAAAACATCAAAAATAGACAAAACAGAGTTTATGATTCGGGATCAACATCAAAGGACAGTTTCATTACTAATGGACTGACTTACCCTAAAATAGGGAAAAAAGCCCACAGATGACTACTTTTTCCAGAAGGCTTTTGCTGGTGACCATTTAATTACTATTAAAAAAAAAAAAAAAAAAAAAAAAAAAAAGGGTAGATGTGTGTGTGTGGGTGTGTGTGTGTGTGTGTGTGTGTGTGTGTGTGAGAACAGTGAGGAACACCGGCACTGGATAAGTGTGACCAGCAAGCAAAAGCCTTTTTTATAATAGACTTTTACATTCAAAAAAAAAAAATCAATAATGGATGTTGTGTGAGAATTGACGTGAATCCGTATGCAACATTTGACTGAGACACAGACAGAGAGAGCAACACAGCCGGAGAGAGAAATAAAGAGAAAAAGAAATAGGACAGGCTTCAGAGGATAAAATTGTTGGATGGCATTTTCGGCTGGGTCGAGTTTATAGCACTGGCAGAATCGGGGACAAACAACTGGAAAACACAACAACAAAGAACAAAAAAACAGAAAACCACCATTAATACGGGTCTCAGGCTTTTAGGGATTCTTGTGGAAAGGACAAAAAAAAAAAAAACAAACAATGTAGACCAGGAGGGTCCAATCTGTTCCGCAAAAGTGCCGGTGTGGATGCAGGCTTTTATTCCAACCAATCAGGGGCCACTCTGAAAATGGAAATTATTAGGTTCAAACGGGTAGAATTTGGCGGGAACTTGTTTGGATGGAATAAAAACCTGCACCCACACCAACCCTTCGGGGAAAAGATGGGAGGACATCCCGGGTGTATAAACAACAGCAATCTTTCCGATTTGTGGAGCCAAATAATAAAAAAACAAATAAATAAATAAAAAAGTGGTATCCTGGGAAACCTAATCAACAACAAAAAAAAAGGACAAACAATTCTAGTTTCTATGAATAAATACCAAAATCTATTATTTCGACAACTGCAAATACATTTTATGAAAAAGCACTTGGAAACACTTTTATTTAAGATATTACACGTTTGCACTGCAGCCATTTTGCATGGGGTTTAATAAGTCGGTCTGCACCTTCACTAGCTAACGGAGCTTTTATCGCACCATGCTTTCGTGCACTTACACAACGTAGTGAACATTCACGATTAAATATGTATTTGTTGTCAAACACTATGACTGACTTTGACCTTAGGCTCATGGATAAAGGTGGTGCTGTAACATCAGCGGAAGCTGCTCATCTGTCATCCCAAATATTATTCATAACAGTACAAATATTATTGTGCTTTTACGGCAAAATGAATGTCTGTGGCAGCCTTTTCTTCTGTAGAAGCAACGTGTGAAATTGGATCACGGGCCAGTAATGCTTCTCCATCATTTAATTCAGTTATTAATGTATGTGTCTACATCTAATTTGATCGAAATACAAGCAAAATAAAAACACATTTCATTTCAGGAAAGAGAGAATGTAGCTTTCAATACTACATACAGTAAAAACACTTCTGGTGGCTTTAGTTGGTTTAGTTTAATGGGCAGACTTTTGGGCATTTTGTAGCCCTATATTTGCTAAAATAGGTTTTAAAACAAACAATCCTGGACCCTGTGTCCTATAACCATTTTTTGATAAATGGTAAAACCTATTTTACATTAAACCCTGATGCAATTCCAATGAAACCAAAACATGGGCATATGCTTTGTTAAAACACCTCTGACATGCATTTATGAATATAAACACACACACACACACATACACACATATATATATATATATATATATATATATATATATATATATGGCACGAGCACTGTATTTGATCACTTTTCTACATAGGACAAACCATGAGCACATGGCATTTCTATTATCTACTATAAATATATATATTTATTTATTACGAGGATAGACACAAACCTTCTGCAAATGGGACGACGATCAGGGCTCTGTCCACGAAGACTGTGTTCGTCAGATGCTGCGAAACGCCAACTGATTCAGATTCGAGGAACTTTACAAAACAGACACGGGAAGTCACAGGCAAGGGAGAATCACTGGAAGAAAATATAAAGGCTTTTGCAAAGCGTACGTATGACGTTTAGACACACCTGCTCCCATCAAGCCATCTTAAATCTTGTACTTTTCTTTTTTTTTCCTTCCTCCGTATAGTTTACATCCCAAATAACTCACAGATGCTCCATGTCTACACATCCTACCTGAACTGCAGTGCAGCCGGATGTTTTTTGTACAGGTGGAAACGACAAAAGAAAAGAATACAAGTTAGCTAATTTTATTTATTTATTTAAATAAATAATAAAAACTAATCATAAGGGCTGGAGCACTACTAGATTAAATTTGCATTTCGATTCAAGATTAAAGCTGGCGTCGTTTCTATTTTGTACTGGGCTTTAAAGCATGGAAACATGGGACTGGCGTGACTTAAAAAATAAAATAAAATAAACAAATAATAAATATGTAAATGTGTGAACAAAGAAGTACGAAAGTAAATAAGCAAAAAAAAAACGAATCAATAAACGC
The DNA here is from genome assembly GCA_030449085.1 of Kryptopterus vitreolus. Lineage (NCBI taxonomy): Eukaryota > Metazoa > Chordata > Actinopteri > Siluriformes > Siluridae > Kryptopterus > Kryptopterus vitreolus. The sequence continues at coordinate 13,636,843 of JACRUU010000023.1, forward strand.
ATATGTTCGGTATTGACTATGTATGTAAACAAGCAAATACAGACAAAATAATACACAAATAAATAATTGAATACGCTGCTATATATGTAAATAGGCAAGTAAAAACGAAGTAAACCGCATGTGTAAAGAACTGGCCAAAAATAAATAAATAAATATGTGAGTATATAAGCATATTTGTATAGGAGTTAGTCAGTTAGTAGATAACGGTGTAAATATGTAAATAAATAAGCACGTTAATAATAAATAAAGCAAATGAGTAGGAAAACAACTAGAAAGTTGGAAATGTACCTACAAAGCGTTTATTATATTAAATATTCATTTATGGTACAAAACGTGCCTTGTTCTGACGTATGGCTGGTTTGAAAATAATATCTGAAATGATAAATATTTACCAATAATCTCAATCTTATTGGTAAACATTTATTGTTTTGGTTTAGTGACAGATCATTTTCGGTTCAAAACACCCGTACAGTAGGATACGCTATAACCGGACCTAGCTAAGCTAACGCGCTATCTCTGGCTGAATTCCAAATGACTCGCTGCTGCCTACGGAGGTGTACTACATAGCGAGTTAGAATGGACGGCTCCCGCACTTGGCCCTAGTGCGCTCGCTTTTCACTCGTCGTCCGTTTGGTATTCGGCCGTTAAAAGCGCCGCGTTTGGGGGTTTGGTACTCACTCTGGTGGGAACAGTTTGAGCTCGTCGATGTTTCCCAGGAAGCCGAACAGAGTCCTCATCTGCTCCGAGGTCGCGCTCGGAGACACGTTGGTCACCTGGACCACTTTAGTGCCGGAGCTCATAATTGGTACCTACTTACCGCTGTGTTAGCAGCTGTGCAAGCGAATGCTAACTACCTAGCTAATGCGCTAACTAGCGAACGAGCCCGGATGTTCAAACCGCTCGCCAGTCCGATAAATACAGATCGAAATATATCTTATTGTGTACTAATTCCTTCTTCTTTGCTTCGGTAGATTTGCTTTTGCACACCGACGCGCTACAAATGTTCCTGTTGTAACCACGATCTCCCCCCTCACAGCAACACCGCCAGCGTGATCAATGCATTTCAACATAATGGTCCTGCGTGCGCGTGCGTGTGCGCGTGCGAGCGTGCGCGTGTTTACCGAGTCCCTCAGTGCACTGCTTATTATTCACTACTTTCATTTATTCATAAAATAAAATGTCATTGTTAACTGCGTCATCTAACTATACACCATCGTTGATTCCAATCACAGCGTGTCTTGCAGGCGTTTATCCCCATTAACTTTTATTCGTGTATCACTTAGCAATGGACATTCTCACAAACCGAGGTTATAACAGTTGTATTTATTTATTTATAAAAATAAACACGTGTATATGGTGCGATTCCAAAGCATGCATGTGAAATAAACATCTTTCAAAATGCAAAGGTAGCATGTTTGTCTTTCTCTGTTTATCAGCCCTAGGTTACATACTTGTCTGGCATATGTGTATGTTTTTTTTTTTTTTTTTTACCTATATAAAGTGTATACATACGTGTATGATTTGTTCCTTTATAAATAATAATAATGCATTATTGCTGCACAATGAAGCTGGTAGATCTGAAGGTGTTCGTTCATTCATTCATCTTCTACCGCTTTATCCGATCTTCCCTCGGGTCACGGAGAGTCTGTGCCTATCTCAGGCGTCTATGGGCATTAAGGCAGGATACACCCTGGATGGAATGCCAACCCATCCGCAGGGCACACACACACACATTCATACACTAGAGACAATTTTCCAAGGTGCCAATCAACCTACCGTGCATGTTTTTGGACTGGGGGAGGAAACCGGAGAACCCAGAGAAAAACCCCCTGAGGCACGGGGAGAACATGCAAACGGGAATCGAACCCGGACCCTGGCGGTGTGAGGTGAACGTGCTAACCACTAAGCCACCGTGCCCCATGTGTTTGTTCACTTTCTATAAAAAAAAACAACGTGTTATAACAGTAGAACAAGTAAAAAAATGTGTTATGAATGTTGTAAACATTACATGCTGTACTCCAAACACACTCCAAACATTATAGATATACTAATATAAGGCATGTTGTGGGGATAGTGACACCCAACACAGAAAGCATTATTTTCTAAATATATTTGTAGTGGTGTGTTGAATTGGGACTGGAAATGATATAACCACTTTTCTACACGGGCTTATTGCCATTTTCACATCCAGTGCCCATCAGTGAACCGTTGTAAGAATGATGGCAGTATAATGAATGGACATTTATTGTCATCCAGTGGAGAACCTCTTTCTCCCTCTTGTTTCTTGTCATTTTCACTGGTGTTACTGGGATTGCATCATTAGGAATGGAAACAAATGTCTAATGCGTAAATGTGTATAATAATGTACTGAATTATTTTTGAAATCGGATTCATAAATCAGAATGAAACAGAATCGTCTTCTGATCATTGTATTCGTGCGCAGTGTGTGTGACTTGTATTTTGAAGTATAAAGCCTTTTCCGGCGTGTGTGTGTGTGTGTGTGTGTGTGTGTGTGTGTGTGTGTGTGTGTGTGTGTGTGTGTGTGTGTGTGTGTGTGTGTGTGTGTGTGTGGTGTGTGTGTGTGTGTGTGTGTGTGTGTGTGTGTGTGTGTGTGTGTGTTTGGGGAGGGGGCGGGGGAGGGGGGAGTGTAAAGCAGTATGGCGTCACAAACACAGCCAGTGTTTCTCTCTAGAGCCGAGAGAAAAGCTTTCGAAAAGGCCAAAATAGTCCAAAAAGAGACCAAGAGAAATAACTTTAAATTGGTGAGTAGATAAAAGTTGATATTTATTCATTATTTCATTAAGTGTTTTGCTTCTGAGCAAATGTAAATACCCGGTAAACCACTGTAACCCCAACACACACACACACACAATGTATTACTACACGGGTTGTAACGATATGACGATCACGATTATATCACGATTATATCACGATTATAGTGACCAAAGTTATCACAGGGTTTTTGAGATGAAAATGTTTAAAAAAAAAAGAAAGGACTGATAAACACACTGAAAACATTTTCATGAATGAATATAAAATGAAGCCCTGAAACGTATCGGTTTTCCTAGTGCATATACAAACAACACAAGTAAACCAATGTGACGTAAACCATGTGTAAACATGTAACAACAATCATGTGTAAACAAATCAAACGCAAAGCAGGTGATTGTATGTCTGTTCTTTCATTCGTTCATTCATTCATCTTCTAGCGCTTTATCCGATCTTCCCTCGGGTCACGGGGAGTCTGTGTCTATCTCAGGCGTCTATGGGCATTCACCCTGGATGGAGTGCCAACCCATCACACACACACACACACACACACACCTCACACCTCCAGGGTCTGGGTTCGATTACCGTCTCGGCCATGTGTGTGTGTGTGTGTGGAGTTTGCATGTTCTCCCCGTGTCTCAGGGGGTTTTTCTCCGGGTTCTCCGGTTTCCTCCCCGGTCAAAAACATGCACGGTAGGTTGATTTGGCACCTTGGAAAATTGTCCCTAGTGTGTGTGTGTGTGTGTGTGTGTGTGTGTGTGTGTGTCTTGTGATGGGTTGGCATTCCATCCAGGGTGTATCCTGCCTTAATGCCCATAGACGCCTGAGATAGACACAGACTCCCCGTGACCCGAGGGAAGATCGGATAAAGCGGTAGAAGAAGAATGAATGAATCTGTATATGCTTTAGCAGCAATACAGCTTCCCTTCAGTCGAACCCAAAATCCGCACCAGTTTGTACATAAAGTTGGAGGGTCCTGCACAGAGCCCGAGACCTCCGTCCCACTGAACACGTTTGGGATGAACTGAATCACAAGCACCCCAGATTTTCTCAGCCTACATAGTGCCTGATCTCACTCATGTCTCTTTAGCTGAATGTAAAATAAATCACACTCCACATTATTAATGGAAAATGTATCTTAACTCAATTCCTGATGTTTCTCTTTGTTCGTGCACTTTTTATTAATGTTTATTAATGTTTATTAATGTTTGTAAGGCTATGAAGTTGCCCCCGCTCAGATTTATTACATGTGGAAAGTGCGTCAGGGATGAATAATAATAATAATATCCTTTATTTGTCACATATACATTACAGCACAGTGAAATTCTTTTCTTCGCATATCCCAGCTTGATGTTGGTAGTTTGGGGTCAGGGCGCAGGGTCAGAGCTATGATACAGCGCCCCTGGAGCACAGGGGGTTAAGGGTCTTGCTCAAGGACCCAAGGGCGGCAGCTTGGTCATACCGGGGCTCGAACCCGGATCTACCGATCAGCAGACCCCTCCCTTAATAAACTGTCTGTCTGTCTGTCTGTCACACACAAAGACCATTCTGCTTTTAGACTAGGGTTGGGAATCGAAAGTCGATATTTGGTATAATATTCAAATTTCGATCTTCTTATCGATTCCTGGGTGACATTTGTATTTTATGTTTTTTCATCTGTCAGGACCTTCCATGTGTTGAATCTGCCAGGACCTTAGTCCTGTAGTAATCCTGTAGTAATCTAAATATCAGTTTATAAGATGGACTGCAGGAAGTGCTCAAAAGTGTGGCTAAACTTTGTAAAAACCAATGACTAAGTGTAATTATTGTAATAAACTAATATTTTACCAAAAAAAAAAAAACCTGTCGTGGCCAACATGACTAAACATCTGCGGTTAGTTCACCGTCTGGAATCGAACCTGGGATTAGAATGGATGAAATTTCATTGATGCCCAACCCTAATTTAGACCAGTTATTTTAATGACATTATACGTTCAAGTGACCTAAAATTATACATTACAATATGTTTTTTAGTCACGCTAAACTGGTTTATTATTCTAATAGAAAACATTGTCTTTTGCACGTATGCTAATCAGGTGGCCAGGCTATTAAAGAAACCCGAGTGTGAGCGAACAGAAGAGGAGCGTGCTTTACTTAAAGGGCATGAAGCTACTGTTCCAAGAGCTGAGCAAACGCCAGGCTCGGAGAAACATCCTGAAACGGAAACAGGAAGAGGTGAGTCGGATGGATTTTTTAAAAAATTATTGTTTGCGTTATTTCAGTATCTTAAGGATGTAGCTGGGGGTACGGTGGTTTAGTGGTTAGCACGTTCGCCTCACACCGCCAGGGTCCGGGTTCGATTCCCGTCTCGGACCATGTGTGTGTGGAGTTTGTGCATGTTTTCTCATGTTCTCCCCGTGCCTCAGGGGGTTTTTTTTCTTTTTTTCTCCGGGTTCTCCGGTTTCCTCCCCCGGTCCAAAAACATGCACGGTAGGTTGATTGGCACCTCGGAAAATTGTCCCTAGTGTATGAATGTGTGTGTGTGTGTGTGTGTGTGTGTGTGTGTGTGTGTCCTGTGATGAGTTGGCATTCCATCCAGGGTGTATCCTGCCTTAATGCCCATAGACGCCTGAGATAGACACAGACTCCCCGTGACCCGAGGGAAGATCGGATAAAGCGGTAGAAGATGAATGAATGAATGAAGAATGTAGCTCCTTCTTATTCATTCATTCATTCATTCATTCATCTTCTACCGCTTTATTCGATCTTCTCTCGGGTCACGGGGGAACGGGCCAACCCATCGCAGGGCACACAGCGCACACACATTCACATTCATACACTATGGACAATTTTCCAAGGTGCCAATCAACCTACCGTGCATGTTTTTGGACCGGGGGAGGAAACCGGAGAACCCGGAGAAAAAACCCCTGAGGCACGGGGAGAACATGCACAAACTCCACACACACATGGTCCGAGACGGGAATCGAACCCGGACCCTGGCGGTGGTGTGAGGCGAACGTGTTAACCACTAAGCCATCGTGCCCCCTGGCTCCTTCTTATAACATCCCAAATGACTATTTTGCTGCTTTCAGCTCTTTGATGATGACGATGATCTGAGGACCAAAGTGAAGCAGCTGGCGGACGCGATGCGTCAGGCTCGTCATGCTGTCGTTTACACAGGAGCCGGGATCAGCACGGTACCAGTGTCCTTTGATCCTGCAATTCTGACTTCATAGATTGGCTTGTTAAACGAAGGTTTATAGCTCTCTTTTAATGTTCGCCAGGCTGCTTCCATCCCCGATTACCGCGGGCCTAACGGAGTGTGGACACAGTTACAGAAAGGGCGTTCTGTCAGGTGACCAAGACTGCCATTTTATTAATGCTTTTTATATACTTAATGGATAAAATCATCCTGCAATATCCTGTTTGTCCACCAGGTGCTCGGACCTCAGCGACGCGGACCCGACTCTTACTCACATGTGCCTCCAGACGTTACACAAGGCTAAAATGGTGAGATGCTAAAATGTGCTCTGCTGTGTGTGTGTGTGTGTGTGTGTGTGTGTGTGAGATGATTTGCACGTCCGCTTCTCATCGTGTGTTTAATCGTGCACAGGTACAACACGTGGTCTCCCAGAACTGTGACGGTCTTCACCTGCGCAGCGGGCTTCCCAGACACGCTCTGTCCGAGCTGCATGGGAACATGTTCATCGAGGTAACATTGTGTTCAACACGATCCTTTTGTGCAAATAAGGATATCTAAAAGCACAACTGTTGCACCACTATCCGGACGTCGTTCCCTGCAGGTGTGCGTGTCGTGCTCTCCGGCCCGCGAGGTGATCCGGCTGTTCGATGTGACGGAGCGCACGGCGCTGCACAGGCACGGTACGGGTCGGCGGTGCGCTCAGTGCGGCGGCGAGCTGAGGGACACCATCGTGCACTTTGGGGAGAGAGGCACCCTGGAGCAGCCGTTAAACTGGGAAGGTGCGGCCGACGCTGCAGAACAGGCCGATCTCATCCTCTGTCTCGGCTCCAGTTTAAAGGTCGGCGAGCAAACGGTACATTAATGGTGCAGACGTTTTTTTTTTCCCAGAGGCTTCTCTGATGCCTTCCGCGTCTCGCGCAGGTCCTGAAGAAGTACGCGTGTTTGTGGTGCATGAAAAAAGCTGCTGTCAAGAGAGCCAAGTTATACATCGTCAATCTTCAGGTAAAGGCGCCGCGCTAATGTTTCGTTCGATGCGTTCGTTAGTGCATGTTTGTTAAGCCTTATTTTGGTCGTAGTGGACGCCCAAAGATGACTCGGCCACTCTGAAAATACACGGGAAGTGCGATGATGTAATGCGTCTGCTGATGCAAGAGTTGGGAGTTGAAATTCCACCCTACAACAGGTCAGTTGTCTTTTATTTATTATTATTATTATTATCATTATTATTATCATTCATTCATCCTCTAGCGCTTTATCCGATCTTCCCTGGGAGTCTGTGTCTATCTCAGGCGTCTATGGGCATTAAGGCAGGATACACCCTGGATGGAATGCCAATCCATCACAGGGAACACACACACACATTCATACACTAGGGACAATTTTCCGAGGTGCCAATCACCTCACCTATACCGTGAATGTTTTTGGACCGGGAGGAAACCGGAGAACCCGGAGAAAAACCCGCTGAGGCACGGGGAGAACATGCACAAACTCCACACACACACACATGGCCGAGACGGGAATCGAACCCGAACCCTGGAGGTGTGAGTCGAACGTGCTAACCACTAAACCACCGTGCCCCCAATTATTTTTATTATTTTTATTTATTTAATTACATTTATTTTTGTTTTTGTTTTTACAAAAATGGTTCACCCTCAGAGAAACTTGAAAAGACTCGAAAAAATTAACCATAAACATCTAATTTAAATGTTATTTTCGAATAATAAAACCCAGATCCCACCATTAGCATTGCCATAGAGGCTAAAGAAACTAAAACTAAACTAAACAAAATTGGTTCATTTATATTCGAAAATTTATAATTTATATTTTATTTTTGTTGTTGCCAAATAGTGCCAAAACTTTTGCTGCTTTGTATAATAAAAAACAACTTTTTTCCCCTGTATGCTGTTTTGTTCCTCTTATAGCATAATCTTTGACCAGCGCTTTCATGCACACCTCCCAGCCAATCAGAATCAAGCATCGAGACAGGCCATAGTATCTGTTATCACTAGCCTTATAGCAGCTGTCATCCGTAAACAAAAATGTAAATACCAAATCTGTGAATTTTGCGTAGCAATGAAAACTACTGTACAAATGTCATCACCGCCCCCTGACCAATCAGAGCTGAGCATTTAGCATAATCTTATTACTTTATTTTCTTTTCACTGTTAGATCCGAGGACCCTATTTTCAGCCTAGCTGCACCGCTCGGCCCCGACGAAGAGGACAGTCATAGCCGTAAAACTCTAGCGCCTCCTGCTGCTATCGAAGGCTCCAGTTCCGATTCAACGGATCCAGCAGAAGACGTTCAGGGAGTTCAGGGTGGCTGGTTTGGGCGGGGCTACTCCAAAGCAAGGAAAAAAAGAAGTAAAACTACATAGGCACATGTGTTGGGATTAAGTTACGATTAAGAAACATTCCAGGTATTTTGAGATTATGTGACAGTCGGGTCACCTGGATGAAAATTCCGTGTTTAGCAGTATAGACTTGCTCTCATCTGGGGAAACAGTGGTGGGATTGACGCCGTCATTTTATTCACCTCATTTCCTGTATACTAACAGAATCATGTATGGATCGAGTGGACATTCAGGAAATCAATAACGTATACATCTGTAACCTCAGTATATATAATTACACATGGACAGTTCTAATGCCTTTTAAGATATTAATTATGGTAGGTCTGTGCCAGTTTGTCAGTATTTGCAACTTGCGTTCTCAGGTATGAAGCAAAACTTGATGTATTTTTAAATCTGCTATGTTAAGTCTCATTCTGTCTCCGGGGTGATGGATTAGAAACTGAAAAGAGGCAGTCGTGTGGATTATTCATTCATTCATTCGTCTTCTAGCGCTTTATCCGATCTTCCCTCGGGTCACGGGGAGTCTGTGTCTATCTCAGGCGTCTATGGGCGTTAAGGCAGGATACACCCTGGATGGAATGCCAACCCATCGCAGCACACACACACACACATATTCACACACTAAGGGACAATTTTCCAAGGTTGCCAATCAACCTACCGTGCATGTTTTTTTTTGGACCGGGGGAGGAAAACCGGAGAACCCGGAGAAAAACCCCCTGAGGCACGGGGAGAACATGCACAAACTCCACACACATGAACGAGACGGGAATCGAACCCGGACCCTGGCGGTGTGAGGCGAACGTGTTAACCACTAAGCCACCGTGCCTCTAGTGTCTTAGTATCTTAGTTATTTCTGCAGTTAGTTTATGAATTATGTAGAACAGTGGTCACGGAGCTGCTCGGCAAATGTAGTTCCTCGTGTACCGAGACATGCATGACACCACTAGCTTGAGATCACAATCAGTTAAAGTGCCGAAGTAACAATAATAATACCAATAGCGTGTGAACGTAGCGTGACGTGAACGCAGGGAGGCTGATTTATACTTCTGCGTGGAGTGAACGCTGTAGCCTACGCACGTATACGACGCCGCCGTAAGCGTTTTATACTTCTGCGTCGCTCTGCAGTGACTATTCCCAAACACTAGTTAGCGCTGTTTGTTTTGGTGTTTTTGTGTTTGTGCTGTAGTAACAATGGTGATTGAATGCAGTGACAGGAATTCTCTGGCAGTCTTTATAAAACGGTGGTGATGAAGAATCATAGAGGTGTTTATATTTTCTCTTCCGTGATCCTTTCGTCTGCTCGCTCCCGTGTCCACGCTTTATTTCTTCACTTTAAAAACGGCGGTACGGAGGAATACGCCGGAATACGCCGGAATACGTAACGACGATACACCGGAAATACGCCGCCGAGACGACCAATCACAGACCTCGCTCTCTGTGTCGACGTGACGTGTAGTTACCTTATTGGAGAGGGTGTAGCGTCAGGTTACGGTGTAGCGTAGGCGTCGATGTGTAGGATACACCATAACCTCCGCGCATAAGCAAAAAAAAAACTCGGACGTGAATCGTCGTCATTTAGAAACGAGATCGCATATATATATATATATATATATATATATATATATATATATATATATATATATATATATATATATATATATATATATATATATATATATATATATATATATATGTGTACAAATCGAGATCGTGATTATATTTGTTTCCTGATTAATCGTGCCGCACTATGACGCCCTTCAATGCCCATATTTCAACATCTCACTCACTGAAATGAACTAGCTGACGAGACTTGATTCCGTTCACACAAGCAGCAGACAAACAACCTCCACATCGCCAATCCAGTTTACTCACGTTACTGATGAATACAGAACACGGCGGAGACGGCTTCGTTAGTGCTGTAAACTTGCTGCTACGAGAGGATTGTTATAGTCACATAGTACAAACCACTACTCGTTTACCTTGCACACTGGCAGCTGACATTGGGTTTAACTCTCAACACTGTCCCTAGCAGCAGATAAACATGGGATCGAAATAATTGATTTCAATCACTGTTATGAAATGAAAAATATATGTATCTTGTAAATGATTGCCTTTTACAGTCTTATGCAGTATACCAAGTGATTTGTAGCTTAGTAACGAACAAACTATGTATGTAGTGTGTGTTTTTTTTAGTATAGAGAAATGTTCCAGTGTTTGAAATATAAGAAAAAGGAAAAAAAAAGACTATCCATCATGTCCATGTGTATATTTTAATGCAGAAACAGCTATTATGCACGATCGTTACTGAGACGTTTCTACACCGTGCAGAAATATCCGAGTCCACCTGTGATCAATGAATTGGATCGGATTTGAAAAGGGTGACGGATACGTATTAGCAAAAGAATAGTCCATGTGTCCTAAGCTGTGTCTGATTGGGGTTGGAATTACTGCCAAAAGTGCTTCAACGAAGCACCGAGTAAAGTGTCGGAAATTCTTCTGCACATCATATTTCGTGCTCTTTTGAATAAATGCACAGACAATTTCTAAAATTCTGTTTACACTTTGTCATTATGGTGTAGTGAGTGTAGGTTAATGAAATTTTATTTTCGTATTTTCAAGCTGGAGCTTAACAAAACAAGTGGGGAGGATGTCTCGATATTTTATAAATGCACTGTGACTTTTTTTGTATACATATATTTATATATATATGTGTATATATATATATATATATATATATATATATATATATATATATACATGTATATGTATATATATATATATATATATATATCTATATATATATATATATATATATATATATATATATATATATATATATATATATATATATATATATATATACACTGTGTGTGTATATATACACTGTATGTGTGTGTGTGTATATATATCTATATATATATATCATATATATATATATATATATATATATATATATATATATACAGACGTGGACAAAATTGTTGGTACCCTTTGGTCAATGAAAGAAAAAGTCACAATGGTCACAGAAATAACTTTAATCTGACAAAAGTAATAATAAATAAAAATTCTATAAATGTTAACCAATGAAAGTCAGACATTGTTTTTCAACCATGCTTCAACAGAATTATGTAAAAAAATAAACTCATGAAACAGGCATGGACAAAAATGATGGTACCCCTAGAAAACACAGAAAATAATGTGACCAAAGGGACATGTTAATTGAAGGTGTGTCCACTAATTAGCATCACAGGTGTCTACAACCTTGTAATCAGCCATTGGGCCTATATATATGGCTCCAGGTAATCACTGTGTTGTTTGGTGATATGGTGTGTACCACACTCGACATGGACCAGAGGAAGCAAAGGAAAGAGCTGTCTCAAGAGATCAGAAAGAAAATTATAGACAAGCATGTTAAAGGTAAAGGCTATAAGACCATCTCCAAGCAACTAGATGTTCCTGTGAGTACAGTTGCACATATTATTCAGAAGTTTAAGATCCATGGGACTGTAGCCAACCTCCCTGGACGTGGCCGCAGGAGGAAAATTGATGACAAATCTAAGAGACGGATAATCCGAATGGTAACAAAAGAGCCTAGAAAGACTTCTAAAGAGATTCAAGGTGAACTTCATGCTCAAGGAACATCAGTGTCAGATCGCACCATCCGTCGTTGTTTGAGCCAAAGTGGACTACATGGGAGACGACCAAGGAGGACACCATTGTTGAAAACGAATCATAAAAAAGCAAGACTGGAATATGCCAAACTACATGTTGACAAGCCACAAAGCTTCTGGGAGAATGTCCTGTGGACAGATGAGACAAAAATCGAAGTTTTTGCCAAGGCACATCAGCTGTATGTTCACAGACGAAAAAATGAAGCATATCAAGAAAAGAACACTGTCCCTACTGTGAAACATGGAGGAGGCTCTGTTATGTTCTGGGGCTGCTTTGCTGCGTCTGGCACAGGGTGTCTTGAATCTGTGCAGGGTACAATGAAATCTCAAGACTATCAAGGAATTCTAGAGAGAAATGTACTAGCCAGTGTCAGAAAGCTTGGTCTCAGTCGCAGGTCATGGGTCTTGCAACAGGACAATGACCCAAAACACACAGCTAAAAACACCCAAGAATGGCTAAGAGGAAAAAATTGGACTATTCTAAAGTGGCCGTCTATGAGCCCTGACCTCAATCCTATTGAGCATCTTTGGAAGGAGCTGAAACATGCAGTCTGGAAAAGGCACCCTTCAAACCGGACACAACTGGAGCAGTTTGCTCATGAGGAGTGGGCCAAAATACCTGCTGAGAGGTGCAGATGTCTCATTGACAGTTACAGGAAGCGTTTGATTGCAGTGATTGCCTCAAAAGGTTGCGCAACAAAATATTAAGTTAGGGGTACCATCATTTTTGTCCATGCCTGTTTCATGAGTTTATTTTTTTACATAATTCTGTTGAAGCATGGTTGAAAAACAATGTCTGACTTTCATTGGTTAACATTTATAG
>JACRUU010000023.1:13654639-13659639 GCA_030449085.1 Kryptopterus vitreolus
GGCTTAGTGGTTAGCACGTTCGCCTCACACCGCCAGGATCCGGGTTCGATTCCCGTCTCGGCCATGTGTGTGTGGAGTTTGTGCATGTTCTCCCCGTGCCTCAGGGGTTTTTTCTCCGGGTTCTCCGGTTTCCTCCCGGTCCAAAAACATGCACGGTAGGTTGATTGGCACCTTGGAAAATTGTCCCTAGTGTATGAATGTGTGTATGAATGTGAGTGTGTGTGTCCTGCGATGGGTTGGCATTCCATCCAGGGTGTATCCTGCCTTAATGCCCATAGACACCTGAGATAGGCACAGATTCCCCGTGACCCGAGAAGATCGGATATAGCGGTAGAAGAGGAATGAATGAATGAATATATGGCTTAGTGGTTAGCACGTTCGCCTCACACCGCCAGGGTTCGGGTTCGATTCCCGTCTCGGCCATGTGTATGTGGAGTTTGCATGTTCTCCCCGTGCCTCAGGGGTTTTTCTCTGGGTTTTTTTTCTTTCTCCGGGTTCTCCGGTTTCCCCCGGTCCAAAAACATGCACGGGAGGTCGATTGGCACCTTGGAAAATTGTCCCTAGTGTATGAATGTGTATGTGTGTGTGTGTGTGTGTGTCCTGTGATGGGTTGGCATTCCATCCAGGGAATCCTGGCATGTCACACACACACACACACACACACACACACACACACACACACACACACACACACACATATATATATATATGTATATACACACATTATAATGCACATTACTCTCTATAAATATATGAAACCGTCAAGAATGACTTTATATTTCTTGATAAAAAGGTTATATAAAGGAGATTTAAATGTTATTTCTATTTTAAATTGAGTTTCATTTTAAACGTGGGGTGGTGATTTAATTGGTTTGGTACCACGTGGGTTCGTGATGACGCAACATTCGGGTCATGGGAGTTTATTTTCATTTTCTTTTACGTGACGCGTTCAGGACTAATGCACAATCAGGTCACGTGATCGAATGCTAAGGTCGAAATCGGGTTTAACGTCGTTTTGGCATTGACGCTTACAGGACACCACGTGGTGTGTGTGTGTGTGTGTGTGTGTGTGTGTGTGTGTGTGTGTGTGTGTGTATGTGTGTGTGTGTGTGTGTTGACGAAAACACACTCGGGTCACGTGATCCCAAAGCCGGACGCAAGACTCCCAAACAGACGTCTATCTTTTCTATGCAGGAAGGTAAAGAGGTAAATAATTCTTATTTATTTATTATTGTAATTATATGTTTGGATCACTTTGATGAGAAAGGGGTTTAGTATAAATAATAAAACGAAATTAGCCCTTTTTAATTTTTTTTTTTACAACGCTATGTCAGTATAATGCTGAAATATAAGCCTGTAATGCATTTGAATGTAATATAATACATAAGCGTGTAATAAGAGGAGCGTCATATAGTGTCAGTGAAAATAGGATAAATAGTGATAAACAGGATAAATAGGACGCGGCTCTCTGTTGGACTTTTATTTACCTTTTATTTACTGTTTGGCTTCACTTAGCTATTTCAAGATTTTACATTTCTTACTAAGGGAAGGCAGTTAATCTGGTAAGATATATACTTCCTTAATGCTTGTATATAACATGTGAAATGAAGTTTAAAAACCTGTTCAGTGTGTGTGTGTGTGTGTGTGTGTGTGTGTGTGTGTGTGTGTGTGTGTGTGTGTGTGTGTGTGTGTGTGTTTGGTCGTACACAAGATTTAATTGGCGTTTCTGGCCTCACAGAAATGTTTCAAACAATAAACAGAATAGATGAATAGATTTGTTGTGTGCTTGACACTATTGTAAACAATTATTATATTGTTTTTTTTTTAATGCATTATTGAAATAAGCATAATATTTTGGCAATAAAAGCACAAATGTACACTTTGCACGACAGAGTTCATGTCTATTTCTCTGTAAAAGATGGTCTAATGAGAATTGTCCATAAAACAGTTGATACATGGATTTTAGGAAAAAAACTATATTATCTTTTTCTTTTCTTTTCTTTTTTTTTTTTACTTAAATGATTAAAAAAAGGGCGGGGCACGTTCGCCTCACACCGCCAGGATCCGGGTTCGATTCCCGTCTTGGTCATGTGTGTGTGGAGTTTGTGCATGTTCTCCCCGTGCCTCAGGGGGTTTTTCTCAGGGGGTTTTTCTCCGGGTTTCCGGTTTCCCCCCGGTCCAAAAACATGCATGGTAGGTTGATTGGCACCTTGGAAAATTGTCCCTAGTGTATGAATGTGTGTGTGTGAATGTGAATGTGTGTGTGTGTGCCCTGTGATGGGTTGGCATTTCCATCCAGGGTGTATCCTGCCTTAATGCCCATAGACGCCTGAGAGATAGACACAGACTCCCCGTGACCCGAAGGAAGATCGGATAAACGCGTTAGAAAATGAATGAATGAATGAATGATTTTAAAAAAAGCAATTTTTTCAACATACGAATGCTCTGGTTTACAGAGGAAACTGATCTCTCTTTCTCTCTCTCGCTCTCTCTCTCTATCTAAGACACACATGGAATCAAAAGGTTGAGTGTGTGTTGGTTTTACTTGCGTTCCGTTGCATAACAATATCTGATTTCTACTTTTATTTCCACAGATCTGCATTATACTAAGATGGCTAACATGGTGATCCTTGTCGCAGCTGTTCTTGTGGCCCATATTATGTCTGTAAGCTGCTCAGACCAAGACATAAACCCCGATGTTGTCGAAGCGGCCAACTTTGCCATCGAATACCACAATCGCATAGCAAACTATCCTTATGCGTATAAAGTCGTGGACATCCTGTCTAACTCTGCTGAGGTATGTAATGCTTACACTTGAGCTGCTCACATTTATCAGCAGCAGGAGTGATAGAGCAATGTTTATTATAGAGTTCCTGGTTCTGGTATCTGTATGTGAGAATAAAAATAAGACAAATAAAATGGTGTCACGGTGGTTTAGTGGTTAGCACGTTCGCCTCACACCGCCAGGATCCGGGTTCGATTCCCGTCTCGGTCCATGTGTGTGTGGAGTTTGCATGTTCTCTCCCCGTGCCTCAGGGGCCCCTCTCCCCCTTCTTTTTTTTTTTTCTCCGGGTTCTCCGGTTTCCCCCCCTGGTCCAAAAAACATGCACGGTAGGTTTTTGATTGGCACCTTGGAAAAAAATTGTCCCTAGTGTATATGAATGTGTGTGAATGTGAGTGTGTGAGTGTGTGTGTGTGTGTGTGTGTGTGCCCTGCGATGGGTTGGCATTCCATCCAGGGTGTATCCTGCCTTAATGCCTCATAGACGCCTGAGATAGGCACAGGCTCCCCGTGACCCGAGGGAAGATCAGATATAGCGGTATAAGATGAATGAAGATGAATGAATGAAAACGGTGGTGTCAGTTTGGGACGTTAATGAACTACGGGACAGTTCTCAGAACAGCCTCCCTGCCGTTCTGTAGTCGATTGTTTTCCTTCCACAGCGTGCTTGCAAGGTATTTTCTTCTTTACTGATCATATTTATAAAGACCGGAGGGTTTCACCATGTGCACTCATCATCCATTCGTTCTTAATTTGTAAAAGTGTGGATTTAGACAGGAAGTCTGATCTGAACATCTGTACTGTATGTGTTTATATACATTTAGTGGGGGAAAAAAAGCTAAGCATATAATTACAATGATAAAAATCAAGGCTGTTTAAAAGTAGGATTTAGTATTGCAGGTAAAATGTAATACTGTTCTATTTTATTATTCATTCTAAACAGTGCATGATTTTGTGCCGGACTTTACCTCGGATCATTCTAATCCTCTTGTAAGGTTATGGATTAAGTTGTGGCATTGTTTACAGCATGAGCTGCTCAGATTGCCATATTCATGTTCATTTTTACTCTCATTGCTGCGTTGACGTCATATGATTAGCTTATGCTGCATCTGACTAAAGACCAGATTTCCAAATAGTAAAAGTTAAGAAAGCAATTTTTACTGTGTACTAGTTATTATTATTATTCATTCATTCTTTTCTAGCGCTTTATCCGATCTTCCCTCGGGTCACGGGGAGTCTGTGTCTATCTCAGGCGTCTATGGGCATTAAGGCAGGATACACCCTGGATGGAATGCCAACCCATCGCAGGACACACACACATACAGTCACACACTAGGGACAATTATCCAAGGTGTCAATCAACCTACCGTGCATGTATTTGGACCAGGAGGAAACCGGAGAACCCGGAGAAAAAACCCCTGAGGCACGGGGTGAACATGCAAACTCGGGACGGGCGACGGCAATCGAACCCTAAACCTCGAATGATTCCTCATTGGTCTGAATTAAGGCCAATAAAGGAAAATAAATGAGCTCAAAGCCCAGACCGAGTGATCTACACGGGTTCTCTCTCTCACTGACAGCCCAAAAACGAGCACTTGTTAAATAAAAATAAAAAACGCACGTACGGTAATGGACTACACAATTAAATAATGTGTTTAAATTAGTTCTAAAATTTAATAATTAAACGAAACTTATTCTTGTCCTGAGGGCCAAGGGGGGGCAAATGATTTGTGCTATTAGGGAGTGAGAAAGGGAGGGATTATTTTCTCCCGCACCCAAGACAGTGATTCTCAAAACTGTGGGCGGCCACCAGATGGCGCTATATATATATAGCTATATATATATATATATATATATATATAGGGGCACGGTGGCGTAGTGGTTAGCACGTTCGCCTCACACACCGCCAGGATCCGGGTTCGATTCCCGTCTCGGTCATGTGTGTGTGTGGAGTTTGCATGTTCTCCCCGTGCCTCAAGGAGGTTTTTTTTTCTCCGGGTTCTCCGGTTTCCTCCCGGTCCAAAAACATGCACGGTAGGTTGATTGGCACCTTGGAAAATTGTCCCTAGTGTATGAATGTGTTGTGTGTGAATGTGTGTGTGTGTGTGTGCCCTGCGATGGGTTGGCATTCCATCCAGGGTGTATCCTGCCTTAATGCCCATAGACGCCTGAGATAGGACACAGACTCCCCGTGACCCGAGGGAAGATCGGATAAAGCG
>JACRUU010000023.1:13667139-13669639 GCA_030449085.1 Kryptopterus vitreolus
AGTGAGGGGGGGCACGGTGGTTTAGTGGTTAGCACGATTGCCTCACACCGTCAGGCTCCGGATTCAATTCCGGTCTCGGCCATGTGTGTGTAGAGTTTGTGCATGTTCTCCCCGTGCCTCAGGTGGTTTTTCTCCGGGTTCTCCGGTTTCCTCCCCCGGGCCAAAAACATGCACGGTAGGTTGATTGGCACCTTGGGAAATTGTTCCTAGTGTATGAATGTGTGTGTGTGTGTGTGTCCTGTGATGGGTTGGCATTCCATCCAGGGTGTATCCTGCCTTAATGCCCATAGACGCCTGAGATAGGCAAAGACTCCCCGTGAGGGAAGATCGGATAAAGCGGTAGAAGATGAATGAATAAATGAATATACAGTGAGGCCAATAAGTATTTGATCACTTCTTCTACTTAGAAATCACGGAGGGGTCTAGAATTTTCAGCATTGGTGAATTTCCACTGTGAGAGACAGAAACTCACATTATATGATATTATATGAGATTATATTTTTTTTTAACAGTAACTTTTAATTACTGTGTCAAATCACTATTTGATCACTTGCTTAGATTTCTGACCCTTAACGACCTGTTATTTTGCTTTTAAATAGTCAGGTTACACTCTGCTCTAAATTAGTAGCACATGTTTGTGGGGTGTCTATGACGGCTAACGACTTCAGTGAGCCAAAGTTGAAGTAGCAACATGGGGCAGAACCAAAAAGCTGTCAAAAGACACAAGAGACAAAATTGTAGACCTTCACAAAGCTGGAAAGAGTAAGAAAAGGGAAGAGGTTAATGATGACTGAAGATCTCCCACAGAAGATCTCTCCTCGTGCGCTATCAGTGATGCTAAGAATGATGAAGGAGCTGGTCAATGCCGTGAAGAGATCTGGGACCACGGTCCAACGTCTTAAACACTGGGCTACACACCTCCCCTTAAAATCACGCATCGCATAGAAGGTTCCCCTGCGAAAGTCAGCCCATGTCAGGCCCTCCTGAAGGTTGCCAGAGACCATCTGGATGATCCAGAGGAGTCATGGGAGAAAGTCCTGTGGTCAGACGAGACCAAAGTTGAACTTTTTGGTCTTAACTCCATTCGCCGTGTTCGGAGGAAGAAGAATGATGATAGTACCATACCTACAGTGAAGCATGGGGGTGGAAGCATCGTGCTCTGGGGGTGTTTTTCCGCACAGGGGACAGGACAACTACACTGTATTAAGGAGAGGATGAATAGGGACATGTATTGTGACATATTGGGCAAAAACCTCCTTCCCTCAGTCTGAGCATTAAAGATGGGTCATGACCCCTCCATGATTTCTAAGTAGGAGAACTTGCAAAATCACAGGGTGATCAAATACGCATTGACCCGCTGTATTTGTTTATGTATGTATGATCTTTTTGCCCGTCTAGCTATGTTTATGTTTGTCTAGTCGACGCTGTAGGTTCCCATCAGTCCTTGTGTTGGTCCAGTGTCTGTCCTTGTAAAACATTTGCAATGTAAATGTACAGCAGAAACGCTTCATCTCCTCATAAATCTGCTTCCATAAACCTATGTTAGAAACCTTACATGAATTTTCAACATGAGTAATCATGAGTTGCAGTCAGCATGGAGTTAAAAAGGAATTAAGACTATAAATGGAATGTGTTTAGTTTTTTTTTTTTTGAGAAAATGTTTTTAGTTTTTGATTATTTACAAAATAACAAACTAAACATTTTCTGTTGATTGAAGTGGAGTAAAATATGTGCTTATTTTTTTAAATAATTCACCGGTGTTGATTCCTAGTAAATATCATTCCCAGTAAAATACTTCATGATGCATTGCACTTGACTTTTGTATAACTATTAATTGTGTGACTCATCTATATACACACACACACACACACACACACACACACACACACACACACACACACACACACACACACACACACACGCACGCATCTGTCTATATTTTAGAAATATTTCAATTTGTTTGATCTTAAAGTTACATTACATTAACATTAAAGCATGATAAACATGCACAAAATAGGAAATCAAGCCATATATATTTGTTTTTTTTATTTTACACAAACATTAATAAACAAAATGGATAATTGTGGAGTTCTCATGGATTATGTTTCACCCAAACAGACTGACCTGAGATCTATCGGAAAAGGTTTTCTACCTACTGATATCAACAGTGGAAGAGTAGAAGAGGTAAATATTTGCCTGTGCGAGAGCCTGTGCGAGAGCCTGTGCGAGAGCCTGTGCGTGAGCCTGTGCGAGAGCCTGTGCGAGAGCCTGTGCGAGAGCCTGTGCGGGTCTGATGAAGAGGGTGTTATCCCTGCACTACTGCAGACCGGCCACTGGGTGTCCCCATCAGAATGTAGATAAGCGTGAATGACGTGAATAGTTTATTTACACATGACTGCACTGGGATGTTCACCTGACTCTCTGTAGACGTTACGAAACCTTGCCAGATGTTCAGGATATTCTGACATAAAGTGCTGTTTTTAATTTTACAATCTGACCA
>JACRUU010000023.1:13674639-13684639 GCA_030449085.1 Kryptopterus vitreolus
CAAAGCTCTGAAAAACTGGGATTCGCTTTTAGTTGCGATTACTCAGTGCTGTTATATAGCAGGTAAGCCAAGCACACCGCTTGGACCGCACCCCCCCCCTTTTCTTTTCTTGTTTCGTTTCTATACTGCAGCTGGAAATGGCTGAGAGGAAGACGGCTCTAATTGGAGCACCAGCGCATCAGTTACGCATCAGAGACCCAAATCCTGCCCTGGTCCTCATTCCTAACATTCTTGTTCAGAAAAACTCGACCTGATGGTACAGAGGGATGGGGGGGGGGGGGGGGGGGGGGGGGGGGATTTTTAGGATGAGTGCTAAAGTGCACAAGTGTCACGCAAAAATTTAACATGGAGAGCCATTTGGAGAAAATATTTTTTAATATAATCAACACTCCCCATCTCCTCTAGCTTATAGCTTATTGGTATGCTTGTGAGGGGCAAATTGGGTTCCCCCCCCTCTTTCTCTCTCTCTCTCTCTCTCTCAGCTGCACTCACATTCAGTTTTTTCCTTTTTCTCTCCCTCCGATAAGTTCACTTTAATTAAAATCAGACTGCTGGCTTTGAATCTAAACTTGCGCAGCTGATGTAAAAATTTACAGAGACGGGTTTTTTTTTTTTTGGGCGGGGGTTGGTTGTTTACCTTTAAGAACAGGCAGGGAAAGACGGCGATTGCCGAGTCTGGCACGTTAACACGTTCGGTGACGTTTTTGCTTAATGAAATTCGCCTCCTTTTTTTTTTTTTCCTCCCCAGAAAGGATGCCCGTAATTGTGTGGAACACACTGGGATTGGATGAAATGCAGCATTGGTCTTTAAATAATAACAATACACTGAAAATAAGATGCTTTACAGCCTGGTGTAATTATTTCAAGATCCTGCACGTCATCAGTGCTCCACATTACATCAATACACACTTATCCTTAATATATATATATAAATATATAATATATATATATAATATATATAATATATATATATATATATATATATTATATATATATATATATATATATTCATTCATTCATCTTCATACCGTTTTATCCGATCTTCCCTCGGGTCACGGGGAGTCTGTGCCTATCTCAGGCATCTATGGGCATTAAGGCAGGATACACCCTGGATGGAATGCCAACCCATCGCAGGGCACACACACACACACTCACATTCATAAACTAGGGACAATTTTTCCAAGGTTGCCAATCAACCTACCGTGCATGTTTTTTGGACCGGGGGGGAGGAAACCGGAGAACCCAGAGAAAAAAAAACCCTGAGGACACGGGGAGAACATGCAAACATCACATGGCCGAGACGGGAATTCGAACCCAGACCCTGGCGGTGTGAGGCGAACGTGCTAACCACTAAACCACCGTGCCCCTATATTTTTTTATTTTATTATTATATATATATATATATATATATATATATATATATATATATATATATATATATATATATATATATATATATATATATATAACGAGGCGGTAGTAGGGTTAATGTTAAACACGAAGCAAGAAATAAACAAGGAATGAACAAAAGTGATCATCTGTCATCGTCCTGTCAGGCATCGCGTCTCACCATAGAGGCCCCTCGCACCACTCGCTTAATGTCACGTGACTCACACTCTGAGCAGCCTTCCACTACAGCCCCGTGCTCGAGCTCAAGTATTCAGCAGATGCACGTCACTTCATAACTGTAGCGGACGTTTTTTTTTTTTTTTACACATTTTACACAATTTTTTTACACATTTTATTCTAACTATTTCTTTGTCACACAAGGGTATTAGGAGGGCCGGGACAAATCACCTCCGCCCCATTGAATAGCCGTGATCTAGAAGATTCTTGGATTGTCCCTTTGTTGATGGATGAGAGATTTTCATGTCATAGTTCCATTCCAAGGACACAGGGAATGAGTCTATTTCACAAATTGCATTTCATTAAAACGTTACCGGCTCATCCGTTTCTCTCCACGTATTTGCATTTTACATTTATTTGAGAAGAAACAACCGTCTTTACCATCGGTCAATAAATTTGACTCCATGTTGTACATACCTTTTTTTTTTTTTTTCCTGTGATGTGCATTTTATTTTGCAGTTTGAACACTCCACCCGGAACCAAATTGAAACTCCTGGGCACAGTGTCGGTGAAAAACGGATTTCTGCTCTTAGATGATTGCAAGATCGCTGTCCTCGGGGGGGAGGTGGATCACCTGATAGAGAAATGGGAGCTGCAAAGGGTGAGCATCTGGAGAAAAAAATGTCACAGTGTATGAATAATAAGTAATAATATATATATTTTTTTTGTAGTTCTGTGCACAGAACAGGATATTCTGCTTGTTTAATTATTTATCTAATCATCGAATCGATTAAGTAAGAAATAAAACACTCGTTACGATCCTGCAGTTTAATATTTTAGGTTTTCATACGTTTAACAGAGTCTGGCGAAGCACAGCAGAACTAATATAGGAGCAGAGGGCGGCCCGCCTCCGTTTTTGCCCTTCGGTCAGGTACGCTTTATATCGCCGATTCTTAAAGACCACTATTTGCACATGGTATTTGAAGACATATATATATATATATATATATATTTATTTATTTTAATTTTTTAAATTTTTTTATTGCATATTATTTGATATGACGAGACTTTTTTCTGTTTTCAGAAATGTCTGCATAAGGACGAGGTGGACAGTAAAACCCTGGACCAGAAGAAAAGCCTACAAAGCAGCAACGTTTCCAAATCCGCAAACGAAAACGACGAGTTTGAGAAGCAGAGGATCGCCGCTATCGCCGAAGTAGCCAAAAGCAAAGAGGTGGGGGGAGTGTGTGTGTGTGGGTGGTGGGGGGGGGGGATGGTGAGTAAAGTGCTTATGTACAAAAAATCAAACAAACAAAAACAATGCGGACATTCTGACACACACACACCTAGAAACCTAGCAAGAGTTCAGTTGGAGTACATACTCAATTTAACGTCCTGTAGATAAGGGGAGGGGGCGGCGCTTCAGGACGCGTCTCAGGAATTTCCGTGACGAAGCGGTTAAAGGCAGTAAAGGTGGCGTTCCCGGCGTTCCGCGCACGCCGTCGTTAATTAACGTTATTCTTTTGGGTGATTTTCTTTTTATCCTCCGTCCGACACAAGTCGCCGATAATGATTCAATGAAAAAAATCTCAATGATGATGTCATACTTGTAGTTAATCAAATGAATGTAACGAACACGGAAAGTATTACAATCGTGTAAGACGTGATCCTTAAAAGGGAAAGCAATTATTGCAATAAGCATCACAATAAAAAAAAAAAACGTAAGAGACCGAGCATTAATTATTATTTTTTTTAAATAAAGCACACTCACTTGATAAATAATACCGATCGTGTGGTTCCGCCGCGTGTTTTCCGGACACTCGCATACATCAGAGTGCTTTAGCGAGATGAGAAATCGGCCGTTAATTGCATCGTAATTTCGCTAAATATTTGATGCAGCTCTTTATTCTGACTTGTTGCTCGGACTCCGTCTGAAATCTTTCGGAAACGTAAAAATATGAAAGTGGCTCTCCGGTCTAATTCATTTACTTGCCGGGAATTTTTGCAGCCCAAAACGTATTAACGTAATAAGTAATTGGGTTGTCTGTCCGTATAATTTCAGCTCTAGGCTCCGAGTGAGCTTCATAATTCTCACTCAGGACGAAAAAAAAAAAAAATAGATTTGAAATGAATAATGAAAAATGTAATTTCCTATGTTGGGGAAATGAATGATTATTCCACTCTGCAATCCATCACTTGCTGTTTTTATATTCATATATCCTATATTATTGTTCTGTATAGAGCTGTGTGAAATCCTAGCCTTTTACAAATGTATTTATTTATTTTTTTAAAACCAAATCTGCAATCTTTTGCTAAACATTTGTTGTGTTTTGCCTCTGCCCGTGTGCAGACCCGGACGTTCGGCGGCGGAGGCAATGCAGGGAACAACCTGGCCAATCCGGGTTCGACTTCCAAGAACCGAGACACTTACCAGAGAAAACGAGAGGAGCGAGATAAGAGTGGAACTGAGAGCAAGCCTGAGGGAGTGTATCGAGAGCTGGTATGAGTTGGCATCATGTTTCGTCAAACAAACAAACAAACAAAATGCAAAGCAGGACGAAAAGGAAAAACGGTTCCTCATTGGAAGAAGTTATTTCTCTTTCATTTTTATTTCTCTGGATGTGAATTCTTTGACGTCTAAGAGTGATGATGGATGATGGAGTGTTCATTTCTTCTGTTTATTTCTTTATTCACAAAAAAAAAAAAAATCAGTGTAAAAAAATCTGCTACAGCCTAGGTATACACAATGTCTATTTATAGTTACTATACAGAATGTCTATAAATTGTAAAAAGCACTCTATAAATAAATAAAATTGAATTATATTGAAAAAAGAATGTTTAAAAATGTTTAACGTATCAACATTGGATTGTTTTTGTACATTATACAATGCACTGACGCTATGCAGTACAACATATAAACATGTTTTAATGTAGATAAAATACTATCTACATTATCTAATGTAGATACTTGGATGTCTTGAGGTGCAAAAATACAACATGTGGATTTTTATATTGCCATTATGTCATCAGTGATATTACAAGCCCAGATCTCTCCCACCCCTCATTTGGGATGCTTTTCATGATACACCCATGATACACTAATTGGATAATCCTGCTCTGTATAGAGTACGCATTATGCTTTATATGAAATAGATTTTTATATTAAAACACATAATCGCTAGAACGCAGTTTGTAAACATTCGTCGTGTGCTCCGTTTGATTCCAGGTGGATGAGCGGGCTCTAAGAGACATCATGGAGATGGGTTTCAGTAAAGAGGCAGCCAGACAGGCACTACTCGACAACAACAACAATGTAGAAGCAGCACTTAACTCCCTGCTTGCAGGAGCTAACCAGGGCAAAGCAGCGCCCGTGGAGCACATTCGACCACCACCCAGAGGTAGACTCATCATGTAGTCTCATCGTCCGATAAGAGCATGTCATTTACCCTAGCTCTGAGCTACATGGTATTTTCGGACATGTCCAATTTGATATCATGTTCGGCTCAAACTCCGGGTGTTGGCGGTTGACGGCGCTTGTCGTGTCTCTTCTGTCAGGCAAAGGCAGAGGGCGTGGAAGATCCAGACATGATGAGGACGAAGATGGAGGAGCAAGACCCTCAGGGCCCAGCACTCTGTTCGACTTCCTGGAGTCTAAAATGGGAGCATTCTCTATTGATGGTAAATGGAATTTAAATGGTTTGATGGCAGTGCAAAGGCCAGTGTAGTAACACTGTATGACATGTGTATGACAGAAATGTCATGTATGTGTATGACAAAGATACAAAGATTTTTATTTGATTCTTCTTGAGATATATATATATATATATATATATATATATAGATATATATATATATATATATATATATATATATATATATGGGTGGTGTGTATATGTATGTATGTATATATATATATATATGTAATTATATATATATATATATATATATATATATATATATATATATATATATATATATATATATATACACATATACATATACACACACATACATACATATACACACATACACACTATATATATAATATATATATATAGTGTGTGTGTATGTATGTGTATATATACATATATACACACATACTATATATATGTGTGTGTGTGTGTGTATGTGTATGTATGTGTGTATGTATGTGTGTGTGATGTATGTGTAATATATATATATATATATATATATATATATATATATATATATATATATATATATATATATATATATATAGATATATAAAAAGACATAAAACCCTGCTGCGCTATATGCCACATCTGTTGCTTTGAACTTTGAATAAGGCATGACTCCACTTGACATGCGTGCCATAACATGTAGGAGAAATGCCTTTGTAGCCCAAGATTAGCTTGAAAATGTGACCTCTTGGCTAATAGATTTTCTCTGTGAGCTACTTAAACGTTTTCCACTTTTACTCAAACCATTAGAGACCAAGAAACAGCCACCACATAAAGCGCAGGAGCATCCGAGCAGGACCAGCGTCCAGAATCCTGATCATGTCCCACGAGAAGCCCCTCAGAACAGGCAGCCTAGTCGAAATGAGGGAAGGGCGCAGAGGATCGACCGACCCCCGCGCTTCCAGAGAGACTCGGATTTCCCCAAGCCCATCCCTGCTGAACACGCGGCGAAATGGAACGATAGTGAGAGAAGAGGGAGAGGTGGCGTAGACCAGCGTAAAGATGACAGGAGAGACACTAAGGGCGGAAACGTGAACTCTACCTCTGCAGGTATTCAGAGGCCAAAAGGTCAACCGGGTCAGTCTGCGAACTTTTACCAGGGTTCGAAACGGGATCGGGGTCTGAGAGAGCCAGACCATGCAGGCATATCTGATCAGCCGAAAAGAAACCAAGCGAATGGCCCAGTAGGACCCAAACCATTAGAACTGGTTTTGATGGACCGACCTGAACCCCACAGTAAGAGGAAAGGTAGGCCAGACAGGCCTAACTCTGCCCACTTCGACCAAACAGGCAACTGGAACTCTGTTCCGGGGTCGAAGGACTCGGTTATAGAACCGGGTCAAATGCACATCATTAAGGGTGCTGGGAATTTAAACACGCTTATCCAAAATGGAGATTCGGAGCCCAGGCGCACGGGTCCCATCAAACCACTGACCTCGGGCCCAACACACAAGAACAACAGTTTTTTCAACTCCGCCCCCAAGAAGAGGTCTGGACCAATCAAAGGTCACAAAGGGCCAGAGCTGGGATATCAAGTGGAGAGTGGCAACTACGGAAGCTGGAAGCCCGGAGACCAGTGCCTTGCACTTTACTGGGAGGACAACAAGGTCAGTGGGATGTCGGTTTAATGTCACGATACTGTGATTCACCCTGTGATTATTCTGTGAGAGTATCGTGCGTATATTGGCAAGCCCCAACATGAACCTGCTCCTTACATGCATACTTTATAATGCATTATAATTACAAATACGAAGCCTAAAATTGGCAATAATTAGAAATAAAATGAGCCTCGCCATCTTCTATTGAAATCTACAATACTGCTATTCAATAATTGAATTCTCAGAAACTTGTATTGTTATTGTTTTTAGTTTATCTGAAAGCTTATTTGCTGAGATTTATTTATTTTTATTAAAACAAAACAAAACAAAAGAATTCATCCAAACTGATGTGATCTTTGTCACGTTTGATCAGATCAGGTGCTTTGCTCATTTTTCATTTTTAAACCAGTTAAATGTGTTTATATTCAGGATATATATATCTGCTAATCTCTGCTAATCACCTTGTTGTTGTTGTTGTTGTTGTTGTTGTTCCTCTGTGTGCAGTTCTACCGGGCCGTGATTGATGCGGTGCATCCCTCGGGCTCTACGGCCGTGGTCGTGTTCAGTGACTACGGCAACTGCGAGGAGGTCCTGCTCCAGAACGTCAAACCTCTACAGGTGGACACGTGGGTGAGCACATGTTTACGATAATGCCCGATCACCGCGCTTTCAATACGGAGATATCCGGAGAGGGATCGGGTCTGATTTGCATGTGAATCTGTTTCATTAATACATGCCCTGACAGGCACTTCTTGGCAGCTGTATATTTACTAGTGTTAATGGCTGTTATTGATCCAGGTGTCTTTTGCATAGGATGAGGATGACATGTACTACGAAACATCTCTGGAATTCCGGCGGGGAGGAGACGGCCAGCCCAGGCGAACCCGACCTACACAGCAGTATTACCAGCCTCCTAGAGCAAGGGACTGATGTTTGGTGAGCGCACACACACATACACTCAATGTTTTAATTAGTCTATTTATTTTAATTACAATTTTTTCATTCCTAACATTTACGGCCAATATGGAAAGCATTTATTCTATAATTTGTAATACTTTGACTTGGTATGTCATTACATGTTAGGTATACAGCTACTCTGAAACCCTACACTAGTATTACACTCACGCAGTTGTGTTGTGATATATTTAATATTTTCAAAGCATAGCTCAGTTGACATTCGGAATTTGCCATCACGTGCAAGCCTTGAAGCTTGAATGTAAGGCTTGTAGGATATCAGGTTCACATTTCAAAGTACAGTAGTGAACAATTTTTAAGTAATGAAAATTAAAGCGTTATGTTGACTTTGTGTTGTTGGTGGAATAATTATAGTATTCATTTATTGGTTAGTTTTCATACCTAAAGTTTTTGAGTCACTGTTTGCACATGAACAGTGTTTTTAAAGTCTCTCTATGGGGGAATAATACATGAATAGTGGCGGTCATTAGGGATGTTGAGATCACAATCAGTTAAAATGCTTAAGTGACAAAAATAGTTTACCAATAACTATGTAAAAAACATAGCAATAGCGTGTGAACGCAGGGAGGCTGATTTATACTTCTGCGTGGAGTGAACGCTGTAGCCTACGCACGGATCCGACGCCGTCGCGAGCGTTTTATACTTCTGCGTCGCTCTGCAGTGACTATTCCCAAACACTAGTTGGCGCTGTTTGAGTTTTGGGCTTTTGGGTTTCTTCAGTCTTTGTAAAACGGTGATGAAGAATCATAGAGGTGTTTATATTTTCCCTTCCGTGATCCTTTCGGCTGCTCGCTCCGTGTCCACGCATTATTTCTTCACTTTAAAAACGGCGGTACGGAGGAATACGCCGGAATACGTAACGGACGCTACAACCGGAAATACACCGCCGAGACGACCAATCACAGACCTCGCTCTCTGCATCGACGATGACGAGTAGTTACTTTTTTGGAGAGGTGTAGCGTCAGGTTACGGTGTAGGTTGCAGTGTAGGGTAGGCGTTGACGCGTAGGATACACCGTAGCCTCGATGCTTAAGTAAAATCCATACTCTCATGTATATATATATGTATGTATGAGGTGTAATGTATGTATGTATGTATATATGGTGTGTGTGTGTGTGTGTGTGTGTGTGTGTGTGTGTGTGTGTGTGTGGTGTGGTGTGTGTGTGTGTAGTGTGTGTGTGTATGTATATGTATGTGTGTGTGTATATATATGTATATATATATATATATCTACATACATACATACACACACACCACATGCACATTCACACACACACACACATATAACTATATATATATATATATATATATATATATATATAATATATATATGGGCAGCCTTAGTGGGACTGTACAGTGTTTTTTTGTTTTTGTCAAACTATCTTTACTTTATTAGTATTGCCATTTTGGGAAAATGTTGCTTTACTACATTGAATATTGTTTTTTGTTTTGTTTATTCCACTACATTTTGGAATATTGTGTAATTCGTCACTGCTTTAAAGTATAAATCACGTAAGATAAAAAAAAAAAACACATCACCTCTTCTCTGAATAGCTTAAATAAGCTTAAACCAAAATCTACTTCTAATAGTTCTAATATGTACTTTTACTTGTGATCCGTACATTCAAAAGTGTGTAGTGATTAATACTCAAGTAGAATATTATAATATAATATATAATATATATATATATATACATTCGTATTCAATGCAATGTAAATCCACAATGTATAACAAATGATTTTATCATCCACATTATTTCCAGCATATCTTTCGTATTGACAATTAGCCCAGGATGTTCTTGCCCAGCATGATGATGTCTAACAGGCGACTAAAAAAGGGGGCTTTAGAGTGCAAGTGCGCCCAAAATGCAATTCATTTTATTATTTTTTTATTAATTCACGAGTACTGCTCCAGACGAGGCACGATGTCTGATGAGAATTCGCCTTCAGGGCGCAGCTCCAGACTGTTTGATGTTCGTTGGGCGATTTTTACAGATAGCCGTGTTTCGAGCAACAGAAACCGTATTAGCGAGTCTGTTTGAAAAACTGAGCGACTCCACCGAGCTGTTTGATGTCAGAGTGTAATGACTTGGATAAGTATTAGCTACAGGAGCTAAATATCTCTCACCAAAACTAATGAAAAAGTCGTTTGCTGATGGG
>JACRUU010000023.1:13689639-13737139 GCA_030449085.1 Kryptopterus vitreolus
CTTTATGTTTACATTTGCCTATATTTAAACACGCACTCATAAATACTCTTAAATGTTCAAGAACGGGAGGTTATTACCTATTTTTTTTGGTGTGTGCTTTAAAAAAAATCACATTGCATTACATTTAGGGCATTACATCATTAAATCACATGTTTATTCCAATTTCAAATGAAAGAAAAGGTTTGCCCTCAGAATAATCAATAACCCTTTTATTTATGTCGAAATCAAAATCAGCCTTAATCTTACTGCCAACATCCTGAGGTATTTTCGCTACGCAACATTTCCACCGATTAAAAAAAAAAAAAAACCGACGCATATTATTTATCCGTTCATAGTCGCACTTAAGGGGCACGGTGGTTTAGTGGTTAGCACGTTCGCCTCACACCTACCAGGTCCGGGTTCGATTCCCGTTCGGCCATGTTTGTGGAGTTTGCATGTTCTCCACGTGCCTCAGGGGTTTTTTTCTCCGGGTTCTCCGGTTTTCCCTCCTCCCCGGTCCTAAAAACATGCACAGTAGGTTGATTGGCACCTTGGAAAATTGTCCCTAGTGTATGAATGTGTGTGTGAATGTGTGTGTGTGTGCCCTGTGTGATGGGTTGGCATTCCATCCAGGGTGTATCCTGCCTTAATGCTCATAGACGCCTGAGATAGGCACAGGCTCCCCGTGACCCGAGGGAAGATCGGATAAAGCGGTAGAAGATGAATGAATGAATGAATGAATGAATAGTCGCACTTAATGCTGTAGAACATCCTTTATGCAAATGACTTCCTGTTATAGCTGGTGTTAAAATATAACTACAAAAGCTCCTTCCCGATTTTCTGTTGTCATTCATCTTTTCCCGCTTTATCCGACTTCTTTCTCGGAATCTCAGGCATCTATGGGTATTAAGGCAGGATACACGCTGGATGGAATGCCAACCCATCGCAGGACACACACTCACACACACACACACACACTAGGAGACAATTTTCCAAGGTGCCAATCAACCTACCGTGCATGTTTTTGGACCGGGGGAGGAAACCGGAGAACCCGGAGAAAAAACCCCCTGAGGACACGGGGAGAACATGCACAAACTCCACACACACATGGCCGAGACGGGAATCGAACCCGGACCCTGTGAGGTGTGAGGCGAACGTGCTAACCACTAAACCACCGTGCTCCATATTTTCTATTTTCTTCCAATATATTTTAATCAATAATAATAATAATAATAATAATAATAAAAAAACACAGCTTGTCATGTGACTGAGAAAGCATGACGTTCATGCTTACATGTCAGTAGTTAAGTACTGGCAACCCCATGAAAACATGCATTGTTAGGTAGAAATAACACACATAACACATAAAAGTCCCTGTGAATGTTACCATGGAAACGATCCAGAGTTAGAGGACTTGCAATGTTACTTCTGACCAATCGCATTTCAAGAGATATTACGTAAATATTGAACTGCTACACGGTTCGAAAGCTTTTTATGGATTTTCTTTCTTTTTTCTTCCTGTCTCACAGACACACACCCACACACACACACACACACACACACACACACACACACACACACAGGGCTTTTTCTGCTCCACACACAGCTCCCTCAGTCTCTCCACTTTCTTTCCCATGCCTCTTTCCCCTCCCAGTGGCCTACTGGAACCTGATCAGGTACGGTAATCGGAGCGAAATGCTTTTCTTGCCACGCTCTCCTTTTCGTATAAAAAATAAAAACTAAAAAAAACGTTGGCGTGACATACGAACCTACGTAGGTTCAGGCTGCGACGTCCTTCTTTTGTTGTTGTTGTCGATTTCCCACGAGGACGTGAGTGTATAGAGGAGCTATAAGGACAAGGCCGAGCGAGGCATATGGTACACGGAACGCATTACACTTCCAACAATAGATATGCAAGAGTCAGCTCCGAGTCGAAGTCTGTGGATGGGAACGGGACCCGGGGATGAGGAGGGTGTGTGTGTGTGGGTGTGTGTGTGTGTGTGTGTGTGTGTGTGTGGATGGGGATTCCATTACCTGGAGTTCTTTATATAGTTTGTGCAAACTTCTCCAACAATGAATCAAAGGAAAAAGCACTTTTCTATTGTCGCATGCGTAGCCCCTGGTAGAACCCCATACCCAGTCTAACTGTAGAACACATTGTCCTGTCATCATTTTTATAAACAAATCTATTTCAAAGGATTATCTTATAACCTAGTTTTGCTTCTGAATGTGTTTATTTTTTGGAGGGGGGGGGGGGGGGGGGGCTGTGGGTTTGAGAAATGGTACTTTTCTTGTGGTTACCCATTTAATCGTACGTGCTAACAGTAGCCTACATGCAACGATACATTAGTTAGCATAGCATAGCAAGTTAGCATGTTAGCCTGTAAACAACTACCAGCTTTGTATCCATCCATCCATCCATCCATCCATCCATCCATCCATTTTCTACCGCTCTATCCGACTTGTAATAATACTATAGTAGGTCTAGTGTGCACTTGGAGTGTCTGAAACTGTATGATGCATTTTTGAAGCAAATCCATTTTCGTCTGAATTCGTGTTTTATTAAATGACTACTATTTTTTCCTAGTTTTATATTTAAACACCACTCGTTCATTCATTCATTCATCTTCTAGCGCTTTATCCGATCTTCCCTCGGGTCACGGGGAGTCTGTGTCTATCTCAGGCGTCTATGGGCATTAAGGCAGGATACACCCTGGATGGAATGCCAACCCATCGCAGGGCACACACACACACGTCATATTATTGATCCATTCATAGTCACATTTAAGGTTGTAGAACATTATGCAAATGACTTCCTGTTGTATCTTATGTTATAGTATAACTATAAAAGCTCCTTCCCTATTTTCATTCATTCATTCATTTATCCTCTACCACTTTATCTCTCTCGGGTCACGGGGAGTCTGTGTCTATCTCAGGCGTCTATGGGCATTAAAGCAGGATACACCCTGGATGGAATGCCAACTCATTGCAGGACACACATCCACACACACACACACACACACATTCATACACTAGGGACAATTTTCCAAGGTGCCAATCAACCTACCGTGCATGTTTTTGGTCCGGGGGAGGAAACCGGAGAACCCGGAGAAAAAAACCCTGAGGCACGGGGAGAACATGCACAAACTCCACACACACACACACACACCCACACACACACACACACACACACACACACACACACACAGATGGCGGAGGCGGGATTCGAACCACCTGCCCTGGAAGTGTGAGGCGAACATGCTAACCACTAACCGCTAACCCACCGTGCCACCCTCCCTTTGTATCACCACTGAGCCTTAATAAATCAGCCTTAATCTTACTGAGCCAACATCCTGATTTATTTTATTCCTTTCGTTACGCAACAATTTCCATTGTTTTCCATTGTTCCATTTGTTTACACGTTAGTAAAATACGTTTCACTTTCACAGATGGAGAAATTCCGATCTTTTTCTCGTATGGACTCCTGGTTTATGGAGGAGTTTTATAGTTGTTGCTGCTTTTTAGTTTTGCTTTATGACAAATAAAATCATTCCTGATGAAAATAACATTATTAGCAGTTCTTACAAAAGTGCACTCCATGTCTTTGTCTCGATATTATGCGATTTGGACGTTGGGGAGGAATATTGAGTAACTCGCATCAAAGTCGGGGTTAATACCCTTCGCCTCGGGTGCATTTTTTTTCCCCATTAAACTATACTGGATTGTTGAACTGTACTCGTGAACTCCTCATAAATCCCATAATCCCATTGTAGCGGCTACGCAAAGCCGTTTCCTGTATGTGATCAGTGAGCTGCTTTTTACTGATCTAGTAAAGATCCATTTCTGAGCCGTTTTATGGAAATGCTGCAATGCTCTAGAAATCTGTCTCATTCGAATATAAAGTAATGAGCTAGATTGATGTGGTGCAGCATCAGACTGGGTGGCTTTGCTCTGCGTGTGTGTGTGTGTGTGTGTGTGTGTGTGTGTGTGTGTGTGTGTGTGTGTGGCAAAAAGGGAACCCGAGTTGAATCTGTTCTTCGGCTAGTGGCAGGATTTAAAAGAGGCGAGGAAAAGAGATTCTGTTCACTGAAGATAAACGTGTTTACTGTGTGAAGACGGCTGTGCTAGGCTTCAGGGAGCCGTCCTGGGGCCATTTACGATCCTGGCCTTCTTATTGCAGTCTGTGTGTGTGTGTGTGTGTGTGTGTGTGTGTGTGTGTGTGTGTGTGTGTGTGTGTGCACATTGAGTTAGAGAAAGAGACAGAATGTACTATCGCTACCAAAGTAGTGATAGAAAAGAAGGAAACTGTCAAATTTCAAACCTACGGGCAAAAGAAAACAAAAAAAAAGGAAGCAGGAAGTGATCATCGGTAGATAGACAGATCACTTTCTCACTTTCATCCTTTTTTTTCTTCTTCCCGCTTCCATTTTTGAATATATATATATATATATATATATATATATATATATATATATATATATATATATATATATATATATATGTGTGGTGTGAAGAGGCACGGCGGCTTAGTGTTTAGCACATTCGCCTCACACCGCCAGGGTCTGGGTTTGATTCCCGTCTCGGCCATGTGTGTGTGGAGTTGTGCATGTTGCATTTCTCCCCGTGCCTCAGGGGTTTTTTTTTCTCCGGGTTCTCCGGTTTCCTCCACCGGTCCAAAAACATGCACGGTAGGTTGATTGGCACCTTGGAAAATTGTCCCTAGTGTATGAATGTGTGTGTGTGTGTGTGTGTGTGTGTGTGTGTGTGTGTGTGTGTGTGTGTGATGGGTCGGCATTCCATCCAGGGTGTATCCTTGCCTTAATGCCCATAGACGCCTGAGATAGACACAGACTCCCCGTGACCCGAGGGAAGATCGGATATATAGCGGTAGAAGATGAATGAATGAATATATATATATATATATATATATATCAGCCTAAAATATATATATATATTGTGTGTGTGTGTGTGTGTGTGTGTGTGTGTGTATATGTATATATTCTAGTCATGCACCGTGACATGTCAGAATAGATGACAGCGCCTCGTCTGGAGTTCAGAGGTTAAAAGGCTCCAGTGCCTTTATGAGTGGAAGATGTGTGCTTTTTAAAAAAAAAAAAAAAAGAAAGAAAAAAGAAAAACAACAGAGTTGTTTATCATGTCTCGGGTTGTTATTAAGCGTGACACATGAGCCATTATTGCTGGCGTTGAAGCTCTTCATGCAAAGTCCCGGTGTGAGTTTTAACTGAAGAGCCTTTGCTCGGTTGTGAATTCCTGACTAGACTCATCATTGTGCCAGACACACTGTTTGCTCTGTACTGTGTATGAAAATGAGGCAGACTTTGTCTTTGTATGGCTTCACTGTGTGCTGTTTCTGGCACCAAAGACTGGGATTATTTCAAAGAAAAAGGTTCTTTCTATAAATGTTACCAATTAACCGTGTCCTAGATTGTCCAAACCAACAGCAGTCTATAGTGTGTAACCCAAATCCAGTGTCTGTATCTGCTTAATGCACCGAATGTTTATCCCTCTATTATGATTTCAACCATCTAAATATTACTTAAATATCAGGACACACTGGAAAAAAACACTAAAGAAAATGTTGTCAGAGGGCACAGTGGTTTAGTGGTTAGCACGTTCGCCTCACACCGTCAGGGTCCGGGTTCGATTCCCGTCTCCGCCATGTGTGTGTGGAGTTTGTGCATGTTCTCCCCGTGCCTCAGGGGGTTTTTCTCCGGGTTCTCCCGTTTCCTCCCGGTCCAAAAACATGCACGGTAGGTTGATTGGCACCTTGGAAAATTGTCCCTAGTGTATGAATGTGTGTGTGAATGTGAGTGTGTGTGCCCTGCGATGGGTTGGCATTCCATCCAGGGTGTATCCTGCCTTAATGCCCATAGATGCCTGAGATAGGCACAGGATCCCCGTGACCCGAGGGAAGATTTGATAAAGCGGTAGAAGATGAATGAATGAATGAATAAATGAATGAATGAAAATGTTGTCGGGGCAAAATGATGTCATTTGTGACATTACCACATCCTCTGCCTCAAGTACGTATTTTATTTTACTTCTAAATGCTTATAAGTGTGTGCATTAATAGTATCCAGTCAACAAAATCTTACAAAATGCCTCAGTGTATCTGGATCCAGGAATCGCCCCGCGGAATTCCGAACCCGGGGCCAAAAAGCGGGAATTTTTTCCCATAGAAAATGAATGGGGTTGAAATTTGGTGCCTCACAGTTCGGGCCTGTGAGCGTCCGACATGCACATATGGCAAATCCACTCGTAGGTGGTCCGGAGTGGATCATGATCATATACCTCCCGAACCCCACATACATTTGGAATTTCAGGAAATCCGTGACAATCCGGCCCCATAGAGAATGAAATTTGACGCTCCACTTGACATATCCACTCGTAACCGCAAATGTGAAATATCTGCGAAACTCGGACACAGGGTCATGTGACGTGTCTAAACGCTCGGCTCTTCGACGGGAGTCGGACGCTGGATAATTTGATTATGTCACCTGTGTCACTGGCTCCGCCCCCTCCTGAAAAAATGCCCAAAATGGGAAGTTTTTGGTGTCTAAACACTCATATCTCCGAACGAGCTAGCATTTCGAAGTCAGCGCTAAATATTAAACGCATCAGGCTCTAAGGGTCGTCTCGCATGGAGCATCGGCAAGCATCGCTTGCATTTTCTTCAGGAAATGTCTTATGTCTAGTTTTTAATGACTGATCTAGTAACGAAGTCGGGTTTGTAACGGGGCGCTGCACAGACACACGGAGATCCGGAATTAACCAAAAAGGGATTTTTTAAAACAAAGAACAAAGGAGACGCCGCTCAGAAGGAGCGGCCAGACAGGCTAGGAAGCCTTGCGCGATGCGAGCCGTGGTACAAGGAGTACCGGAGAGCAGGTGCGGCGGCGGACTTGGAAGTCCGGGAAACGGGAACAGACTGGAACCTGATACGAAGATCAAACAAAAGGTTAATCATTACATGGCGCGTCTGCGTGTCCGCGTCACTACTTAATAGCTACGTACTAGTTACGAGCCCGGACAGGGATTGTTGGGAAAGACCGGGCTTATATAGGGAGAGAGGATGCGGAACAGGTGAGGCCAATTTGTGTGTGTGTGGGGGGGGGGAAAAGAGCAGGGAGGAGCGAGGAGAGAGAGGGAACCGTGACAGGGTTGACCTTAATTGTGAAATCCATCCTCCATTTTGGATTCTGCCTGTTTTGTAAACATCTGCCTTATCCCAAAATCCCGCTTTCCATAATAACAAAGCATAAAAAGCCAAACGCCGGGACTACACGGGGCATTTATGAGGGTTTGAGCTATTTTGTTTGATTCCACGACTTAACAAAGATCCTTAATGAAACGGGATGTGGTCGGTCTGTTAATAAAAAACAGCTGGCGCATTTAATTACACTTGGGTTTCTGGTTGAAAGGAGGATAAAGAAAGCGCCAGCACAAAGCTTCTGTTTGTTTGCAGAAGTAGTTTTGTTGTTGTTGTTTTTTTTTAAACTCTTTCTCCATGGACTTCATTAAGAACCAGTGTTATGACTGGTGGGAAATAAAACACTGAAATCATTTCTTTTTTTTTTCCTCGAGTCCTCTGGGCTATGCGTTTCCATCCTAAGGACCGTTACGTCACTTGTTTGCCTTGTCTCAATTTCTATTGTTCGTCGCAATACGAAATCTCGCATAGGATACATACAGCTCATTAGCAGTTCAGAGGCTGCCTGTTTTGTAGGCACGCAGCCGTTTATCAACTTCACACACTTGATGAATATGAAATGGAGCGCTAGCCTGGTGGCGGAGATGGAAGACGTGCATTTTTTATTTTTCCCACATTTATGCACAAACGGAATAAAATCTGCACTTTAAAGATTAGCATAATGCTAGTTTGGGAAGTTCCCCGAGCAGGATTGTTTACGCTCTTCAGGTGTTCATCATCTCTCGACTCACTTTTCCCGCATGACAATTTCCCTCGTCCCCGGGTATGATAAGAATGCTAAGGAGTCGGGCTGCACGCGGACGTGACCGCGAGTGACCCGCGCTTTATAACCCAGGACTCGTTCGAACCCTTCTTGCACGGCGGCTGAACATCGGAAAAAACCCATGCAAATTTTTCAATCTGCTGGACTTTGGCAGTACAAAGGAGGCTCTGTCCTGAAAACTCCCGTTTCCCCAGTCAAGCCCTGGGCCGTTGCGATACGGGTGATGTGTTCTGGTGCAATTTGTGTTTCTTTCCGGGAGTCTTGACAAAATCACTCTCGGGAATTCAAAGCATTCTTTAGACGACAGTGAAATGCGACAGGGGAGGATGACAGTGAACGGCTGAGTGAAGATGCACCTTTGACACCAGTGAGTCACAAATCTCTCGAGGCAACAAAGCCTGTCAAATGCCATAGGATTTCCGACAAAACCAAAAAAAAACACGGAACACAAAACAAAAGAAACATATTTAAATGAAAGAGAGAAAAAACACACAGTTATTAATTTACATATGCAAAAAAAAAAATGTAATAAATAAATAAAGAGGTATTACTAAAGATGGGGCACGGTGGTTTAGTGGTTAGCACGTTCGCCTCACACCGCCAGGGTCCGGGTTCGATTCCCGTCTCGGCCATGTGTGTGTGGAGTTTGTGCATGTTCTCCCCGTGCCTCAGGTGGCTTTTCTCTGGGTTCTCCGGTTTCCTCCCCCGGTCCAAAAACATGCACGGTAGGTTGATTGGCAACCACCTTGGAAAATTGTCCCTAGTGTATGAATGTGTGTGTGAGTGTGTGTGTGTGTGTGTCCTGTGATGGGTTGGCATTCCATCCAGGGTGTATCCTTAGACACCTGAGATAGACACAGACTCCCCGTGACCCGAGGGAAGATCGGATAAAGCGCTAGAAGATGAATGAATGAATGAATGTATTAATAAAGGGTCAAGCAAATGTTTATCTGCACTATTTTGCACACAGAAATCTAATCTTTTTAATAGAGTATATTTCTTCTAAGTACAGAAATAAACAACCCACTGTCTGCCCACTGTACTGTTAGATTCCTGACATGCGTGTGTGATCCGACGTTTCTCCTGATGTAGCACGTTTATCTCAACATGCTGTGACGCCGAGCGCTACACGTGCTGTAAATAAAATCCTGCATTGCACTTAAGCAATTATAGCAGAGTATTAAAGGTCACAAAGTTGCCAGAGAAATGGAAAAAAAGGCTTCTCGGGCTAAAGGAGGTGAAACCCGACGACATTTGATTTAATAAAGGCTTTTGTCAAAACACGGCGATGACGGCGATGACGAGTAATCCACCTTGTCATGCTAATTCTTTTCACAAAGCCAGCCACATGCCACAATTATACTGTAGGCTCCCTGATCTTTAATGCCTTGTACGACATCCCTTCAGCAATAGAACTGTGTCATGTTTAATGAGCAGTGTCGGGGGAGGAACGAGTTACATCGTTTAATTGCATTATAAATGTACATGTAACCGTAGTTCGTTACAGATAGTGAGAAAAAAAAAGCGTGTCATTAAATGACCGTTACTGAAAATGGTAACGATTACAAATGGGGTTACATCGGAACAATTTCTTTAAAAACCTAGTGTATGTCGAATAATAATAATAATTCATTCATTCATCTTCTAGCGCTTTATCCGATCTTCCCTCGGGTCACGGGGAGTCTGTGTGTATCTCAGGCGTCTATGGGCATTAAGGCAGGATACACCCTGGATGGAATGCCGACCCATCACATAGGACACACACACCACACACACACACACACACACACACACACACACACACATTCACACACTTAGGGACAATTTTCCAAGGTGCCCAATCAACCTACCGTGCATGTTTTTGGACCGGGGGAGGAAACCGGAGAACCCGGAGAGAAACCCCCTGAGGCACGGGGAGAACATGCACAAACTCCACACACACATGGCCGAGACGGGAATCGAACCCGGACCCTGGAGGTGTGCCTCTGCGTCCTGTCATATTGATGCAAAGATTTGATTTGTAAAACAGTATTAAATATTATATTTTGTTATTATGAAGTCTGGCTTTGTTGTGGCTGTGCTTAAAAAAATGTACAAAATTTTAAATGAGTATAAACTTAATTCAAGGGGCACGGTGGTTTAGTGGTTAGCACGTTCGCCTCACACCGCCAGGGTCCGGGTTCGATTCCCGTCTCGGCCATGTCTGTGGTGGAGTTTTGTTGTGTGGGTTCTCCTTTCTCCCCGTGCCTCAGGGGGTTTTTTCCCTTCTCCGGGTTCTCCGGTTTCCCTCCCCCGGTCCAAAAACATGCACGGTAGGTTCTTTTATAAAGTAATTAAAAGTTACACTACTTATTACTTTTTGAATAGGGTGCTTTAAATGTAATTTATTACATTTCCATAGTAACCTTCCCAACCCTGTAGAATCTAAAACTGACAGTAATACGTCTGAGATGTGAGACCAGGGATCATGTTTCAATCTTGTGGATTCTGCTGGACTGCGTTGTATATCTTTCAGATCCATAGACAGAGTTATAAATCAGAGAAAGACAGTACAAAAAGCAATCATCAGCTCTCCAACTCCACCACATACATCATTTCACTCCAAACCAAATGTTTTATTACGTTCAACAAGAATAAACGTTTTATTATTTTTTCTCGGTTTATAGTATAGATTACAAAAAAAAAATCACTTTTTACTGCACCTTCTCATTATGTTCTAATCTTCCCGATTGCTATGAATTCATTGCTTTCTTTAGAAACCATGAATTTGTTCACATTTTTTTTTGATGCAACCCGATATTTCCCTCATATATTTATTGTAGGGCTGTCAATCGATGAAAACGTTAAATCGCGATTACATTTCACACAAAATCTCTCCCTTTAATAAAATTATTGATTATTTTATATTTATTTTACTCTGGAAATGATTCTTTTAATATGAATTTCTTGTTCATTACAAGTGTTATTTTGTTTAGTGGTTGGTTTTAAGTGTAAAATATGGGACGTGGCTCCTTTAAGAATTGTGTTCCGGTTGCTTTTCCATATAAACTGGTGATACGGTGTTTAGGTTATACGGAAGCGCTTTATTGCGTTCAGTAAAAATGCGCTTTATTGCAGTAATACGGATTTGGGAATGCGATGCGCTTGCGTAAGGTTCCATACGGTAATATACGCTAATATAGTGAGGAGATCATACCTGTTGTGAATGTGCAGCTAGGGGGCGTCATTCGGGGGAAATTTAGGAAACGTGAGTGGACGCGCTGAACGTTTATTTATTCGTTTGTTACATTTCGTTATTCGGGTTTCGTTCATTCGCCGACACGACGCAGAGTGAAGGAGCAGATCGCTCACATAGTAACGCACACTGCGTTAATCACACGTTAATAACATTAGAATTAGAATTAGAATATTCATTTTAGAACATTTAAAATGAATTCGGTTTAAGGCGTTAATAAGGCGTCATCTTTGACAGCCCTTATATATTACAATCATATTTTTAAAGTACTATTCTATATTCAAACACGATTCTAAGTGGAGCCTGACTGACACTATAGCGAGGCGAGAAACCTTCCCGGCTTTGTTTATCTTGAGCGAAGGTCACTGCAGGTTGTTTAAACCATAAAATCCACGCTCACGGCTAAATATTTGCTGAAACTCCTGAGGCGAGCGATGATTACAGTGACAAACGATGTGCGCGGCGAGTCGCTGGCACCAGGTGAGGCGTTTTTAACTCGACTGTGTGTAAAGATCCCCATCATCACCACCTGTTACTCGCCGGATTTACCGCATGGCTGTAATGATAAAAGAAGCGCTTTAATGGGCTTTCGAGTGCACATGAGATTAGAGACCCAGATTTGCTACTTTTCCATTTCTACATACTTGAACTTAGCAGCCCAGGACTGTCACTGCCGGTAAATGTTTAAGCTAATTAAAGATAAGCAGTTCTTCTCACTTGTTTTAATGGACATTCCCAAGCGCGTGGCCTAATTTATCACAATATTAATGCTTTAATATTAATCAGCCGAATTAAAAACGGTACAGGTTTATATTTCGTGGTGTCCACAAGACGGAAAGTTCACACAGAGAGCTGAAAACGCGGAAAAAAGTGTGAGAAAAGACGACGTCGTAAACGTGACGAGTGCTGAATCTTCCAGTAAGTCGTCTCAGCCAGTGCAGTGCGTATTTCATCCACCATTCACAGGGTGCCATTACTTTTGTTCTAACCGAACGGCAAGTGTTTTTTTTTTCTTTTTTTCCTTCATATAAAATAATTTAAAAAATTATAATATTTTTAATATATAATAATAATATCATAATAATATAATATAGAGAGGCACGGTGGCACATTCGCCTAACACCTAGGTGGTTATCTCGGCATGTGTGTGTGGAGTTTGTGCATGTTCTCTCCGTGCCTCAGGAGGGTTTTTTCTCGGCGGGTTCTCCGGTTTCCTCCCGGTCCAAAAACATGCACGGTAGGTTGATTGGCACCTTGGAAAATTGTCCCTAGTGTGTGAATGTGTTGTGTGTGTGTGTGTGTGTGTGTGTGTGTCCTGCAATGGGTTGGCA
This sequence comes from Kryptopterus vitreolus, assembly GCA_030449085.1. NCBI lineage: Eukaryota > Metazoa > Chordata > Actinopteri > Siluriformes > Siluridae > Kryptopterus > Kryptopterus vitreolus. Next base: position 13,702,179 of record JACRUU010000023.1, read on the forward strand.
TTCCATCCAGGGTGTATCCTGCCTTAATGCCCATAGACGCCTGAGATAGGCACAGACTCCCCGTGACCCGAGGGAAGATCGGATAAAGCGGAATGAATGAATGAACATTTACGTAACACTTCAATATACATGTATTGTTCCTGAATAATATTACATACATCTCTTAATTACATTTACAGTAAATAGAATAAATATACAATCTTAAATGGACATACAATCTCTAATAGTTATATAGTTACAGTATTATTTATTACGTGGAAAAAAGTGCTGATATTTTATATTATATAATTTTTTATAACATTTTTATAAACAAAAAAAATTTTTTTTCTTTTTACTGAAAAATGACTGGTTTATGTAGTTACAATTAGTATTTAAGGAAATTCTTTTGATTTTTATTTTTGCACGTCTAAAAGTTATCGTACATAAGTGTGATGCCTTCTAATTTTGCTTTGTTCACACACACACACACAACACACGGATTACACACACTAATAATAAATGTAATAAATAATGTTAAATGTAACGAATAAAGTACATTTCAACCATATTTTCTGGTTGTTTAGAAAATGTCACTGTAACGAGCCGTATTCTATATCGGACACGTCTTATTTTAAACACCTGTGTGTGTGGGGAGTTTGCATTCCCCCGTTAGGGGTTTTTCTCCGTTTTTCGGGTTTTCCTCTCCTGTACTCACTGATGGGATGGGACATTGTCCCATGCACCCCATACATGTCCCTTTTAGACGCCTGAGAAAGGCACAGGTCAGAGAGAGAAGATCGGGGGAGGAAACCGGAAGAGACCCGGAGAAAAGCAAAGGGTTTTTTTTCTCCGGGTTCTTCGGTTTCCTCCCCTCCAAAAACATCCGGTGTAAAAGCAAAATTGTCCCTCGTGTGTGTGAATGAGAACGGTTGTTGCCATACAGGGTGTCCAAAAAACCCCCATTTCGCACAAACTCGACCACACACAACATGGCAGAGACGCGATTCAAACCACCCCCGGCCCTGGAGGTGTCAGACGAACGTGCTAACCGCTAACTGCTAACCCACAGCAGTGCCTTCCCTTCCTTTGTATCACCACTGATCAAAAACCACACACCCTGTATGGGGTGCCAACCCATCTCGCATACACACACACATGGGACAATTTTACCATCAACCTACAGTGCATGTTTTTGGACAGGAGAGAAAACCCAACGTATGTTAAAGACGATGAAGAAAGCGCTAACTTGAGAAGCTCACGTTCCCCGGTGAAGACTAAAATAGGAGCATCACACAGCAGATTGCAGACCTTGACCTGACTTTCCTTATGGCGTGTGAAGAACTAGCTCGAAGAAAAAGACAAGAAAAATAAACCCCCCCAAAAAACCATTGTGAGGGACATCGCTGAGCAAAAACAAGCCCCCGTTACAATGATAAACCGCTTCTGACTCACAGATCCTCAGAAGAACAAACACATCTTTAAACCTGTGACAGATTCATTAACCACAGCAGTGTACAACTGACTTTTGGTTCCTAATTGCAGCCCTTTTGAAGTTCCTCGTGTGTATCAGATTCGGTCCAAAGGTTCGACTTGCGCTTCGATCATGGTGATAACGTCCTGTCACGACCGGAACGTCAAGGCAAAGTATAAAAAAAAAAAAAAAAAAAAAAAAAGAAGAAGAATTAAGGGCTGGGGGGCTACAGTGGGTTTAGTGGTTAGCAACTTTCACTGGGGACCTCAAACACCGCCAGGGTCCGGGTTCGATTCCCGTCTCGGCCATGTGTGTGTGGAGTTTGTGCATGTTCTCCCCGTGCCTCAGGGGGTTTTTCTCCAGGTTCTCCGGTTTCCTCCCCCGGTCCAAAAACATGCACGGTAGGTTGATTGCCACCTTGGAAAATTGTCCCTAGTGTATGAATGTGTGTGTGAATGTGTGTGTGTGTGTGTGTGTGTGTGTGTGTGTGTGTGATGTGTGAGTGTGTGTGTGTGTGCCCTGCGATGGGTTGGCATTCCATCCAGGGTGTATCCTGCCTTAATGCCCATAGACACCAGCGACCCGTGACCTGAGGGAAGATCGGATAAAGCGGTAGAAGATGAATGAATGAATGGATGTTAAAGGCAGTAAGGAAAGTAGTATCCTGAGAACGACGACTTCAAGATCAAAAGTATTCGAACACGGTGTGTGTGTGTGTGTGTGTGTGTGTGTGTGTGTGTGAGATCCTTCCCCATATTGTTACCGCAAAGTTGGAAGCACATTAATGTATAGGAATTGGAACACGGAGACCCATGACGACACTTATGTGCATGATGTGATCTTCATAAAGATGTTGCCATATGGGGAAGGGGGAGCTCAGTGGGTAAGGCATTGGACCTCTAGACCAGAACATTGGAGGTTCAAGTTCCCATCATCATCAAGATGCCACTAGTGGGCCCTTGAGAAAGGCCCTTAACCCTCAATTGCTCAGTTATAAGTCGCTCTGGATAAGTTTTTAGATAAAGAACGTCAGCATTGCGAGTTATAAAGCGAGATATCAACTGGAAGAAGAAAAAAAGGGAGAATTCTGGTCTCACAGAGTTTATAGACAGCAGTCACTCGTGGGACATTGTCGGGTTTGTATGCTTAAAGCCACATTTATGCGTCCTCCGCAAGGTTCTCATGTATCATCCATATGGTAAACATAGTTTCAGGCGTATCAGACCTGTAGACGGCCGCGAGATCAACTTGTGCATCACCTGATGGACAGTTTCCCTGTAACAAAGCCCGGAATAATGCCAACATTTCTGGTATTGTGAAAGCCATGCAGTCGTCCCCGCTGTCTGTCGCTGCTGGTGAATAAAACGTGTCACTTCTGCATATTCTGCGTTTTATTGTCTCTCCACCGCAAATGATTCCTGCACTAAGCTTTATGTTGTGTGATTCGACCAGCAAATTAATATTAATAAATGTAATAAATATATATTAAAAAAAAAAAAAAAAAAAAAAAAAATAAAAAATATATATATATATATATATATATTATATATATAATATGTACAATTCTGACTTTTTATCTCACAATTCTTTTCTGACTTTAGAACCCACAATTCTCACGTTATCTCACAATTCCGACTTTTTATCTCACAATTCTGACTTTTATCTCACAATTCTCACTTTTTATCTTACAATTGTGACTTTTTAGCTCACAATTCTGACTTTAGAACCCACAATTCTCACATTATCTCACAATTCTGAACCACAATTTCACATTATCTCACAATTCTGACTTTTTATCTCACAATTCTGACTTTAGAACCGACAATTCTCACATTATCTCACAATTCTGACTTTTATCTCACAATTCTCACTTTATCTCACAATTCTGACTTTTTATCTCACAATTCTGACTTTAGAACCCACAATTCTCACATTATCTCACAATTCTGACTTTAGAACCCACAATTCTCACATTATCTCACAATTCTGACTTTTTATCTTGTAATTGTGACTTTTTATCTCACAATTCTGACTTTTTATCTCACAATTCTCACTTTTTATCTTGTAATTGTGACTTTTTATCTCACAATTCTGACTTTTTATCTCACAATTCTGACTTTTTATCTCACAATTCTCACTTTTTATTGTACAATTCTGACTTTTATCTCACAATTCTCACTTTTTATCTCACAATTCTGACTTTATAATCCACAATTCTGATTTTATAATCCACACGTTTCTCACGACTTTTATCTCACGACTTTTTATCTCACAATTCTGACTTTTTATCTCACAATTCTGACTTTTTTATCTTGCAATTCTGAATTTTACCTCACAATTCTGACTTTATAATCCACAGCTCTCACATTATCTGTCAATTCTGACTTTTATCTCACAATTGTCACATTATCTCACAATTCTGACTTTATAACTTACAATTCTCACTTGATCTCGCAATTCCAAGTTTATATCTCAGAATTCTGAGGAAAAAAAAGTCAGTATTGCGTGTTTGTATCACGCATTTATGAGATAAAATGTTTCAATAAACACGCTTCCATGAACGGAACATCTTCCCATTATGTTCATTATGACAGTAAATGAAGAATACATGTGAAATGGGATGTATTTTATAAATTGTATTTATAAATACAAATGTATGTCTTTTTTGTCTATATTTTTGTCTTGTTTTTTTTTGTTTTTTACCAAGCTAGGACTTTATTTTTTTGTCCATATTGTTACGCCGGTGTGAAGTTTTGCAAGACTCTTTTTTCAAAAAGTGTGCACGTCCATGTGGCTTCTATTTGTTTCTTTCTGCCCAAATGTTCCTATGATGATAAGACAACATAACAATGTGACCTTGTGGGGACATTTCGCCTGGTCTTTATAGTTCTATTTATTCTTAATAAAATTCCACTGGCATTTCAATTAGAAACAAACGAATGTACCTGAATATAAATTACCTTCACATTTATACTTCACAGACATTAGCGAGGACTTTACACTGCGTGTTCTTTTTGCAGCCAAGTCTGTCGCCTAAATCACAAACACTTAGTGTTCATTCATTGTGACTATATTAAACTTTTATAGTGAACACTTTAGTCCTAAGCAAAGGGCCAGACTTATTTGTCTTCATTTAGACATGTTGTTTAGTTTTTGACTGTTTTCCAACTCACTTAGAAATATATCTATATGTAAAATCATATTACTTGTTGACAGCGTCATGTCGTAGTCATAGGTAACAGAATAAAGCCAAAATGGAGGATGTTTGTTTATTCCTATTATTTACATCATTTATATTCCAGACTTTGTTTATATATATATATATATTATATATATATATATATATATATATATATATATATATATATATATATAGATATATATATATATATAGATCTATAGGGGGGGCACGGTGGTTAGCATGTTCGCCTCACACCTCCAGGGTCCGTGTTCGATTCCCGTCTCGGCCATGTGTTTGAGCATGCATGTTCTCCCCGTGCCTCAGGGGGTTTTTTCTCCGGGTTCTCCGGTTTCCTCCCCGGTCCAAAAACATGCACGGTAGGTTGATTGGCACCTTGGAAAATTGTCCCTAGTGTATGAATGTTGTGTGTGCTGTGTGTGTGTGTGTGCCCTGTGATAGGTTGGCATTCCATCCAGGGTGTATCCTGCCTTAATGCCCATAGACGCCTGAGATAGGCACAGACTCCCCGTGACCCGAGGGAAGATCGGATAAAGCGGTAGAAGATGAATGAATGAATGAATGAATATATATATATATATATATATATATATATATATATATATATATATATATATATATATATATATGCCCCCATATGCTCTATATTAGTGTTACCATGTATTAATGTCTCCTGGACACAGTGAGCATGATCAGGAGAATAAAAAAAAACTGTATCAATAACTTCTAAAATAATTCATATTCAACATCATTCACTATTTATTTTTCAAACAGATTCATTTTCTTTTTGCTGCAAACCGAAGCAATAATCTTTTAGTGGAGTCAGCTTTTGAGTCTCTGAATGCTAATGTATATATATGTCTGCTATGTGTCCATCCATATGTGGTGTCTATATACAGTGTATATGTGATATGTATATATATATATATATATATATATATATATATATATATATATATATATATATATATATAGGGGGGGGCACAGTGGTTTAGTGGTTAGCACGTTCGCCTCACACCTTCCAGGGTCCGGGTTCGATTCCCGTCTCGGCCAAATGTGTGTGTGGAGTTTGTGCATGTTCTCCCCGTGCCTCAGGGGGTTTTTCTCCGGGTTCTCCGGGTTCTCCAGTTTCCTCCGGTCCAAAAACATGCACGGTAGGTTGATTGGCACCTTGGAAAAAATTGTCCCTACTGTATGAATGTGTGTGTGTGTGTGTTGTGTGTGTGTGTAGTGTGTGTGTGTGTGTGTGTGTGTGTGTGTGTGTGTGTGTCCTGTGATGGGTTTTGGCATTCCATCCAGGGTGTATCCTTCCTTAATGCCCATAGACGCCTGAGATAGACACAGACTCCCCGTGACCCGAGGGAAGATCGGATAAAGCGGTAGAAGATGAATGAATGAATGAACGAATAATGGATATATATATATATATATTAAATATATAATTAAATGACATTGATTTTCCCTTCATGGCACCGGTTAGTGAGTGGGATTATATGGTTGGGCAACAAGTAAACATTTCGACCTCAAAGTTGATGTGCAGGGAAAATGCGTAAAGGATAGAGTGAGTTTGTCAAGGACCAAATTGTGTGCCGAGCTACTCAACTCGTCTTCTTCTTCTTCATCCCTCCATCAGATACACTTTCTACTGCTTGTGATCACAGGTGGTTCACGTCCAGGTCAGGACCTCTCAGCAGAATCCAATTCAATTTTATTTGTAGAGTGTTTTTTTTTTTAATAAAATGGCCATTATTACAAAGCAGCGTTACACAATCACAGGTAATTATGGGGTGTGGGAATGGAAAAGCAGTTTGTCCCTGATTGCTCCATGTTGAGCAAAAGGAGGCGACGATGGCGAGGAAAAAAAGTCAATGTGATGGTAACAGGAAGAAACCTTGAAAGGAACCAACATTTGGGTGTCCCACTGTGTGTGTGTGTGTGTGTGTGTGTATGGAACTGTGGTTCATCTGAAGTAACTGGGGTGTCTTCATGGCAGTGTGGACGTGTCCCCAGTCGCCAAAGTGTTTAAGGTCATGTGGAAGGGCGTCATTAACCGGAGGCGGGTCATCAGGAGGAGACAGATCCAGAGTGTATAGGGGGTCTGGATCACTGGCAGTTCAGGAGTGTCATAATTCTTCCAGAATGACCACACCAGAAGGATTCGGGCGTTCCAATCCACACAGGCCGCTCAGGTGCTCGTCCAGTGTCTCGTCATGTCGTCGCAGAACTACTGCGATCACAAAATGGAGCTGCACGACATGTTTTCAACCTGCCCAAATTCTCCCACAACCACCACTGGCTTCTGGTAGCGGCTCTCACGCCTCAGATTCAAATCACTGATGCTTATCTACAAAGCCAATAATGGACCTGCACCGTCTTACCTCAGAGACCTCACCACCCCCCCTATCCCCGTACCACACCTCCCTGCCTGAGGGCGTCTAACACCTTCTCTCAGGGTAAGAGGTACTTCAAGGCTCGTGGTGGAACGAACTTCCCCTGGACGTTCAGGAGTCACTAGGCGCGTTTCCATTAAAAATTTGCGCACAAATATTTTCGGAAAAAAATGTAACCGTTATTAACCGTATCATGAAACTAAAACTCGCTATAAGTCATTCCCAAAAAATTAGAGACGGATATTGGCAGGATTACTTATATTGCAGACAATGCACAAGGCGTGTTTATTAGTAATGGGAGACGTAGGCGCATTATACATGCATTAATAACGAGGCGATCTCCCTGTACTTGGGCGCGGCCTCGTATGCGCTTGTTCTGGGTGGTAGTAATGCAGGATTTCACGCAGGTCCTGTGGATTCCGGATGAACACGTCCACTTGTGTTTGAGGCGTGCAGTGCAATAACGCCTCTTGTAGCGCCTGCAGCATCACGCCCAAGGCAAGGCGACGTAGATCATGTGACCTGCGCAAAAAAAAATACACGTTTCCATTACGGTTTTGCGAATTTTTCCTTTTTCGCATCGTCTAAACGTAAAAACGCTTTTTTTTTGTGAATTTCCATTAAATTGGCGCATTTTGAAGGGTGATGGAAACGCGCTTACTGGCGTATCTCCAAACGACTCGAGACCTATCTCTTCCAGAAACACTTCACCTAGCACTTCTTCCTTTTCTCACTGTCTTTCCATCCCAAAAAACACCCCTCAATTTTTGGAGTTTAAGGTTGTTTGTATTTAAAGGGGACACGGTGGTTTAGTGGTTAGCACATTCGCCTCACACCGCCAAGGTCCGGGTTCGATTCCCGTCTCGGCCATGTGTGTGTGGAGTTTGTGCATGTTCTCCCTGTGCCTCAGGGGGTTTTTCTCCGGGTTCTCCGGTTTCCTCCCCGGTCCAAAAACATGCACGGTAGGTTGATTATCACCATGGAAAATTGTATGAATGTGTATGAATGTGTGTGTGTGTGTGTGTGTGTGCGATGGGTTGGCATTCCATCCAGGGTGTATCCTGCCTTAATGCCCATAGACGCCTGAGATAGACACAGACTCCCCGTGACCCGAGGGAAGATCGGATAAAGCGCTAGAAGATGACTGAATGAATGTATTTAAATCGAGTTAATTTAATCTTAGACGGAATCCCAAAGGACTTTTTGCGCGTCGCTCTTTATAAGGGCATCTGCTAAATGCTGTAATTGTAATGGCCAGACGACCGGCTAGACGGATCAGAGCAAATTGCAGCTCTTCTGGGATGTAGTGGTCAGTACCTATCAAAAGTCTTCGTCCATGGCAGGCCAAGGTTCAATGATGCACGTGCGTCCTATATGCGAGTGTGCGTGTATGTATAGCTGTTTTAGCAGACAGACAAGTGCGTGCTATTACCTAGGAGGACATGGTGAGGTGTCGCAGCTGTTTCTGGCTGTGTGGATTTAACCCCGTGCCAGGAGATTACAAAGCCAAGGCTGTTCCTATCACTGCACACTGTGTTTTAGCTAATAAGAGTATTAGCAGGGTTAAGAAGTCACGTTCTGTGTGTGTGTGTGTGTGTGTGTGTGTGTGTGTGTGTGTGTGTGTGTGTGTGTGTGTGTGGGTGCTGCGCGTTTGTAAACGACGAGGAGTTGAACCCTCCAGGAGGACAAATAAACTGAACATTTGGTGAAATTTTATAGCAATTACCTGACGCCACATTAAGCCGTGAATTAACACACTTTCTAGTTGCCGTTTTATGAGGACACGAGCATGTGGGTCTGTGGTGACGTCTGAGCTGCCTTACTGGAACCATTTAAACCACACGACACTTTAACCCATTATTCGTCAATTTTCAGATCACCGAGAGATTGGCTTTTGAGTATCAATACGGACAAATCAACTGAACGTGTTTACTGATTACGTTAGCGTTAGCGTTTTTATTTTTTCATCCTTAAGATGTTTTTATTTATTTATTTATTTATTTATTTATTTTTGCTGCCAGAAGTGCTGGCTTATGTAATATATAAACAACTGCCCATAGGAGAGAGCTAATAGCCCATTGCCGATGTTCATCTCAAAGCAATCAGCCACATCCTTACAAGCAGACACACACACACACACACACACACACCAGACAGGCTGTAAATGCATCAGTGGCTGGAATTAACAAGGAGCCCAGTCACTGAGTAGGTCACTAATTCAATCTGAAGTCCCCGATTTCTTCAAGACCATATAAGGTCCCTTTAGTGCCTGATTTACTGATTTAGTGTCTGAGAACTTGAGAGGAACAATGTGAGAGGGTCAGAGTTAGCTGACGGCCCCCGGAGAACGAAAAGAATTGGAATATACGGCCAGACGAAAGTGCTGCCAGGCCCAACATTCAAAAGATGAGAGTATATTGAATTACTGGTGGAACTGATTGGGCCGGAATAAAACTTTTCGTTCTGAAATAGGGATAAAGAAGAGTTTTAACAGTCCTGGTGAGCCTAAAATGGCCTACGCTGTTTGGCATAGAAAGAGGAGAACTGCGAACAACAGCATTTTACTTTCTTGCCACCGTACAGCAGAACATGTTAGCTATGTTTATAAGGCTATAAAGATATCGGATATTGGTAAATATTAGTATGCATAAATATCATAACGCAGCTACAACATGAGTTTGAAACTGAATGTTCATATATATATATGATCGCTGCAAGGGGGCACGGTGGTTTAGTGGTTAGCACGTTCGCCTCACACCGCCAAGGTCCGGGTTCGATTCCCGTCTCGGCCATGTGTGTGTGGAGTTTGTGCATGTTCTCCCCGTGTCTCAGGGGGTTTTTCTCCGGGTTCTCCGGTTTCCTCCCCTGGTCCAAAAACATGCAGATTGATTGGCACCTTGGAAAATTGTCCCTAGTGTGTGAATGTGTGTATGAATGTGTGTGTGTGTGTGTGTGTGTGTGTGTGTGTGTGTGTGTGTGTGTGTGTGTGTGTCCTGCGATGGGTTGGCATTCCATCCAGGGTGTATCCTGCCTTAATGATATAGTGGTAGAAGATGAATGAATGAATGAATGAATGATCTCTGCATGAAAGTGTCACAGAAATGAGAAAAAAATATATAGATTGATTTTTCAGAGGCAAAATATTTGTCCTTATTATATTTTGGCATCAAAACAATTCTTTCTATAGTTTTCTTGCTTATGTAGTTCATTCAGTGACTTGTTATCATTTTGTTCAGCTCACTTAACTGTACATAAAACACCCTGTCTGTCTGTCTGTCTGTCTGTCTGTCTGTCTGTCTGTCTGTCCATGTCCCCGTCTGTCCAATCTGTCTGTCTGTCTGTCTGTCCGCCTGTCTGTCTGTCTGTCTGTCTGTCCATCTGTCTGTCCGTCTGTCTGTCCATCTGTCTGTCTGTCTGTCCGTCTGTCTGTGCATCTGTCTGTCTGTCCGCCTGTCTGTCCATCTGTCTGTCTGTCCGTCTGTCTGTCTGTCCGTCTGTCTGTCCGTCTGTCTGTCCATCTGTCTGTCGTCTGTCTGTCCATCTGTCTGTCCATGTCTGTCTGTCTGTCTGTCTGTCCATCCGACTGTCTGTCCGCCTGTCTGTCTGTCCGTCTGTCTGTCCACCTGTCTGTTCGTCTGTCTGTCTGTCTGTCCATCTGTCCATCTATCAGTCTGTCCGCCTGTCTCTCCGTCTGTCTGTCAATCTGTCTGTCCGTCTGTCTATCTGTCTGTCCATCTGTCTGTCCATCTCTCTGTCCATCTCTCTGTCCGTCTGTCTGTCCGTCTGTCTGTCCGTCTGTCTGTCTGTCTGTCTGTCCATTTGTCTGTCCATCTGTCCATGATCAGGTCTTATTTACCCTAATTGTTATGGATACATTTTATTATCTATATTATAAGTATTGTATTCTGTGCAGCATTTGTTAAGGACTGACCATATATTCTTATGCTTCCACATTTGACCTTTATTGGTTGTTTCAGACCATAAATGAACCTTATGAGTATTAGATTAAAAACATTAAAGGTGTCCTGATATCCCTACAAGACAAACGGAACCTGGTCATTCAGAAACACATCTCACCTGAAGAGCCTTTGTTTGTCACATTACAGCACAGCGAAATTCTTTCTTCGCATATCCCAGTTTTGGAAGCTGGGGTCAGAGCTCAGGGTCATCCATGATACAGCGCCCCTGAGGGCACAGAGGGTTAAGGACCTTTCTAAAGGACCCAAGCGTGGCAGCTTGGCAATACCGGGGCTCAAACCCCCGAACTTCCGATCTGTATCCCAGCACCTTAAACTACTGAGCTACACCCCCTTCCGTTTTCGCACATCCCAGGAATCCCAGGGTCGAGCCATCGTACGCCGTATGTGGAGCAAACAGGGGTTAAGGGCCTTAGCGCCTGGACCACCACTGGTTATTTAACCTACTGTATATATATATATATAGATATATATATATATATATATATATATATATATATATATATATATATATCATTATCTTCTAGACCTCTATATCCGATCTTCCCTCGTGCCTGTGCCTATCTCAGGCGTCTATAGGATGCCAACCCATCACAGAGCACACACACACACACACACTCACACACACACATTCATACAACTAGGGACAATTTTCCAAGGTGCCAATCAACCTACCTGCCGTGCATGTTTTTGGACCGGGGAGGAAACTGGAGCAACCCTAGGAGAGAAAAACCCCCTGAGGCACGGGGAGAACATGCACACACTCCACACACACATGGCCGAGATGGGAATCGAAACCAGGACCCTGGCGGTGTGAGGCGAACGTGCTAACCACTACGCCACCATGCCCCATCATATATATATATATTGTGGCGTACTCGCTCGCCGCTTCGGGTTGAACACAGGCGCGGAGAGGCATAACTGGGGGTGCGAAACGAGTGTTTATTAAAAATAACACAAAAAAAAGAATAATAAAAAAGGAAAATGTTCGTGTCCAATATTTAGGGGGGGGATCAGGATCAGGTGAGGAGTGGCTGGAACGGGAGAGGGAGCGCGGAGATTTCTCGACGCGCTCTCCGATGTTGGGTCCCGACCCCCCCCCCACCCGTACCACCCGTGGGCGGCTTCGTTCTCCGGATCTCCATCGGCACGTAGGGGTCAGGTTCGTTTCCTGCCGCAAGGCTGTGGAAGCTCCCAGCTATCAGGCACTGCGAGGGTCTGGCGGGTATTTCCCATCCGCGCTTGCCGTCTAACCTGTAGTGGGAGGTCGGGAGAAAAAGGCACATACACGCCGTTAGTCGGGAGCCCAGACGTTCTCCGATGACAACCGCCGTCCGACGGGGTGTTTTATACACGCCGCCTAATTTGGGATAATGAAGGCGCCACTCCGGGATAAGCTCCAGCCGTGTCTTGTTGGATGACGCCCCGCCTCTCTCTCACATCCGTGCTGGGTGGCGCGGCGATTGCGCAACCCTGTATGCCGCCCGACATATATGCTGAGTATATCGGAGCGCTATGCCCTATCTAGTATATGGGGCGGAGGCCCATATCTATATATCTGAATATATATATATATATATATATATATATACAGTAACAATGTGCAAGTGGAATTTTCTTTTTTTTTTTACAATTAATAAAGTGTAAACAGTTAATTAATTTATTATTTATTAATTTTCGGCGCATGCAAACTGCATTGTTTACATTGCATGTAAACGATGCAATCATCCACCACATGTTTATGTAGTAGGGAAGTCGGCGGATGTGAAACAGGATTTATGTAAGGTGGATGGATGTTAAAGGTCAATGCGACAGTGTGCAAGTGCTTCAGCATGGCTCATTATATAATGTCACTGATTGCTCTTCAGCTCTGATGGCCTCTCAGCTCTGACCTCATGCTCCGTCCGATGCACCAAGCGCTCTCAGTCATCGCTTGGCCATAATGAAGCTTTCGGTACACATTGCTGCCCCCGAGACCTTAATCTTATTCGGTGAACACCTGCCAATTTCTTCTTGACATTAATGAACCTGTTATAAGCACTCACACATGACTACCCAAACTACAAAGTCATGTTTATTGTGTGTGCTTTATTGATATGTTAATTAAATAACTGTGCATTCGAAGAACAAACAAACGGATTGAATGCATCGAAATCGACCCGCATTTTTTCCTTTTTTTTTTTTTTTTCCTTCCTTTTTTTATCATCATTACATGAACATCATCAAAGATTGCGACTTTCAGCAGCGCTACACTTTGAATCGTGCTTCATCTGAAATTCCCTTTGTTCTGAGCACCCGTACAGAAAAAAAAAACAAGATTGTGTTGTCATGTGCCGGAGTTTTGTATTCTGAGCCACCGCGAACGCACGTCAGCGTTATTTGCATCGATTCACTCCGGTGGCTTCAGAATCACAAAAAAACGCCCTCCATGCAAACAACTCCAGCGTCCTGTTTTATGCTCCGCCGCATGACGGTGACCATCATACATGTAGGACTTTCGGTTTACCTGCTAATCCGGGTTTAATCTGGGTTGAAATATTCAATATTCAATATTCAATGTTTTTTCTTCTCGGTTTTTCATTGATGAAAGTAAATAAGTAACACTACTTCTGTTTTTGAAAGCATTCTTTGTTTACAGCAGTTTTTCACACATGTCTAAAACTTTTGCACAGCACTATATATCATTCATTCATTCATTCATTCATTCATTCTTCTACCGCTTATATCCGATCTTCCCTCGGGTCACGGGGAGTCTGTGTCTATCTCAGGCGTCTATGGGCATTAAGGCAGGATACACCCTGGATGGAATGCCAACCCAGGACATCACACACACACACACACACACACACACACACACACATTCATACACTAGGGAAAATTTTCCAAGGTGCCAATCAACCCCACTATCGTGCATGTTTTTGGACCGGGAGGAAACCGGAGAACCCGGAGAAAAACCCCTTGAGACACGGGGAGAACATACACAAACTCCACACGCACATGGCCGAGACGGGAATCGAACCCGGACCCTGTCGGTGTAAGGTGAACGTGCTAAGCACTAAACCACCGTACTATATATCATTCAGATTTATTTACAGTATGAAGCTATAAACAGAAAAAAAAATAGATTGAGGCAAAACATTTGTCCTGATTACAAACCATTACTTTATTTTTCCTCATTGACTGAGTCATTATCCACTTACTGACATTAATGACTTAGATGACTTAGATGACGGTAGATTTAGTGGTTAGCACGTTCGCCTCACACCGCCAGGGTCCGGGTTCGATTCCCGTCTCGGCCATGTGTGTGTGGAGTTTGTGCATGTTTCTCCCCGTGCCTCAGGGGGTTTTTCTATCCGGGTTCTCCGGTTTCCTCCCCCATGGTCCAAAAAACATGCACGGTAGGTTGATTGGCACCTTGGAAAAATTGTCCATTAGTCCGGTATGAATGTGTGTGTGTGTGTGTGTGTGTGTGTGTGCCCATGTGCAATGGGTTGGCATTCCATCCAGGGTGTATCCTGCCTTAATGCCCATAGACGCCTGAGATAGACACAGACTCCCCGTGACCCGAGGGAAGATCGGATAAAGCGCTAGAAGAAAGAATGAATGAATGAATGAATGAATGAATGAATGTAATCAGGTGCTAAATATAGCATTATTCACACCAGCAGTTCCTGCTTATATTTTTGATGTATTCTTTTTTGAACCGATTTGTAAAATGTCACCGTTAAATTGTTTATGATGGACCTTCATAAAGACCACTAAAATAAATAAAAGATGAAGATTAGGGCACCGGGTGGCATTTCTCATAGACGCACCATTATATGGTTTCATTAAAATGAAATAAATCCGAATAAATTTCTTTTTTTTTTTTTTTACACATTAAAAACTATGAAAACATAAAATGCCATAATGAGGTGTTTTTTCATTTCTTCATTGATATTTAGATATTTAATGGCATATTTTTTTTTTCATTACTTAACAACACGGAAAAGCTTGCCGTCCTAAAGTAACAATTTGAATAGTTGTTTTTATTTTATTATTTATTTATTTTTACAGTAGACTGCTTTCAGCGTAACTATGACAACGGACACCAGAACAGTTCATACTTGTGCAAAGCAACCGCCACAAAAAAAAAAAAAAAAAAAAAAGCAGGTAAAGCTAAACTGAAAAACACTCTTTAGGGATGGTGTGTGTGTGTGTGTGTGTGTGTGTGTGTGTGTGTGTGTGTGTGAGAGAGAAGAGAGAAGAGAGAGGCAAGGACACAAGCTGCACTTCAGACCCACAATGAGAAATGAAAAACACTCTCGAGAAGATGGAAGGAAAATGGGTCCCATTATAATTCCCTCTGTGCGGCTTGGTGAACAACAATGCCTGGATTTGGTTGAGAAAGAAACAACAAACACATTTGTAATTAGTAAATAAAGATATAAACATACATTTTTGGATTGTGATTTAAGAGATTATTTTCCTGGTCGTTTCGAAACCTTTGAACTGTTTAAACTAGTATTTAAAGAGGGCACTAGAGAGAAGCAATCTGGTGCATGTGTGTGTGTGTGTGTGTGTGTGTGTGTGTGTGTGTGTGTGTGTGTGTGTGTGTGTGTGTGTGTGTGTGTGTGTGAAGGCATTGTAATTCACAATTAGGCACAAATTGATGTCATTTATATTTGCCTGTGAATGCCGCAAATGTGAGGACGTCAGAAAAGGAAACTGTATGAGGAAAATGAACTATTAACCTAAAATTATATAACTTAATTCATTCATTCATTCATTCATTCATTCATTCATCTTCTACCGCTTTATCCGATCTTCCCTCGGGTCACGGGGAGTCTGTGTCTATCTCAGGCGTCTATGGGCATTAAGGCAGGATACACCCTGGATGGAATGCCAACCCATCACACACACAACACACCACACACACACACACACACACACACACACACATCCATCCATCCATCCTCCATCCACATATCCGCATCATACACTAGGGACAATTTTCCAAGGTGCCAATCAAACCTACCGTGCATGTTTTTGGACCGGGGGAGGAAACCGGAGAACCCGGAGAAAAACCCCCTGAGGCACGGAGAGAACATGCAAACTCCACACACACACATGGCCCGAGACGGGAATCGAACCCGGACCCTGGCGGTGTGAGGCGAACGTGCTAACCACTAAACCACCGTGGTGTCAACGTATGGTTTTTTATTACGAATACGTCTTTTTGCTGCCGTTGTGTTTGTGATTTGAGCTAAATGAAGGTTCCTGGAGCCCGTTGTTCATTTTGGTGTTTTTTTGTTTGTTTGTTTGTTTGTTTGTTAGTGCAATGGTCTTTCAGTCTATGAGCACACATGGCTGATCTAGGACCAGTTGCGTTAAAATCTTCTCCTGCCAACTTTTCCGCGTACGCCAGGAAAGGAGGCGCTGTTTCCGAGGCTGAGGTTCTGATTATTTCTTCGGTGTTACATTATAAACATTATAAATCGTTAAATGCTATTAATCAACAAATAAACTATTGTTGGAAACTTGAGTCCCCTAATAATAGCTTCTGGTCTCCATTAGATACCAGTAAATGTGCTCCATGTTGCCAAAGGTGCTCCATTGGTCCTTAACAATAAAATGCAACAAAATACCAGTAGAAACCAATTATAACCTGTATAATGATGTCAATCCCATTCACGTTATAACCAATGAAAACCCACTTCAGATGCAATGGGGAGTTTCTTTATATTCCAGCGCAGATACTGGGATGTATCTCCACAACAATATATTTACATGTATTTGCATTTAAACCCGAATTCTGATCTCTCAGATTATAGATGGGATAAATATTGTAGCTTTGTTTAAATAACGATTTTAGCAAGAACATCCAAACATGCTGAGCCGGCGCTTTCTAGCAATGCTGTAAATGAGAGTAGCTAAACAAATATCGAACAATTCCCAAATACAAACTGCTACGAGGATTGGATTCATTCATTCTTCATTCATTCATTCATCTTCTACCGCTTTATCCGATCTTCCCTCGGGTCACGGGGAGTCTGTGTCTATCTCAGGCGTCTATGGGCATTAAAGCAGGATACACGCTGGATGGAATGCCAACCCATCACAGGACACACACACACACACACACACATTCATACACTAGGGACAATTTTCCAAGGTGCCAATCAACCTGCGTGTTTTTGGACCGGGAGGAAACCGGAGAACCTGGAGAAAAACCCCCTGAGACACAGGGAGAACATGCACAAACTCCACACACACATGGGCAAGACGGGAATCGAACCCGGACCCTGGATGTGTGAGACGAACGTGCTAACCACTAAACCCACATAGGATTGTATTCATTTGTTGGTATTTTAAAAATACATTGTAAGTCTGCATATACATATTACATGTAGTAGTTCATAGAGCTTTAGTCAGGTTGTACATTCCTTTTGGGTTAACATGAGCCAGAAATAACACACACTCATCTCTTATCACTGTAGACAAAAGTGTTACACACTGGATGGATGCCTGCATAAGGACACACAAAGACAAAAGATTTGGCAGCGAGTGCAGACGAGCGATACGATGAAAAGAACCATATACAGATATGTGGCAAATCACATACACACACACACACACACACACAAAAAGCATTTTTAAGAGATAAGTGTGGACAGAAAAAACAAATAAAATAGCGTTGTTCAAGTTTATCACTCCATTTTTGAAATGCCATTTTTTTGTCAGAGGGAGGTGGAAAGTTCACTCACAAGTGTTTGGATTCATTCATTCATCTTCTACCCCTTTATCCGATCTTATTTTTCCGCTTTTCCCTCGGGTCACGGGGAGTCTGTGTCTATCTCAGGCGTCTATGGGTATTAAGGCAAGATACACCCTGGATGGAATGCCAACCCATCACAGGACACACACACACACACACACACACACACACCACATTCATACACTAGGGACAATTTTCCAAGGTGCCAATCAACCTACCGTGCATGTTTGTTGGACGGGGGTGGAGGGGGGAGGAAACCGGAGAACCCGGAGAAAAACCACGGGGAGAACATGCACAAACTCCACACACACATGGCCGAGACGGGAATCGAACCCGGACCCGGAACCCCGAACTCGGACCCCGAACCCCGAACCACTAAGCCACCGTGCCCCCACATAATACCTCAAGTGTTTTATTCCTCTTACACCACAGCAATTTGCCAATAATAATATTATAGAGCAAGGCAACAAGAATATATTTGTTCTATATGGTACATGTTTAGCTTGGATACATTCATTAGATCCAATTCATTTGTAATAATATTAGGGCCTTCAAAGTTTTATTAACGCAGTGTGCGTTACTATGTGAGCGATCTGCTCCTTCACTGTAAATTGTGTCGGCGAATGAACCAAATCCGAACAACAAAGAAACTTCACTCTCACTTCCTAAATTTCCCCCGAATTAAACCTACTAGCTGCGCATTCACAACAGGTACGATCTCCTCACTATATTAGCGTATATTACCGTATGGAACCTTACGCAAGCGCATCGCATTCCCAAATCCGTATTACTGCAATAAAGCGCATTTTTACTGAACGCAATAAAGCGCTTCCGTATAACCTAAACACCGTATCACCAGTTTATATGGAAAAGCAACCGGAACACAATTCTTAAAGGAGCCACGTCCCATATTTTACACTTCAAACCAACACTAAACAAATAACATTGTAATTAACAAGAAATTCATATTAAAAGAATCATTTCCAGAGTAAAATAAATATAAAATAATCAATAATTTTATTAAAGGGAGAGATTTTGTGTGAAATGTTTATAATTATAACATCCGTTACAGTATTAGGAGCGTGAGAAGTATGGTACATTGAATGTGCGATTAATCACGATGAAATATTCGAATCGTTTGACAGCCCTAATTCATATATTAATATGACTTGAGGTCGTAGTAACTCCTTCTGCTTCTTACTAAAGTACACGTCAGAGCCCAAACGTCTCTACTTTAACCGGAGCAAAATATCAGTTATAATATCAGTAACGGGAGTGAAGGATTTGTGTACTTTTACCCTCAGATAACGTGATGACAGGTAACGTGATTCTCACACCCAGATACGTTTGGACAGGTAATGTGTGATCTGATAATGTGAGATGAGGGGGCTGCTGGGTAATCTAGATCTGCCACTTTCAGCACTACCACGGCCCAAAGAGGTCACGCCGAACCCACTTTAAAGTCGTTTTCAAGGAAACTCTTCAGAAAAATACACAGTTTTAATCTTCTATTCTGCGAATTCACTGAAGTGTACCAGAGAGAGCGATATCATTTTACAGCTAATGTTTAGTCACGCTACCTAAAACAAATGTTTACAGCACCATATTCTTAGGAAAGAATGACACAGAATCACACAATGGCTTGTGGATTTTTTTCTTTCCTGTTTAGTGTACAGGCGGAACTGCTTTTTCTTGTTTGGCTGATCGGTTTCTTTTTCGTTCCGCGTTTTTTTTTTTATTTAACAACACTCCTAACGACTACAAGTTGTACTTTTGAAACAAGTACATCCCTGTGCAAGGGTTTTTTTTTAAATTTTATTTATATGATCAATAAAATAAAATCTCTACAGCACTAAGAAAATTGCGGACCTGTAAAATAACAATAGCTAAACTTTGAAATCGATTCAATTCATCTATTCAGGCGAAATCATAATGCTCGAAGTAATAATGCTTGAATGTATGAAGCCCTTTTGTATTACTATCGTAGATAATCATGAAAAACTTCGTTATGCTACATTAGTCCTTCGTGGAGTACAGCAATACAGTCTGTGACTATGTAGTTAGTTAGAGAGGGGGTGAAGCTCAGTGGGGGAAGGGTGTAGCTCAGTGGTCTAAGGCGCTGGGCTGCTAATCGCAAGATCCAGGTTCGAACCCCGGTATGGCCAAGCTGCCGCCCTTGGGTCCTTGAGCAAGACCCTTAACCCTCTGTGCTCCAGGGGGCGCCATATCATGGCTCCGACCCTGCGCTCTGACCCCAACAACAAGCCGGGAAATACGAAGAAAGAATTTCACTGTGCTGTAATGTATATGTGATAATAAAGGCTATTATTATTATTATGCATCCCTGACGCACTTTCCACATGTAATAAATCTGAGCGGGGAAAATACAAATAGTAAAAATAGAAATATAATATGCGACAACTAAAGCCTATTCTTCTTCTAGTGATGAATTCATTATGTTTATTATTAATAAGATCGGGGGGCACGGTAGCTTAGTGGTTAGCACGTTCGCCTCACACCGCCAGGGTCCGGGTTCGATTCCCGTCTCGGCCATGTGTGTGTGGAGTTTGTGCATGTTCTCCCGGTGCCTCAGGTGGTTTTTCTCCGGGTTCTCCGGTTTCCTCCCGGTCCAAAAACATGCACGGTAGGTTGATTGGCACCTTGGAAAATTGTCCCTAGTGTGTGAATGTTTGTGTGAATGCGAGTGTGCCCTGCGATGGGTTGGCATTCCATCCAGGGTGTATCCTGCCTTAATGCCCATAGATACCTGAGATAGACACAGGCTCCCCGTGACCCGAGGGAAGATCGGATATAAAGATAAAGCGGATATAAAGCGGATCTTAGTAGAGTGAATAGAAGATGGCATTAGATGTTAGCGATGGAGGGTTAGATTAGAATAGATTTTAGATGATGATGAATGAATGAATGATTAATAAGATCTTTATTAATCAGCAGTTTGTATGATTAATATCTAACTCGCCATGTTTCAGGCACCATTTAGTGTGTTTTACACGACTATAATAAACGTCCTCTTTGCAAGTAAACACTTCTAGTTCAAACATTTATTATTAAATTAAAACAAATGGGCATCTTTTAAAATGAACACAAGTTTTTAACTTCTGCATAGCCGTTTGCCTCTATTACATTGCAGTGATAGTAAACAGTAGACTACATGGGATATTCCCTGAAGAAAATGTGAGTGATGCTTGCCGGTGCAAACCGCAGCTACAGACGCGACCCCTTATAGCCTTTAATATTTAGCATTGACTTTGAAATGCTAGCTCGTTCGGAGAGGCGAGTGTTTAGACAGGAGGGGCCAGTGAAGGGTGCACGTGAGATCAAATTATCCAGTGTCCGACTTCCGTCGATGTGCCCAGTGTTTAGACATGTCACATGACCCTGTGTCCGACACCCTGAGTTTGCGGACACGTGACGGCATTCGGAAGTCATATGTTTGCGACCAACTCCATCTCACCTACGAGTGGCTATGTCAAATGTGCATGTCGGGCGAACACGGGGCCGAACAGCGGAGCGTCAAATTTCCCAATTCATTCTCTATGGGGCCGGAATGTCCCGCATTTCCGGACCATTCCGAACGTGTGTGGGGTTTGGGAGGTATACTATCGCGATCAACTCCGGACCCCCTACGAGTGGATTTGGCCATATGTGCATGTCGGATGCTCACAGGCCCGAACTGTGAGGTGTGAAATTTCGGCCCCATTCATTTTATACGGGAAAAAATTCCCACATTTTGGCCCCGGGTTCGGAATTCCGCGGGGCGATTCCTTATAAAAGTAACAGCACACCTCACACCATCGGGACGCACGATATGAGGTATGATTCGTGAGGATCGGAGAAAAACTGCGGGACGAGTTACGTACTCGAGAGATTATTTGCAAGCATCACTAAATAAGGAACAATAAGGCAGGATTCAAATCCCAGGTTTTATAGATCCACCTTGTGCAAAGACCTGACATTTGTATTCCCTCCCGTTCGTGTTATAAACATAATAGTGTACGTTCCAAAATCCATAGATCCTTAAGATCTCGTTAATGTCTGCCCGCCATTTTATAGTCGAACCTTCTGTTCTGATCCTCTTATCACGCTATCAGGTTTATCGCTAAGCCCCATCCACTGATCTAAATCTCACATGTGATCAGCATGCGTGTGATATTTAGCCGTCTGCTTCACCAGACTTTATCATAAAAAAATTAATAAATAAATAAACAAAAAAAAAAACAACCACTTCTAGTGGCATACCGAAGCCATGTGGCACAGTCAAAACAACAGATGCCCAAATGGCTCGGAGGAGAACGGAGACAACAATGGTGACGCTTTATAGAGTCAGCAAGGGACGGACTTAGAACACGAGAACAATGGCGGGAGAAGTGGGTCAAGCCAGCGGCTAACTGTTCTGTGGATTCATGGGGCCGAATTGTAGCCGAAAGGACTTTCTTAACTTTATTACAAATTAGAAAGCATGTGGTTCAAATTCCGTCCTGAATGGAGGACGTATATTATCTTTTAAAAAGTTTTACTGAGCAAAAATACATTGGGCTTTTTTTTTTTCACTTTTTCCCCCAGATGAAGCAATTTCTTGGGCATAAGCATATTTTTCTGGTATCGGTACAGATCATTTTTATTACTTCTGCACTGGTTTCAACCCACAGACCAATTACTTTCCATTGTACAACACACTGGTGTAAAGTTTCCTGGCTATCAAGCAACACAGAAGTTATAAAGCTAACATAGAGCAAGGAAGAAGACAACAAGAATATATACATATATATATATACCGTAAATTCTGGACTATAAAGCGCACCTGCATATAAGCCGCATCCGCTCTATTTAAAAAAAAACCCCAAAAAAATCATAAATAAGCCGCACCTGCATACAAGCCGCATCCGCTTTTGAATTGTAAATGTACATGTATGTACCTAAATAGATCCTTTCCTAACCTGTATTTTAACACGGTGTAACGGTGGACGCTGCACAGAGACGCGGAGATCCGGAATTCATACAAAACAGGATTTATTAGAATAAAGAACTCAGGAGACGCCGCTCATACGGAGCGGCCAGACAGGCTAGGGAGCCTTGCGCTCTGCGCGCCGTGGTACCGGGAGTACCGGAGAGCAGGGGGAAAAGAGCAGGGAGGAGAGAGAGAGAGAGAGAGAGAGAGAGAGCACCGAGCAGCAACTTTACTGATTAAAACGGGACAGAACCAAGAGAAAATAAGCGCTATTTACAGTATTTATCTTCATTTCTCCTGTGTGTGAAATGACGTCACCTTAACCTTGTAAAGATAGAGTTTGTCCTCCTTCTATCCGCTTCTACCCACTTATATCTGCTAAAGAGGAACTAGCGCAATTCTTCTTCTTTGCATTTATTTTGTGTTCGTTTTGATTCTAATTCCGGTTAGAGCCCCTAGCGGTCGGGAAAAAATCTGCAGAATAGCCGCACCTTATTATTAGCCGCATGGTTCAAAACCTAGGAAAAAAGTAGCGGCTTAACATTTATAGTCCAGAATTTACGGTATATATATATCAAGATTCTAATGGAAATCCAGGTTAGTTAGTGCAGCTAAGGAATAATAATCTGCATTATGGTGGTGAAGTGTTTTATTCCTCTTACACCACAGCAGGTTGCCAATAATTGTATTATTGTTTGGGAAAATTTGGGAAAATTTGGGAAAATCGAAAAGTTTCCCTGTTTTAAAAACTGCAATATGCAGTGACACTGGAGACTCCTTCCATAAATACATCACACACTCAAGTAACAGCATGCATTAAATACGCACTTAGTAGTTTCTTCTTTTATGGGTCAAATCTGCATCTTCACAAGTGGTATACAATGTGTTCATATATATATGTATACACACACACACAAATCAAACCCTTCACCATCATAATGCAGATTATTACTTAGCTGCACTAACTAATTATTGAAAAACAATGTCTGACTTTCATTAGTTAACATTTATAGAATTTTTATATATACTTTTGTCAGATTAAAGTTATTTCGCCATTGTGACTTTTCTTTCATTGTGTGTGTAGAGTTTGTGCATGTTCTCCCCGTGCCTCAGGGGGTTTTTTCTCCGGGTTCTCCGTTTTCCTACCCCGGTCCAAAAACATGCACGGTAGGTTGATTGGTGCCTTGGAAAATTTTTCCTAGTGTATGAATGTGTGTGTGTGTGTGTGTGTGTGTGTGTGTGTGTGTGAGATGGGTTGGCATTCCATACAGCTTTGACGCCTGTAGGGTAAAGCGGTAAAGCAAGATGGATTTGGTGAAAGATGAATGAAATATGAACAAAACCAGAGTTGCTGACATAGAAAATCAAAGTCAATACAATATTGAGATATTTTCTCCCTTTTTCAATGTCCGGAATAATGAGCTTTAAAAAACACGAGTACTGTAAAAACAAAACTGATTACTGTATGTCTGGAATATTTCAAAATCAGTCTGGGAATGAGATCATGACAACAAAATGTAAGGAAGACTCTCGTTTGGGCAGAATGTCACCATGTTGTACTTGGACAAATCATATTTCCACAATGGCCGTTTTATTACACTTTTTGTTCCCGTGTGATATTAAAATAACGATCCACAAATACATTTCTTATATGTCAGTAATTCTGCCTTTCGTGCTTCGTCAGACGTTATCTCTCTATCTCTTGTTCTCCTTCATTTAATAACCTGCTATAATTCTGTTTTAAGGGACACGGTGGTTTAGTGGTTAGCACGTTCGCCTCACACCGCCAGGGTCCGGGGTTCCACATGTCCCGTCTCGGACGTGTGTGTGGAGTTTGCATGTTCTCAGGGTTTTTTTTTCTCTGGGTTCTCCGGTTTCCTCCCGGTCTAAAAACATTCAGCATTGTTCCCCAGAATGAATCACTACCGTCTCACACACCATGTGACCATGTGATCGCCTTAATACCCAATGAACAAATACTCATTCATTCATTCATTCATTTTCTACCGCTTTATCCGATCTCTCGGGTCGGGTCACGGGGAGCCTGTGCCTATCTCAGGCGTCTATGGGCATTAAGGCAGGATACACCCTGGATGGAATGCCAACCCATCGCAGGGCACACACACACACACACATTCACACACACATTCATACACTAGGGACAATTTTTCCAAGGTGCCAATCAACCTACCGTGCATGTTTTTGGACCGGTGGATGAAACCGGAGAAAAACCCCCTGAGGCACGGGGAGAACATGCACAAACTCCACACACACACATGTCCGAGACGGGAATCGAACCCGGATCCTGGCGGTGTGAGGCGAACGTGCTAACCACTAAACCACCGTGCCCTCTGAACAAATACTATTTACTGTAAAATTACTGATCACCTTTATTAACAATAACTAATGGTCCGGCATGGGGTACGGTGGTTTTGGTTTAGTGGTTAGCACGTTCGCCTCACACCACCAGGGTCCGGGTTCGATTCCCGTCTCGGCCATGTGTGTGTGGAGTTTGTGCATGTTCTCCCCGTGCCTCAGGGGGTTTTTCTTTTTTTCTCCGGGTTCTCCGGTTTCCTCCCCCGGTCCAAAAACATGCATGGTAGGTTGATTGGCACCTTGGAAAATTGTCCCTTGTGTGTGAATTGTGTGTGTGTGTGTGTGTGTGTGTGTGTGTGTGTGTGTGTGTGTCCTGTGATGGGTTGGCATTCCATCCAGGGTGTATCCTGCCTTAATGCCCATGCCTTAATGTCACATACAAAGAACAAAAACGAAAAAAAAAAAAAAAATCATAAAATGCATGTTGTATTATCGCTGTACATGTGTTCAGGCAGGTCTCCTTCTTTTCTGCTTCCTTTGGCTTGAGGTTATTCTTACAATGTCGTTCTTATGTTTTCTTTTTTTTTTTTTTTGGTTTTTGCCAAACGTATAGTCAAATTTGAGTATGTGTGTAGTCCCCTCCGACGTTTGTGAAAAGAGGAGGGGATGGTGAGCAGAGAGAGAGAGAGAGAGAGAGACCCCCCCCCCCTTTGGAGAGAGAGAGAGAGAGAGAGAGAAGAAGAAATAAGTAACATAATCCAGGAGCGGATCAAAGGGCTCGGATTAGATTATTTTCTATTGCATCAGTGGCCTGAATGACCCATCAGATCAAAGGCTGAGATTTTTGGGAGGCGAATAATATCTGAATGCATTATTGACGTGCCGGGGACAGGAGTGAGAAGACGGAGGAGGAGGATTCGGTGTCATAACGGCGTGACGCGTGGGGGGGGGACGGGGGGACAGGGGGGGGGACAGGGGAGGGGACAGCCGGGGTGGTGACGCCGTAACCCAAACCCAGGCTGCATTGTGGCATGGCATTTGTTTGAATTCAAGGCATGGTGGAAGAACAATAAGGGCAATCTGGAAATGGGATCAGCCCATGACTGATAGTAATTACTTGCTGTCTACGCCATTAATAATTTACCGTAATTTCAGATCCAGCACTTTCCAGAGACACAGAATTGATCCCGCACTCAAAACATGCGTCCAAACACCTATACAGCATGCACAGTGTACTTCCTGTACAATACACAAATAAGCAAAAAGAAATGACTAGTCTTAGTTTACTATTTAGGTTTATAACAGTGTTTAATAAATGTTTCAAGCATGAGATGTCCACCGGATGTATATATTTTAATATATTCGTATATTTCTACAGCGCTTGAATTAAATTGGGAACTGGGAATGAAGTCAAAGCAAAAAAATTTCCTTTTTTTCCCCCTTCGATTGTTTTTCATCTTTTTCATCATTCATTATTGTTTTCACGAACCAGTTCCCAATTAAAACTTGTTTTTAATACTAATACTAATTATTTTATCTGTTTTTTTTTAAAAACATAATTATTTTCAATGACAAATCACTAGTCAACACGCAATCAAACGTTGTCCAATCAAACGATCCCACTGATTCCAATGACCAATCACGGTTCAGCATTGTTCCCCAGAATGAATCACTACCGTCTGACACACCATGTGACCATGTGATCGCCTTAATACCCAATGAACAAATACTATTTACTGTAAAATTACTGATCACCTTTAATAACAATAACTAATGGTCCGGCATGGGGCACGGTGTAGTTTAGTGGTTAGCACGTTCGCCTCACACCACCAGGGTCCGGGTTCGATTCCCGTCTCGGCCATGTGTGTGTGGAGTTTGCATGTTCTCCCCTGTGCCTCAGGGGGTTTTTCTCCGGGTTCTCCGGTTTCCTCCCCCGGTCCAAAAACATGCACGGTAGGTTGATTGGCACTTGGCCTTGGAAAATTGTCCCTAGTGTATGAATGTGACGGTGGTGTTGTGTGTGTGTGTGTGTCTGCAATGGGTTGGCATTCCATCCAGGGTGTATCCTGCCTTAATACCCATAGACTCCACCTGAGATAGGCACAGACTCCCCGTGACCGAGGATCAGCCTTAATGCCATAGAAGTGGATAGACAGGCCCCGTGACAGAATGAAAGATCGGATATAGCGGTAGAAGATGAATGAATGAATGATAATGGTCCGGCAAACTTTCCAGCGGCCAATCAGTAAACACGATTGCTTGCCGTAATATATCATGTCTATTTCCTTATGTCACTACAATTACTATTGTTCAAAAATTCATCTTTTGATATGCAGATTAGTTGATTTAATGAATATTCAAATGAGCACTTTATGCCAGCTTTGCCATACCCGATGCCTATTCACATTCACAGTGAACGGATTTCAATATTTCTAGGCTTAGTTCGAACCCGAGCTCTGCGATCAGCAAGACCTTCGCATCCAGATTTGCAAGCGTTTGCATGCTCTCATTCAAAAACGGCTTGTATTGAAGTTCAAAACCAAATGAGCACGAGTGGAAAACATTGGTCTGAGTAACAAATGCTTTACTAGACTACATTTAAAACCTAATGTTGCAGAGATGAAGAGGAAAACACCCCCCCGTGGTTGTTCTGTGAGTTTGGCATGTTTTACCCAGAAGAATTCATTCATTCATTCATCTTCTACCCCTTTATACCCCGATATTCTACCCCTTTATTCCCTCGGGTCACGGGGGGAGTGTGAGTCTGTATCTATCTCAGGCGTCTATGGGCATTAAGGCAGGATACACCCTGGATGGAATGCCAACGCATCACAGGACACACACACACACACACTCATTAACACACTAGGGACAATTTTCCAAAGGTTCCAATGTTGCCAATCAACCTACCTCCGCATGCATGTTTTTTTGGGAGGGACGGGGGGGGACTGGAAACCGGGGGAGAGAAACCAGGACCGAAAACCCGGAGAAAAACCCCCTGAGGCATGACACGGGGAGAACATGCACAAACTCCACACACACATGGCCGAGACGGGACTCGAACCCGGATCCTGGCGATGTGAGGCGAACGTGCTAATCACTAAACCACCGTGCCCCTCCAGAAGAATTCATTATTCGAAAAAAAAAATTCTAAAAGAAAAGCCGTCGTATATCAATGCAGCTCCAGTATGACTTGTTTGCAAACATTTTATTTATTACAGAATTAAAAATAAAAGAATGAATGCGCATTTACATTCACGGCATTTAGGAGACGCACTTATATTGTGACGTACAAAAAAAGGGTTTTGAGTGTCTGGCTATGAATAAATGAAGACAAAAACTACCGTTCTGGAAACCTTTTGTTTGTTTGTTTGTTTGTTTGCTTCAGAACGGTCTTTAAGGGTCTGCTATGATGATTATGCAAGTCTTCTAAGTAAGGCTTCCGATAAAAAAAAAAAAAAAAAAAGGAATTCCCGGACTGACGCGATAAGGATTAACAGATACAACCCCGGCATGTGAGTAAAAAAAAGAATGTACATCAAGGCCGGAGATAAGATGAAACGGAGAAAAGATTGCAAGTAAACAATCTTAGTAATACAAGAATGCACCTCTTTATATTTGTGTTGTGATGAAAAAACAACAAAAAAAAAACTTCCTTCATGCCTTTCACTTAACAGTTGTTTGCATTGGGGTTGTTTAGATCTTTTATGTTGGTGACAAAACACACCTGTGTTTTAGTTTTTGTGCACGTAATTGTACATTTTATTACCACGGTAATTTTGTAAAACGAAAAAAAAAAAGACGCACTTTAATGTCAATTACCTTTGCATATCTCAATCCTTCCCATATTTATGTATGTATTTTTCCTGAGGTTATTACAACTTATATATATATATATATATATATATATATATATATATATATATATATCATATCATTATTCATCTTCTTCTACCGCTTTATCCGATCTTCCCTCGGGTCACGGGGAGTCTGTGCCTATCTCAGGCGTCTATGGGCCATTAAGGCAGGATACACCCTGGATGGAATGCCAAAAACCCATCACAGGACACACACATTCACATTCACACACACCCACACACACACACACACACACACACACCACACACACACACACACACACTAAGCACACACACACTCACATTACACACAACACTAGGGACAATTTTCCGAAGGTGCCAATCAACCTACCGTGCATGTTTTTGGAACAGAGAGGAAACCAGAGAACCCGGAGAAAAACCCCCTGAGGCACGGGGAGAACTCCACACACACACATGGCCGAGACGGGAATCGAACCCGGACCCTGGCGGGTGTGAGGCGAACGTGCTAACCACTAAACCACCCTGCCCCTTATTTATATATATATATATATATATATATATATATATATATATATATATATATATATATATATTTATATATACAATAATGTTTTAGACCGGTGTGAAAAAATGTCACCATGAACAAAGAATGCTTTCAAAAATGGAAGTGTTTATTATTTACTTTCATCAATGAATGAAATGCAGTGAATGAAGAAAAATGGAAATCAGATCAATATTTAGTTGTGAACACATTTTACCTTCAAAACAGCAGTAACACTTCTATGTACACGTACACACAGTGTTTATGAAGGAACTCGGCTGGTTGTTTGTTCCATCTTGGAGAAGTAAACACAGATCTTCTGTGGATGTCGACGTTCTCACATCCTTCTGTCTCTTCATGTAAATCCCACACACACTCCATGATGTAGAGATCAGGAGTCACAACAAACATTGATTATGATTTACATTTTTCTTTTGTTCGCTCAGAAACAAAAATCGTGATTAATATTTCGGAAAGCGTTCTTTGTTTACAGCATTTCTTTCACACCTGCCTAAAACATTTGCACAGCACTGTACATGTATTGTTTGAGGTGTTGCTTTGTGTCATCATGTTACCCGGTCATGTTCGAGTACACGGCTTCTCATTGCCTGCGATTCCGACCACGACATTTGATTACAAACATCTGCAACAATGAGAAGGAAGCCATAACCCGACTCCGTCACAGGCCTGGTGGTCAGGATTTGGCTGAAGATTCAAATCCGAGTTAGCAGCTTTTGCTGTGAAGCTGATCCGTCATGCAAACAGATCATTCATGTTCGTGTGCGACTCGGAGAGGAAAAACAAAACAGTCTTTCGTGTCAATATGTGATATCTGTAGTATTGTTAAGGCGGCTTCAGCGTTATTATCACTACGCAATTAATATCCAAACCAAGAAAAGAATGTAAACAGCAATAAATCAAATGACAGTATGATGCAAGAGTTAATAAGGCAGTTAATATCATCATATAATGGTGATAAATATAATATAATAAATAATAATAAATAATAAGCGGGGACACGGTGGTTTAGTGGTTAGCACGTTCGTCTCACAGCTCCAGGGTTGGGGGTTCGATTCCCGTCTCGGCCATGTGTGTGTGGAGTTTGCATGTTCTCCCCGTGCCTCTAGGTCCGGGTTTCTTCTCCGGGTTCTCCGGTTCCTCCCCCGGTCCAAAAACATGCACGGTTAGGTTGATTGGCACCTTGGAAAAATTGTCCCTAGTGTACGTGTGTGTGAATGTGTGTGTGAGTGTGTGTGTGTGTGTGTGTGTGTGTGTGTCCTGCAATGGGTTTGCATTCCATCCAGGGTGTATCCTGCCTTAATGCCCATAGAAGCCTGAGATAGACACAGACTCCCCGTGACCCGAGGGAAGATCGGATAAAGCGGTAGAATTTAGAAGATAGAATGAATGAATGAATGAATGAATGAATGATAATATAATAAATAATTAGTATAATATACCATCAAATAGTGTCAATATAAACATATAGAAAACAAATAGAATCAACAAAATAAATAAAATAAAATGACAGTATGATGCAAGAGTTAAGAAGCATATAAGAGGCTTATAATCATCGAGATAGGATAATAGAGAGAGAATGAGATATAGATATACAGACGATAGCCATATAGGATAATATATAGAAGATATATATATATATATATATAATATATAGAATAATATATACTATATAATATATTAAGTATAATATATAATATATATATAATATAATATATATATTATATATAATATAATATTAAAAGGTGGTTTAGTGGTTAGCACGTTTGCCTCACATCGCCAGGGTCCGGGTTCGATTCCCGTCTCGGCCATGTGTGTGTGGAGTTTGTGTGCCATGTTCTCCCCGTGCCTCGGGGGGTTTAGGGGGGTTTTCTCCGGGTTCTCCGGTTTCCTCCCTGGTTCAAAAAACATGCACGGTAGGTTGATTGGCACCTTGGAAAATTGTCCTCCCTAAGTGTATGAATGTGTGTGAAGGTGTGTGTGTGTTGTGTATACTGTGATGGGTTGGCATTCCATCCAGGGTGTATCCTGCCTTAATGCCCATAGACCACCCTGAGATAGGCACAGGACTCCCCGTGACCCGAGGGAAGATAGGATAAAGCGGTAGAAGATGAATGAATGAATGAATATATGATATATATATATATATATATATATATATATTATATATATATATATATATATATTATATAGTTAATAAGAGATGATTTCAGTAAACTGGATGTGTTGAGTAAACAGCTGGCACTCGACACTCCGTCGCTGAGTTCAGCATTAAAATGGCCGGAGGGAAAAAATCTGTTCTTTTTGTGTAGCAGTGCACATTTCCTGCGTGTTTTTCCCTGACGGAGGACGTACAAACAGTCGGTGATGGGGACGGGAGGCAACCTTGATATAACACCTCGCACACTTTCCCGAGCAGCGCTATTGATAAATGTGCGTAATGTCGGCCGCTCTAATAACGTGTCTGCGCGGTGTTTTCGCTACCCGTCGTCGTGCCTTCCGGTGACGCGCGGCGCGGCGCGGTTATCATGTCAAACCGCCAATGCCGTTTTTGCGGCCGTAATTCAAACAAATGGAAGAAAAGTTCATTGGGTTTAAAGTAGCTTTGATGCTTCGCACGATCCACCAGCGCTGCCCCACAGATGGAGAACAGCTCCCTGGGATTTAATTACTCAGTGTGGAAGTTTGTTGTTTCACACGGCGACCCTTCATCACGGCCGTGTGCGTAATCAGGCCGTGTTACTGCGGGCTGTTTGTGTTGGTCCGCACTGGAAGAAGGATCGGCGGTCCGCAGAGTAGGTAAAGAAGGTAGTCGGCGGAGTAACACTGTGTAACTGGAACATTTATCGAATGCATGGAATTTGTGGCCCACTCCACACACACACACACACACACACACACACACACACACACATATACACACAGAAAGTTGTGGATATGAATTATTACTATATCGGAACGTTCAATTACTCAGGATTACTATAATAAATGACTTAAAAACAATATATATATATATTACACAACCATTTGCTTTTTCCCACATTTTCAGAGACTTCTTTTATACAGACACCATATCTATAATAACTAGACCAAGGTGTTAATAAGTCTAATAACAGTTTTGGGTTCATTCATTCATTCATTCGTCTTCTACCGCTTTATCAGATCTTCCCTCGGGTCACGGGGAGTCTGTGTCTATCTCAGGCGTCTATGGGCATTAAGGCAGGATACACCCTGGATGGAATGCCAACCCATCGCAGGACACACACACATACACACACATTCCAAGGTGCCAATCAACCTACCGTGCATGTTTTTGGACCGGGGGAGGAAACCAGAGAAACCCGGAGAGGAGGAGAAGAGAAAAACCCTCTGAGGCACGGGGGAAAGGGACAGTGAGGAGAACATGCACAAACTCCACACACACATGGCCGAGACGGGAATCGAACCCGGACCCTGTCGGTGTGAGGCGAACGTGCTAAACACTAAGCCACCGTGCCCCTGAGCTACAATCTTAGTTGTACAAACAAAACACACTGAAGTCCCCAGCCCAGCCCCCCCACCCCCCCCCCCGCCCCCGCAAAAAATCTCACACGCCACATTCATTTTTTTTTTTTGGTGCAACACCTTTTACGGCCCACATTCGCCATGAGATGGTTTCTACACGCTTCTGCAATACCACAGAGTTTATTCCTATCTAGAGCGTCAGTCATTTTTCACAAAGTTTCATTTTTTGCAAAGTTTCCTCCACGATTTGAGCCTGACGATTCCTGCCATGGTCATTTGGAATATTCCCAAACCACAAGGGAAGGAAAAAAAATCCAGTAATGGAATAACCTGGTCATATAAGGTCCTCACAGTTCGGCCTGTGAGCGTCCGACATGCACATATGACAAATCCACTCGTAGGGGGTCCGGAGTGGATCACGATCATATACCTCCACACATGTTGTGAGTTTCGGGAAATCCGCGACATTCCAAAAACCTTGGAAAATTGTCCCTAGTGTATTAATGTGTGTGTGTGTGTGTGTGGGAGTGAGTGATGGGTTGGCATTCCATCCAGGGTGTATCCTGCCTTAATGCCCATAGACGCCTGAGATAGACACAGACTCCCCGTGACCCGAGGGAAGATCGGATATAAAGCGGTAGAAGACTTCGGGGGGTAGAAGATGAATGAATGAACGAATGAATACATCAAATTTTACTAGTCTGCAGAGTTTTAACTGAAATCCCTGTAGTGAAATAAGGTTGCCCCCCCACACACATACACAACAAACGATGGTCATGTGTTATCAAGAACATGTGATAAAAGAACATCCGGGTTTAGGAGCAGGATACAGATTTGATCTTTCGTATGTTAAATAGCAACGCCTTTACCGAGGTCACATGATGAGAATCTTGTACAGGATAACACACTTTAACCAGACTTTAATCAACCCGTTGACGTTTGGGTCGAAAGCAGGCGGCATTCGCTGGGCCGAGGAAAACAAACCGCATGTCGCTGGCACCGTCGTAAGCCGCTTAGCCGCTGAACCCGACTCCAAAAACACGAGGCCCATAGTCACAATCTGCACTCTCTGTGGGCACAGATACATTATCTCCCATTCAACGGGGTTTAAATGTCTCGCTGGCAAAGTGGAGTGAGCGTGCGAGAGCGAGAGCGAGTGCACACTGAAGAGAGAAAAGGAAAACTGATCCCTGACCGGTTTGGGGAAGAATGTAGCTGTCGAGTGGCCGCTTGAAAGGGACGACGAGCGCGAGTCGTGACCTCTGCACCTGAAACACCCGGCGGAAAAGAGGATGCCTCTTTGTTGCATTGATACAAAGAAAACGGCCGCGTAAAAAGACAGGCGAAGAACAAATATATATATTTATATATCTGACTGATATTTCCATGACGGAGGGTTTTTTTTTTTTTCTTTTGTCAGTGGGCATGGAATGTGATGCTAGCAGTATTAAATGCAAGTACTCATATTAAAGTATTTACATTTATATTACTTATGAGGCGCTCCTTATTCAGAGCCATGTACAAAAAGTGTGTCCATCTGAGAAAATAATGAACTCTATGATTGGTTACATTCATTCATTCATTCATTCATTCATCTTCTAGCGCTTTATCCGATCTTCCCTCGGGTCACGGGGAGTCTGTGTCTATCTCAGGCGTCTATGGGCATTAAGGCAGGATACACCC
Source organism: Kryptopterus vitreolus (assembly GCA_030449085.1). NCBI lineage: Eukaryota > Metazoa > Chordata > Actinopteri > Siluriformes > Siluridae > Kryptopterus > Kryptopterus vitreolus. The sequence goes on from JACRUU010000023.1 coordinate 13,736,822, forward strand.
TGGATGGAATGCCAACCCATCGCAGGACACACACACACACACACACACACACACACACATTCATACACTAGGGACAATTTTCCAAGGTGCCAATCAACCTACCGTGCATGTTTTTGGACCGGGGGGGAGGAAACCCGGAGAACCCGGAGAACCCGGAGAAAAACCCCCGGAGGCACGGACGGGGAGAACATGCACAAACTCCACACACACATGGCCGAGACGGAAATCGAACCCGGACCCTGGCGGTGTGAGGCGAACGTGCTAACCACTAAGCCACCGTAGCCCCTGATGGATTACAAACTCAGTCAAGGGTTTTTT